>OU612073.1:25157303-25735955 GCA_914767715.1 Membranipora membranacea
CTAAACCACTTCAGTATACAGAATACACTAATATATCACATAACATAGAGCTTACTAAACCACTTCAGTATACAGAATACACTAATATATCACATAACATACATCTTACTAAACCACTTCAGTATACAGAATACACTAATATATCACATAACATAGAGCTTACTAAACCACTTCAGTATACAGAATACACTAATATATCACATAACATAGAGCTTACTTAACCACTACAGTATACAGAATACACTAATATATCACATAACATAGAGCTTACTAAACCACTTCAGTATACAGAATACACTAATATATCACATAACATAGAGCTTACTAAACCACTACAGTATACAGAATACACTAATATATCACATAACATACATCTTACTAAACCACTTCAGTATACAGAATACACTAATATATCACATAACATAGAGCTTACTTAACCACTACAGTATACAGAATACACTAATATATCACATAACATAGAGCTTACTAAACCACTTCAGTATACAGAATACACTAATATATCACATAACATAGAGCTTACTAAACCACTACAGTATACAGAATACACTAATATATCACATAACATAGAGCTTACTAAACCACTACAGTATACAGAATACACTAATATATCACATAACATAGAGCTTACTAAACCACTTCAGTATACAGAATACACTAATATATCACATAACATAGAGCTTACTAAACCACTTCAGTATACAGAATACACTAATATATCACATAACATAGAGCTTACTAAACCACTTCAGTATACAGAATACACTAATATATCACATAACATAGAGCTTACTAAACCACTACAGTATACAGAATACACTAATATATCACATAACATAGAGCTTACTAAACCACTTCAGTATACAGAATACACTAATATATCACATAACATACATCTTACTAAACCACTTCAGTATACAGAATACACTAATATATCACATAACATAGAGCTTACTAAACCACTACAGTATACAGAATACACTAATATATCACATAACATAGAGCTTACTAAACCACTTCAGTATACAGAATACACTAATATATCACATAACATAGAGCTTACTAAACCACTTCAGTATACAGAATACACTAATATATCACATAACATAGAGCTTACTAAACCACTACAGTATACAGAATACACTAATATATCACATAACATAGAGCTTACTAAACCACTTCAGTATACAGAATACACTAATATATCACATAACATACATCTTACTAAACCACTTCAGTATACAGAATACACTAATATATCACATAACATAGAGCTTACTAAACCACTTCAGTATACAGAATACACTAATATATCACATAACATAGAGCTTACTAAACCACTACAGTATACAGAATACACTAATATATCACATAACATAGAGCTTACTAAACCACTACAGTATACAGAATACACTAATATATCACATAACATAGAGCTTACTAAACCACTACAGTATACAGAATACACTAATATATCACATAACATAGAGCTTACTAAACCACTTCAGTATACAGAATACACTAATATATCACATAACATAGAGCTTACTAAACCACTACAGTATACAGAATACACTAATATATCACATAACATAGAGCTTACTAAACCACTACAGTATACAGAATACACTAATATATCACATAACATAGAGCTTACTAAACCACTACAGTATACAGAATACACTAATATATCACATAACATAGAGCTTACTAAACCACTACAGTATACAGAATACACTAATATATCACATAACATAGAGCTTACTAAACCACTACAGTATACAGAATACACTAATATATCACATAACATAGAGCTTACTAAACCACTACAGTATACAGAATACACTAATATATCACATAACATAGAGCTTACTAAACCACTTCAGTATACAGAATACACTAATATATCACATAACATAGAGCTTACTAAACCACTACAGTATACAGAATACACTAATATATCACATAACATAGAGCTTACTAAACCACTACAGTATACAGAATACACTAATATATCACATAACATAGAGCTTACTAAACCACTTCAGTATACAGAATACACTAATATATCACATAACATAGAGCTTACTAAACCACTTCAGTATACAGAATACACTAATATATCACATAACATAGAGCTTACTAAACCACTACAGTATACAGAATACACTAATATATCACATAACATAGAGCTTACTAAACCACTTCAGTATACAGAATACACTAATATATCACATAACATAGAGCTTACTTAACCACTACAGTATACAGAATACACTAATATGTTATACTAATTATATCATACACCAGTATAACACCAGTATAATGCTCAACAGAGTGACAGTATTAACCAAAGCAAATCTTTGTATATAATTTGCCAATAACTTTTAAATTTGAAAAAATATTTCATGTCACCATTCTTGATTTAATCAAAGACAAACTTACAACCGAGACCGCCGGGAGTGGGCGTGGAAAGTATCTTTAGGGTTTGCCTCATCATAAAATCCGAGACAGATAGTGTTTGGTTTCATGCCTCCTAAACCCGAGACGCGGACCAACTGCTGTAATCCTTCCCGAACTGAGTTAGCTAATGTTATCTCCACAAAGGCTTTGACCTATAATGGACAATTCATATCATAACAATAGGAAATTATGGTCTTACTTCTACAGTAGCAGTAAACAGTAAACAGAACAGCAGGTTGCAATGACTAACAGATTTGAATGAAGAATCGATGAGTTTACCCAATCTATTGCTGTTTTCACTTAATTTTCTTGGTTACTGATATCAATAAACAATAAGTCAATAAAACCGTACTCAATGAATTACAATATGGATTAAGCTTCTACCCAGACACACAAGTAAATATTTGAGGCTGAGCTTACAACAGACTTTAGGGATACTGAATACCAAATTGCAGATTTTGATTTATTGTATCGGAAACTATCGAATCAGAGAGCAGATAACTCACACCCTACCCTAAGTTGGCCCCATTTGTCTCCAACGCTCCTCTCACCTTGAGATAGTCGACAAGAGACATCCATTGTTTAAGTTCTGATAGCGCTGGATCTTTTCTACAATCGTCTAGTTTACCAATCTTCACGTGTCCCAGTATGTATAAGCCTGACTTCTTCATATCATTGACAAAGTCTATGATGTTAGCGGAGTGTCTTGGGTTACTAACCATGTAGAGCATCTGAGGACGCCAGAACTTAACGTGATCCTTACGGCTATCTAACATTAACAGATACTTACGTACCTGGTGAAATATTAACGCCTGACTAATCGAACCTACAAACCAAATCAAGAGAATAAATAATAAGATAATTCAGTACATTATAAGTAAAAGTGAATAAAATACCTGCTTGATCATAATTTTAGTTTTTTCAAGAGTCGATCGTTTTTTTCTTCTTTTTTCTGGCTAGATCCAGTGGTTGGCAGGATACTTGATAGCGATTCATTATTTTAAAATTACCTGAATATAGAAGATTAGAGTCACATGACATGCTTACGGAAAAGTTAATATTTGTGATTGTTTGATATGATCAATTCATCAACAACTGCAATCAAGCAGAAGTGGTAATTCCCTAATAACATATGCCCATGTCTCATGTGTTTGAAGATGCTAGTTGTATGAAATGAGGGGAAGTAACTCCAAAGTGTCTAGGGTTATGAGGAATGAACGTTAATTAGATACTCACCCCAGCCGGTACTGAGACCCCTGAAGTAGAGAATCACTAGGAGTATAACAGTGAGAGCCAGAGCTACTGCTGAGTATATGGCATTAATAAGGAAGGCTATAGCTAGACAGCAGACTAGAGCTATTACACATGTCAATGTGTTAAAGTATTTGAAGGTCGGCCTGAAAAAGAAAAAGCAATATTTAATCTGAGAATCTCCTCGATGTAAGCCTCAACATGTGCCAAAAAAGAACAAGCACAGGAGCAGATTGATATGATTTTGTGTTTGGAAAATGTTAATATGTCATTTTTGCAATGATAACTGTACATGTACATGTACAGTCATGTAAAAGGTATTAGAAGGCAGGTAGTAGGGTTTTGACAGGGAACGCCATTAACATATCATCTAACCTGAAGTTAGGAGCAGAGGCTAGATGCAGAGCCAGACAGGCGAGATTAACTGCAGCATATGATAATAAGAAGAACACAGTCGTCATAGGAGCGATGGCATTCATAGAACCGATCAGTAATACTCCCTGTAAGAATGAAATAAACCAATAATAAGATATAGACATCATAACAGTATTGTGGTTAGAACTGAAGCTTAGAGCTGAGTCAACTCACCCCACTGATTTTGCTTCTATCCCGAATTTTGGCCTAAATCTCAGATTAAACAGAAGCCAACATACTTGAGTTGTTAATATGATGCACAAAAAAACGCGTTGTTACCCAAATGATTAAAGCAAAGTTTCTTCCTTTCTAAATAAGTTTTTTTAAATATTTTAGTACGCAGCAGAAGAACACAAACTTCTCCATCATCATACCTGTACGAGTAACCAGGAGAGAACGACTGCCACCCACGGGTTACCTCCCCTTGTAGTTATTCTGGCTGGTCTTGTGAAAATCCCTGCAAAACAAACATTGAAACTGATAATATTGTATAAGGAACACTAGAGCATACAATCCATAGCAAAGCCTGCATAAAGAGAAGTTATTCTCTCATTGATGTTGTGTAGACAACTCCCAGAATATTGGCTCCAAAAAGAACGATGAAAACCTAATGCACATTATAATTCGCTAAAGCTTGAAGTTAAATTACAACAATCCTTCAGCCGGTATACTTACAGAATAAGTCATCTCTAGCGAGAGCTTCGAGTACACGAGAAGCTCCGATTAGATTACCGAGAGCCGCTGACAATGTGGCGGCGAATATACCGATATAAACAAACCCACTCCATAAGTTCACTTTCTGTAAGAAGTTATAGTCTCCGTGTAACAGCTCTCTATAAATATAGAATTACATCACTGAATGAACTACAAGATGATCCGGATGATGTCGGCTAGCAAAGAAATCTAAGCAAAGCAAACTCAGGCTGTGGTCCTCTTTTGTCCTTAATTAAACTCGTAAAGCGTCTTATGGTGGCTCTGGTAGCTTGTGATTAATGAGACTTTAACTACACTACATGAGGAGACAATAACCACTCACATAAATTACCTGGCTGCTGATCCAGATTCTCTTATCCGATGCATTTCTAGGATACTCAAAATTAATTTGAGTTTGAGTTTTAACTAATGTCGGGACTTTGCCTAGCAGTTATTCCAAATTTGGGGTTGAGTATACAGCCTAACCTGTTATATGTAGTAACCAAAGCACAGCGGATGTGACTAGCTTCAAGCCTTTATTGAAATGATTTGATACCGTTATTGAATGAACTTACTTTGTTGATGAAGCCGCCACAAAGAATGTAAGTACAATGTACATACAGAAAGTAAATACAACTCCCATAATAGTACCTTTAGGTATAGCTTTACTAGGACTCTTCAGTTCACCTATAAAACCAAATCATGTTAGGGGTGAAAGGAATGTTTGAGAGAAGAAGAACCGCAGATCTTTGTTTTCTTGATGAGGAAAGAAGATGGAACTCATTCATGACAACTTATAAAAGCTTGTTGGACTGATCAGGCAAATAAAGCTGGCAATGAGTTCATAGCATATTTCAGAGGTACCTAAAAGTTCTATAAGTTCCATAAAAGTGCTATTAAAGTTATTTAATTTTTCCATATAAAAATGCAAAACAGGAATCTTAGACCAGACCAGATCACTTATCTCCGTACCTGACATATTAGCACCATTCATAATACCCGTAACTCCGGAGAATAGGACAGAAAACACAACAAAGTAGTTGAGTTTGTCTCTTGTTGTGTAGTCTTTTGTGTAGCTGTCTGTAAAATAAGGAGCAGGCATCAGGGTGGTGACAAAAATTAGCATAATACAGACAATCTTCTATCAAACAGTTTGCATATCTTAAATTTAGTTTCCAACTATAGTGAATTACCTGTCGGCAATATGTGGACTGTATACTAATACAGAGCTGTCACGGGTGTAGTAGTCGTGAGTAATGATAGGATTAGGCCTATATTATTATTTATTTAAAGTTATTTTGTGTCTTCCTTGATATCTAAGAACGTGTCAATATATCATAACATATCATCTTGACAATCTTCATACCTTTAAAATTGTTGGTAAATGTTTTCATGTCTAGTCCTGTGTATTTGCCGTATAAGTAGAAGGCCGTCCCGTTAGTGAGATGAGTCTCGTTAGGTCCGTGGTACGTCTGCCCGCACGTAGCGTTGAGATCGTGATATATTTTTCTGTCGTAGGCATTGATGTTATCACAAGGGAGACGAACCTCTACTACTGAGCTCTTAGCCACAGTGCTCACCAGTACTGATAATATACACACTGTCACTGTCTGATAAATATAAGTCAAGGATAGGTCAATGCAGCTTAAAAGAGTCCTTATGTTCTTATAATTATTTAGTAATTCCATATCTGCTCTGCATTAGACCAGCTATATGGATAGTCTCTCAATATAATCATATGTTACACGTCTTGCAGTTTGCACCAAAGTTTTGAGTTTTACAGTCATCTCATTTGGTATCCGATTCCACAGCTGTGTTACCTATTCTGTAGTATACATATATATAAATATATATATATATATAAATATATATTTTTTCTTACCTTAATGATTAACAAGATAGCTGGGGGTTCCCATATAGGAGGGGGCGACTATTACGCGATTTCCTGGTTAACCCCCAATAAGTTAGAAATAAACATTTAAGTAAGTACAGTAAGTTGATGGAGAACAGCATGGGCAGGGCAAGAACTTTATAGGAGGAAATTCGGCCTCAATACTTTAGAAAAGGCTGAAAATTTAGCACCAAAGGAGAGGAGTTTATAACGGAACTCCCTTTCGCCAAATACACAGCCCAACAAAGTATCAGTTACGTTTAATATAACTTAAGTAGGCATCTGATTTCCACCTGCCGTGAACCTGTATCTGAGCTGCGGTCCATCCTCTCTTTCTATATATATATATAACACAAAGTCTTACCAGTAGAATAACAGACGAGGTTTTAGCAAACATCTGAGCTCCTATCATACACACAGCCAGACATACTATTAATACTACTGTGCCATAAGCGTAATCATACCACTGTCCAGTGGGTAAGGGCTTCCCTGTAATATAAATATTTCATAGCTAGAAAACAAAATGCCAGAGATAAAATAGCGTGAACACAACACATGAGACCAACATTAGCCTTGCCACGCAACAACTCAAGCTAAAAAGTGTGCTGGGTTGAGTGTTTATTTATATGAGAGTTTATTTTCTAAGATCTGTTTGCTCAGAGGGCTATTACGAGAGTGTTGACCGACCAATGAACTCGCCAATCAGCTTATCATGAGTCAGGAGGGGTCAATAACTAACTACACTACACCACAGTAGATCCATCGGCCAACAAAACAACACAACAGGGCATCTGTCGGCTCATCAACACAGGGTATCCATCGATAACTAAGGACAAAAATGCCACAAAGGCCAACAACATCACTGAGGGCAATGGCTAATAGTACATCTACTGTACGATCATCGTCCTAGCATCTATCCTTGCTGAATACACAGTCTAAGTGCTTAGATGGTTATTTCAGGCCTCTTGGCTTCCAAACACAACAGTTGAAAAAGTCTATGCGAAAAGAGCGAATACCCAGATTTGCTATACTGCACTAATTGCCCTTTATCAGCCCATATCATGTAGCATGACACTTTGAGGTCTGCATATCAGATTATTTATTAACCAAGGAAATAACCACTCATTTTAATCGTCATATGAATCATCTCTTCCTGGGATGGATTAAGTTGTAGCAGAGACTATGGATCTATTATCTATAGTCTCTGGTTGTAGTACTTTTCCCTGTAGCATGAAAAGTAAATGTAGAGTAGAGTGATTTGACATCTCTCCAGAGATTAGGAGGCAGTACAGTAATAATATCAAACATACTCACCTGGCTCGAGACCGCCCGGGGAGCCAAGAGCATCAGTGATTCCCTCCACAAAGCCTGAGGTATACACCGCACACGAGAATACATTAGCTAAGAAGAATAGTAGTCCTATACTTCCTCCAAACTCTGGTCCTAGAGCTCTACTTATCATATCTATGTAGGCTATCAGTCAGGGAAACTTTAGATTATATCTTGAAATTCTTTGAGATAACAATTGAAAGTGGATTAAAAAACAAATTTGAAGGTGCTTGCTATAAATAGGCTTACTAGCAGTACAATCGCCCCTCTCAATATAAAGTGACAAGTAACATTTGCTGAGGTTATCGACATTTTTCACTGACCAAGTGCATAGACTGGCCTGGCAGTAGGATTTTCCTGTATAACATCCGTTGAAAATGTTTTTCATAGGGTGCATATTGAATTGCTCCCCTCAATCCAGCTAGAACTGAGGCAGATTAAATAGACTAGATGTAGTTTGTACAGAGCCTTTACTTATGAGAGTCACTTGTAATGCCTTACATCCATTGTGTACTGTGAACATAAGGAGGAAATTTTGTCAAAATTCAATTCAATCACTTGACATAGGTGGTTGAAAAGGGAAGTCATCACCATGTTTACTCATGATAAAAAGTGTGCAAGCGTGAAAGACAAACAACAAAGGATAGAATATAAGTGATAGAGGCAGGTACAATTATTCATTGAATCTACTGATAATATCACAGGGTAGGGTTATACCAGAGACTAAAGAGATATATATCTATAGTCTCTGGTGATATCTTATCCTTCCTCTGAGAAGTTATAAGATCTGTATCCAGACAAGTTTGTATACATGTGCGGACAATCACAGTGACCACATGATTCACACTGCGGCTGAGGGCAGTCAGAACTCAGAACTCTCACAAGCTCATCCTGACATTATTATGTCACTTATCTGATGGTCAGTAACTTTTTTATGAATAGGAGACGAGACCAAAGTCTGTAAGAGGTCAATGACTACAATTATCTTTATCTAAAAGTACCTTGTACTGAATCTCTCAAAGCGAGTGCCTGGATAATACATCTCGTCCCCTTATAAAAAACTGTGTGGCGTTTATGACGCTGACTAATATTTTTTTGTTGAGCAAAGACAAACCCATTTTTCTCTGAGACAATCAGTCTCAAAGGAAATGGAAAGCATGTGTTCAAAGCTTCATAGTCTTATGGTCACGTATTACAGAGCCCTTATGGTCACGTATTACAGAGCCCTTATGGTCACGTATTACAGAGCCCTTATGGTCACGTATCACAGAGCCCTTATGGTCACGTATTACAGAGCCCTTATCAAGTTCCCTGAGACAATTTTGATGGTACTTTTGAGTGATTGGACCAATAGAATATTTAACATTATATTCAGCTTTCCGATGCCCGATGATGCCCGATTGCGACCTTTGCATATGGCGTTGTAAGATGATAATTAAACAATTTAGCCACTCTCAGTTTCTTGCCCGCTCAGATAGCGACAATGGAATGTTGTGAGATTTACTGTGAGTATGTAAAAGATGAAGACAAAAGGATACAGTAGGCACCGCCTCCCTCCACCGCTCCGTTAGTAGAGATAGCACAGATAGATAGCACTGTGAATATAAGTATAGTATAGGCTAATATAAACTGTGATAGTGCCTCCCATAATCCTGCCTGTCCTATCACAAACCCTGTAAAAACCAAGCAAGATACCGTTATTATAGTGTAAAAAGCTTTGTGAAAGGTCTGGGAAGGGAAAATTAACTAATTGTAAGTGTACTTTTATTTATACCAATCATAGCTCGCACATTCGAAGCTCACAAAAACAAAGTTTCCTTTCAAATTTGTTGAACGTCTGTTGAACAACATTTACACAAGAAAGGCGGGGTTATGAAATCCTTAGGCATAAGATGATTGTCAATGCTTTTGGGAATCAAGTCTCCATTTCTTCCTTTTACAGTATTGATGAATACAAGTTATTGTCTCCTAGTAAACACAGTATTTCCCTGAACAGATATTCTATTGAGTGTAGATAATTACTACACCCAAAGGATGGCACATTCTGGCCCTCTTTATGTTCTGTATGATCCAAAGCAATTATGAATGCTAAATCCATAAGCCGCATGGCAACAACTAGGTTTACTGATTTAATCTTTAAGCCAAAAATCAAAATTGAGATTTATCAATTGACTCAGTGACTCATAATCACAGAACTTACCCCTAGCTGACCTTATCATCAAATTAGTGTGGCAAGACGGAAACTGATTGACATAGGTCAACTATTGTGTAAAATGAAAGTTTTTTTAGTAAAATTTTGGTTGATTCATTGAGGCAATGCAAATCAAAAAAATACAGACTACCACTGAGAGGCAGACACATCGGTTGGTTGGTTTATTTTGTCACAAACATTAGGTATGCTGCGAGATTGAGTGTTAATACTGTTACCTGAGTAGGGAATAACAAAAAGAAATATATAAAATGAGTGAAGTAGTCTGACTTCTAGTGAATTAAAAAACATCTTGTAATATTAAAATCAAATGTCTGAGGAAGGAGTCTTTCCCCCAGGCAGTTCTGCATTTAAGGCTTCGATATCTGCCTGAGGGGAGTTTTTGAAGAAAATCGTTTAAAAACATCCAGACTTCAATAAAACTCATAGATGTCCGTACTGTTAGAAACAGGAGGTATTTTCATTACATTGGCTCGGATGCACCATGTTTACTTCCTGCATAAACCTGTACTCTCTGAACAAGGAGGACAATCTCCTCGCTCCAACTCACTCAAAGCTGACCCTAAATGTGACTGACAAGCTTTATTGGCCTGACTCTGAACTAACATTGCAGGATTTGAATAGCTAATAGCTGAGACTGACTTTGCGCAATGCATAAACATACAAACATGAGGAAATTAGGAAGGACATTTTTGTTATCTACATCTGCACCCAATGATAAAGTAGAGATTCTTCAAATAACCCTATACTGTCTAATTCAGAGGCCTGTTAAGATATCGCAAATATTTCACCTTTTCCCTACAGCTAGTCACAACATGAGGAGCCTAGCTAGGCGATGACAGGAAACAAAAATGGACTAGACTTGTGGACGCGACATGGAAAATAGTAGGCTACAGATACAGGCAGAAGAAAAGCCAACCATGAGCACCTGGGGCTCAGTTAGGCCAAGACCATTTCACCTCTTGACTCGGTCTATTTGTGCAGTAGGTTTGGGCTTGCAACCATGTAATTTGCTTACATGTTCAGAATCACCCATTTTGGCGGTTGATCCTGAACATACACAACATTGCAGGCTTGCAAGCCCCAGGAGCCCATGTAGCTACTGCTCCATGAACTAGACCAAAAAGCGTTGAGAATATAACTTTAAATGATTATATCCATATATCTGTTGTCTTGTTTTTAGTATAACTAAATTACTAACTCAGTACATACCAAGCCTGAGAAACACTGTTGTACTGAATTGTGAGAGAGCTACAGGTACAAATACTCCAAAGAATGTATTGAGAACCCTGACAGAAGAAACATCAACAGTCTCTGATTCTTCCTGCACTGAAACGTCAGCCAAATTCCTACTCAAGCTTCTGATTAACAGAGGCTGTCTGTCATCACTGACTGGTTCAGGAGCATAGCCATCTATTTTATGAAGTTCTTCAGGTGTAGTATTACCAGCATTCATCATGTCAGATATATTATCAGCCATCCCCACCAAACACTCAGAGACATATGCCGACTATGACTAAGGTACTGTTAAGGCAGTTCTTTCTGCAAATGTGAAGTCGCTTAGCTCTTGAAGCAACTTGTGTGGTGCTAATTCCAAAGTTTCAGGTTTCCCAGTGTTATGGTCCAGTTTTTGACCCAATATAGAGAGCCACACTTGTTTTTATTGGTTTGTTCAACCATTTTCGGTCGAGCCAGTGGTCCAATATAATGGAGTTAAGTATGGTGCTAGAATTGATCTTAGTCACATGAGAATCACATGACCAATTAAAACCAGGTGTTTTCCTTTTGGTTTTCCTTACATTACTATAGGGTCAAGCCTGTTTTGAGAGCCAATGACAATGAGATTAGTGAAAATAGAACAGTCAGCTAGAAAATGATTTAATTGCTGAATATCAGCTGAATTAATAATATTAAGTGAATGCCGAATATACATACATCCAGATGCCATATAAACTGTTTGGGTAATAGCAATAGCAATAGGAAGGAGCACGGCGTTACTCACTCCTTGGTTATAGTGAGGGTCTGTGCCCACTGTCTTTAGTATTGCAAATTTAAAATTAATCAGCATTGCCATGATCGGTTACATACCATCCGATCAGACACAAATAACAGCCAGAAAATATAGTGTACACGTTCTGGTAACCATGCCACTTGAAAATTGGAACTGAAGTCTGAGAGATATTGTGCACAAATTAAATAATGGAAGTTTAAAAGCTTCCAAAACAGAATAAATACCCTGTGCAATTTTCATATTAGATATATTTGATTATTTTAGGTGCTCACATTAGCTAAACTCTGTCGCAATATCAATTCTGCTAAAGATATATACAAAGACAAATAAAATGATGCATGCAGTGTGACATTATATTTTATGCAACTGAGTTTTATGCTAAGATGACAATCGAATAGAGAATGAAGAGAGCCATTTGGAACGAAACTCACCGTCAGCTGAAACATGAAGAGTTCATGTCAATGGCAGCTTGTTATATGATTATTATCATTCTATTGAATAAACAAATAGATCTGTAAGACACTGTCTGTTCAAATTCTTCTAGTCAATAATATACAATAAACACACATTAAATAATTAGTTTTCCTTGTCAAACCCTGGTCAAACTAACCAAAAGAAATATTACTTTTATTTACAGTAGAGCTAAAATTTTTTTGGCATTGTTGTTATAATTACCATCACTGTTGGACCTGATACAATACAACCATTGCTTATTGGGGGATATCTTAATGTTGTTTTGAGATAATTCAGAATAAGACATATAGGATGTAAATCGCTCGGTGCTAAGCAGTGTCAATTTGTCATACCATCTTTACAGCAATGACTTCTTATTGGGCTAGTTATTCATTGCGTGCATAAGTCAGGTTTTGCCCATGGACATCACTGAAAAATTATCTCTAGTCGACTCAAAGATATTCCACTAGTTTTCACAAACTACCATATAACACAATACAGCCTGCTCAGTAAATATGTGGTCAAGAAAATCTTTTCTGATCCATTGTTGTTGCAATTTGTTTTTGCCAACCTCTTTTTATGAAATTTTTTGTTTTATTATGCTTCATATGGTTTATATCACCTTTTACGAATTTTAGCAGCGAAAAAAATAAATCAATCCATTAGAGAGTTGTCCTAAACTGGTAACATAAGGATACAACTCCCAATATTTATCTAGGAAATACACGTTTACAGACACATCGCAATCACCGCCAGCCATTGCAAGTGCATGTAGGGTTTTGTGAGTAACCGCCTACAACCCTGCAAATGGCTTCCCATGTTCAATTGAGGGCTGGCAGTGACTGCAACCAATATGGGGTGCGACCATCAAAGATCGGTATCAAGCTCCATGGGGTAGCACAGATACCAAGCAACAGTCATCCTGACTAAGATTCGTAAGTGTGACTTGGTGGCACCAGTTTTAGAACCTCCGCCTAATAACAGAATGCCACTAAATGGGTTCAGTTTGGAGCACTAGGCAATTCATGCTCTGGTTGGATGCAGCAGTGAGAACTTAACGGAAGTTATTGAATTACCTGTACGAATTGTAAGTTATGGAGATATGTTACCCGTTAGTAATGGAGTTATGTTACCTGCAAGTTATGGAGTTACCTGTACGTAATAAGATGGTCGTACTGAATTGTCCGAGTGCCACCGGAGCAAACACTCCACCAAACCAGCCAAGCTTATTCGGATCGTCATACAGGCCATCAGTTCTAAAATACAGGGCAGTCAATATCAATCATATCTTATCTTGTCAATGGCATACCTTATTCTCCAGTGAAAATGTGTTGGTGGGCACATAATTAACAGAAAAAAATTCTGCACCTTGCTTGAATACTGATAATTTTGTGTGGTAAGCAAATACGTTTGTTCGATTCATCATTTTTGCATGTGTATATTGAATACAGTAAGTATGGGCTGATGAACAACACTTTTCCGCTTTTCTGCGCACTGACGTAAAGCAATTATTTCCTTCTCTCCGATAGAACAGTTTTGTTCCTGTAGTTGCAGAGGGATATTTAAGGCGCCTCGATCGATACACTGATTCTTGCAATATTAATATGTCACCTGCTCTGTCTCTCCAACATGTCTCTGATATTTCTACCAAAAGCATCTTTTAGACACACACTTCAGTGTCTCCATAAACTTAGTCTGCTTCCGGTTGTGGCATTTAAATGAAAAGTAAAACAACAACTTAAAAATTAGCTGATTTGTCACATCAGACAAAACCTACAAACTAATGGCTGCGTATTGTTTAGAGGGCAGTCTCTTACCCGATGAGTGACTCCTCATCTTCCCTCCGCCGCTGTATATTCTTAGAGCTCTGGTAGCTGATAGTGATCCTCGAGGAGATCTCCCTGTCATCTCTGTATGTTGTGCTGGCGGCCATTGCAGAGTCTCATCTACTTCTCTCTGCTGATGTACACGAGAGAAGATATCTACACTTTATCATAAGTTTGTACAAACCGATCTCGTTGTGCCTTGTCGGGTTAGTATTTGTGATCTTTGCTTTGCACTATCTATGTTACTCGCTATCAGCTAAAGATAACAAGTGTGAAATTTGTACCGGGTTCGGGTGCCTTTATGTTATCTCTTGTAACTTTCGGCGATAAATTTAGAATAAAGTGATACACAATATCAACATGGGCTTACGACTTCTTGACTGGCTTTTCACAATACATTATGATGATATTCCGGACACACAAACAGTCTCCACCGCGTTCCCAGAGGGTTTCCCGGAAATCTTCTCTGAGGGTTCCCCAGAGGATGTGTCTAAGCCAGCCGTACACTTATCACTGTATAGAAGGAGCTTGACCTCACATATACATCATCAGATATACAGATGGTACTGTTATATTCCAGCTCATTGTGGTATTGAAACACAGACAGATTAGCTTCCAATGCGAAATTTTCACCATCACTGCTTGGTGTGAAGATAACTCCCTTCATTTAAAACAAGGGAAATTGTCTTTTACTACAGTGAGCATGATTTCCCTGACCTCCACAACATTAACCATCAGTGGAACTTATATAGTTTGATGAGTAAAAAGGACAACAAGCAAAACTTGAGAATAAAAATATCCCTCGCTAACAACCCAATTTAAGCTGTTGAGAAGCAAGCAAGCCATACAATGAAGCCTAATTATTTAATTGAGAGAAAACTAGCTACAGATCAACTTGCCTTAAGTACAGATGGACGCCTCAACCAAGGCAACACAGAAGTTACAACCAAACTGTCGGAGCAGTTCAAGTATAAATATCTGGATCTCATGTGCTTTGGTAACGACATAATAATAGTGATTGATAGATTCCCGTTAGACATATGATGAGTACACTGCTACATTAAATTAAATGCCAGAAAACTTTAGATCCCAATATACGTCAATACAGTCTGCATATCATCACACCAGTTTTCACTTTTATAGTTTAGTAGTGAAGGTTTTATTGAAATTATGAATATATAATTATATACATAACATTTTCCGTTAAAATCAATAAGTTTCACATCATGAGATATACAATTCTACACTGAATTTAAAGTAAGCACATGACCTCCAGGTCAACCTGTCCTCTCCAAGCCTCTCTGTCTGTTCACTCCATTCAGACGTGGGGGACAGGAGAACTAGACTAATCGCTGTCTTATTGTACTTTATGCTCCCATCTCCTCCTCTTCTCACGGATTCACTCGGCTTTTCATCTTAGATAGTTGCCTCGTTACGCTACCTGTAAAATATGTGCACTAATGAATAGTGACATTCTAATTGGAAGGCTGTGCACCGACTTCAATCATGGACAAGAACACTTAATTGCTCCTCTCCTTTTGCCAATATTAACCCGTTCCAGCTTCGACTGAAGATGTTGGTTGTATTTGATATCTAACTGAGGAACATTTAACTAGAGGAGTTCAAACAGACATTGTGACTGCAGACAAGCAGATCAAAACTACTCACTCAATTCTTTTCGTTTCATGTTCTTGAGCTTTCCCTGCCTGTTCAGTTTGTTCAGCCTCTTAGCTTTTGCCCCTGGTGGTTTTTTTTGTCTGGCTATAGTCTTAGTCAGATTGGCATTTACAAAGTTTCTCCGAACAAACGGAACTAAAAATCTGGACAAAAAATTACATTTAATTTGATTGTCTGAACATAGTATGGTCAAATTATCAAACATGGTATTATTGGAGCATCATGTAGGACTAAGGCTATCAAACACTGACAGCAAAACTCAGTGTCACAAACCCTGCCTGAAACCAAACTCTTCGACCGTGTGTAGACCTGCACAGATTAAGGTTGATTAAATTAGGATTTTAAGCTATAGAAGAGACAATTTCACCAATTTGGCTATATTATGCTGGCCATGTTGCAATTTCTGGGGCATGGTCTACCACCAAAGTTTGAATCTATATAACAAAATAAACAGCTTCCACCGTAGTCAGCAGCTAGAACATGTATGAATAACAAAAAAATCAAACAATTCCTATCAGCTGTACCTTTTAAACGGGTTTTTAGTTCTGGCCAGTGATGGAGGGATAGGGTCACCACCACCACCACCCTCTCCAAACTTCATACCCTGACCACTCTGATCATTCCACCAATCCTCATCTCCTGGCTGCTCTACCATAGCTTCTATAACCTCCTTCTTAAGAGAGTGATACGTCGCGCAACAAATAAGCATCGTAATCAGAACCACACCTGACAAATAGGAAATTAAGTTTTGTAAGAGGTTGGAGTTGCCCATACTTGTCAGAGTTTGGAGTTGCCCGTATTTGTCAGAGTTTCAAGGATGCCAATTATTACAAGGAACATTAGAAAACAATAAAATATAAACCTTACCCTAATAAAGTAACAATATGCATAATAATGAGATAAAATCTACAGAGCTGTCTTTGAGATTACAGATAGAATCGGATCGAACCAACGTATCAATCCTCTTATATCAACATCAATTCTATGATTAAAAGCAGCTAATAATAATTCATGATCATCTTAAGAATAATCAGCAAACTCACCGAGGCCCGATAAGATCAGCACGTATATAATAAATAAGTTCACCTTGACTTTCTCTCCCCTAATAAAAGGCTTTACTGTAGTCAGATAGTCTGCTGCATCGGCCTGTAATTGACAGAAGGAGGTACAATATGGTGAGCTGTCATATGGTAGTACCATGGACATATAAATATGTTTATGGGTAGTACAGGCAGATATATGGTACAGGCAGATATGTAATAATAAACCAGCAGAAGAGAATCATCAGGAGATGGAGAGGGAGCTGGAGAGGGGGTGGAAAGGGAGCTGGAGAGGGGGTTGAGAGGAGGTGGAGAGGGGGTGGAGAGGGTGTGGAGAGGGGGTTGAGATGGGGTGGAGAGAGGGTGGAGAAGGGGTGGAGAAGGGGTGGAGAGGCGATGGAGAGGGAGGTGGAGAGGGAGGTGGAGAGGAGGTGGGGAGGGGGTTGTTTAGGGGGTGGAGACGGGGTGGAGACGGGGTGGAGAGGGAGCTGGAGAGGGAGGTGGAGAGGAGTTTACTCTAGAGGACCTTTTGATCATGTTGACATAGAGATATCACTGCCCTAGAATGCCCTAAATGATGGAATTGAAAAAATTGACTTTTTAAATTTTCCAAATGATACATGTTACATGTTACATTGTAATGTTACCATAATTTGGAAGATGTCACATATTTTAAAATGTTAATTTAATCTCATCGAAAATTCAACTTTGCATTGTCCAATATAGGAAGAGTCAACACAAAAGGCCACTCATCTCAGCTCAAGAAATTATCATTCTAGACGTTTGCATTCTAAGCCAGCAATACACTAAATCTTTTGTCTTTAGAGTCGAATTCCGAGTACCTCAATGTGCCAGCAGCCCCCCTTATTCTTGAACTTGACCTCGCGTAAGACCTTATTCCACCTGAGGCTACTCAAACTACATGCGATGCAATAGTATATTACATGATCAGTGATAGATATAGATATACCTACCTGATATCTGGAGCAGTTCCTAGCCTCCCATGATGAGTCTGCTATAGTACAGCCGACTATAGACACATTGAGTAAGAGTTGTCCCCTGCTTGTCTCTGGTGCTGCACAGTTCGGTTTCCTTTTTTTACTATTAGTCGGGTGGATTACAAATTTTGACGCTAATAATTAACAAAGATAAATATTACTTATGGTATAAAATCATACATTTTACAGTAAGTACAGTAAGTACAGTAAGTACTGTAAGTACAAGTAAGTACAAGTAAGTACAGTAAGTACAGTAAGTACAGTAAGTACAGTAAGTACAGTAAGTACAGTGAGTACAAGTAAGTGCAAGTAAGTGCAAGTAAGTGCAAGTAAGTGCAGTAAGTACAGTAAGTACAGTAAGTACAAGTAAGTACAAGTAAGTAGAGTAAGAAAAACGATAACTATGATCAGGTCATTTTTAAAAGCTTTATTGAGTATTGCTCAAATGATGTTTTATCAGTTGATTGAAAGCTTAATATATATTCTTTGAATTCAAACTTCACAAGTTTTAGTATGGGTAAATGACACTAAATTATTCAATGCATTTCAGCTGACAAATTACTGGTCCAATTGATTTTTCTGTACAGAATTTGGAAAGAGGCAAACCCTTGTTTAAAAACATTAGACTTATCCTGGTAATACCAAGTCTCTTGCCTCATTACGGACAACACCAATATAACATGTTTTATTTACGGAACAATATTCGGACTGTAGTAAATTTCACCCACCATTGGCTGTCATTAGCAATCATAAATAAAACTAGAAATGCCGCGATCATAAATGCCACAAAACTTCAGGGGTGTGGATAATATACACTCAGGTTATCAATTGAGTTTATGATGGATGGCCAATTGGCGATGCCATTATTATTGCAAATTAAAATGGCTGTCCTTTCCATGCCACCTATTAAGGTAGACAGCATAGAATCGTTGTCCTATTATGTGGCAGAACTTCCTCCCAAAGTTATTTTCAGTGAATACAGTCATAGAATATAGCGCAACAAACAAGTTATAATTGTGGTAGATTTCTTTTATTGTCAATCTACAATCATCTTTAGGACTGTTTTTCATGCAGTGACAGAGCAAAAAAACTTATACAATAAGGAAAAATTTTTAAATAAGGGGTCCTCTCCATGCTCCCTTCTTGCTAATTTTAATGTGGCCTCACCAGAATTTGAACTCGGGCCTCTCCCGCTGAGATCAAACACTCCAACTGCTCAGCCAAGCTGGGCCACTGAAGCTCGCAAAGCTCAGTGCAAAATAATCCAGGTCTTCAAATTTAATGATGTACAGATGTAGTGGGTTTAAGTAGTAACAAGTTACACCACCAAGAAGTAAACACCCAGAAGTAAAAGACACAAAATGTCAATTTTATCATTTTTTTAGTCAACCTTTTATTTTATTTTTAATGGCACTTTTGAAAATGATATAGATGGCAATAGTGTAATAAAAAAATTATAAGAAAATCCGCCTCCCCCGGGATTTGAACTTGGGCCTCTCGCGCAACAAGCATGTTATAATTGTGGTATATATAAAAATATTGGATTATTCACATTCACCTTTTTGCTTTTTTTATCGCTTCAAACATGATTTTTTGAAAAGAGTGTTATGAGGTGCTGGATACGGGTTTCTTTTGTTTTATATAACATGCGTTTATCATAAGCATGCGTTTAAACACAAAACTGAAGTTTTGTGGATTACCATATTTACTGCGCTGAGTTAGTGACTTACCACTCCCATATTTACTACGCTGTGTTAGTGACTTACCACTCCCATATTTACTGTGCTGAGTTAGTGACTTACCACTCCCATATTTACTGTGCTGAGTTAGTGACTTACCACTCCCATATTTACTGTGCTGAGTTAGTGACTTACCACTCCCATATTTACTGCGCTGAGTTAGTGACTTACCACTCCCATATTTACTGTGCTGAGTTAGTGACTTACCACTCCCATATTTACTGTGCTGAGTTAGTGACTTACCACTCCCATATTTACTGCGCTGAGTTAGTGACTTACCACTCCCATATTTACTGCGCTGAGTTAGTGACTTACCACTCCCATATTTACTGCGCTGAGTTAGTGACTTACCACTCCCATATTTACTGCGCTGAGTTAGTGACTTACCACTCCCATATTTACTGCGCTGAGTTAGTGACTTACCACTCCCATATTTACTGCGCTGAGTTAGTGACTTACCACTCCTATATTTACTGTGCTGAGTTAGTGACTTACCACTCCCATATTTACTGTGCTGAGTTAGTGACTTACCACTCCCATATTTACTGCGCTGAGTTAGTGACTTACCACTCCCATATTTACTGCGCTGAGTTAGTGACTTACCACTCCCATATTTACTGCGCTGAGTTAGTGACTTACCACTCCCATATTTACTGTGCTGAGTTAGTGACTTACCACTCCCATATTTACTGCGCTGAGTTAGTGACTTACCACTCCCATATTTACTGTGCTGAGTTAGTGACTTACCACTCCCATATTTACTGCTGACTATTCTGATCCACTTCATAGGACAGGTGCACAGCCACTCGTTAGTAGATAGATAGAATGTATCCAACCTGTCAACCACGTGCTCAAATGCACATTTATCTATGGATATCAGCTTGTTGGCCCGTAAGTCAATATCTAGTAGATTCTTGAAACCTAAAAAAAATATTGCTGCACTCATAAAAATACCTATGTGACTGTTAACGATCACAAATTTACAATACAGAGCACAATTATGCCTGTATTGTAGTTGTGGAGGCCAAAACTATCAGGTCGAGTGCTGTAGGTCATAAATAAGCTGATTCTGATCTAGACTTTCCATTACTGTGTATTAGGCCACATTATTTGGCATTATAGGGGCCCGATCATAGACTTAATAATAATATTATTAAGTCTATCAGTCCGAGTCATTATGCCATTCTAATAAAATTAAGGGCTACAACTGTAAAAGTTTACACTCTATATAGGCCATGTCTCATACAGGTAATCGTTGATGTAATCAGGGAGAGGGAGGGTGGGATATGCCCCCTGCTGTAATTTAGATCAAGTTTGGTTGCATTTGGAATTGCTCCCTCTCTATTGCTAAGGCTTGTCAGTGGATACAGGCAAACTGGAATCTAATACCTGAAATCTTGATACAGAGATTGAACTAACCGAGAAATGATCCTGGGATGAATGAGTTTATCTCGTTACCATTAAGTATTATCTCCCTTACATTGCTCCCCAACGTTCCGTGTAAAAAGTTTACTTGTGTCAGTTTAGTACCTGAGAAATCACAGTCATGTGAGTTATCGATTATCAAATAAAGGCAGTACATCGTAGTCGATTGGAATCCACAAAAGAGGTTTGGGTGGCATTTAATTTCCAAAATGCTTCTAAGTTTCTAAAGTCAGTGGAATCATAGCATAGCTACCAGCAGTTGGGAAGTAGGAGCGCAATAATAGTGTGTGTATAATTATCAAATCATTAATTAATTAGTTTTACCTGAGATTTCTATGCTGACTAAATTTGTCTCGTTTGTAAAGAATCTTGTGTATAAAGCGCTGACGTCTGGAGCTGTGATTATCCTAAACTCTCTCAGTGTGATGTTTATACCATTCATCCATCCTTTCTCTATATCCTACAAGAGGAGAATTATACATGACGGCCTGGTGGCAGCAAGCGTATAGTGACTATATAAGGTTTTTCTCCCCTGCAACAATGGTCTGTATTTCTAAATCAACCTCCCTCCTTTGTTCAAAAGTTTTCAAAATGCTTAAGTAAAATATTCCAAAGCACAGATTTAATGGAGCCTACTGCAAGGAGTAATTGACGAGAAACCTTTTAAATTAGTCCACCTGAACACTATTGGTTGCCGATCAACATGATATGCTGATATTCGTCTGAAGTACATGGTATCAAACACCAGGATTGCATCAATGATAGTCCTGGAAAACTGTTTCTTAGTGTCAGCATAAGTGGATAAACCAGGGAGGGTGGATATACCCCCTCCCACCCTCCCTGGTTTACCCAATAGAACGAATCCATGTATGCCTGTAGACTCACGCTCAGAGTCAGAGAATTGTTGATAATCAGATTTTTGAGGGAGTTGTAGTGCATGAATCCATTCTCCTGCAGGGATCTGAGCTGAGCCTGATCTAATATATTCAGTGTCGAGATAGTAGGAGAGGCGTCAGTCCAGTTAGGTAGCTT
This sequence comes from Membranipora membranacea, assembly GCA_914767715.1. Classification (NCBI taxonomy): domain Eukaryota; kingdom Metazoa; phylum Bryozoa; class Gymnolaemata; order Cheilostomatida; family Membraniporidae; genus Membranipora; species Membranipora membranacea. Next base: position 25,179,773 of record OU612073.1, read on the forward strand.
TGTACCGAACTGTCGCTCTGAAAAGGAGTGGCGAAATGACAGATGTATCTGGTGCTCGAAATTCTGGATCTCATACAAGCATCTAGAGGGAGATTAACCCCTCATAGCGCTACTGTAACTCATATGAGGCTGGTGTATATCTACAGTAGCAGAGTATTTGACACCACCACACAGCCCTTTCTCGTCTGGACTTCTAATGCTGAGAATGTGAACCCCTTGGGGATCTTGTTCCCAGACAGTGAATCATTTGGTGGAGCAATATATGCGATTGGTTGACATGAAATTACCCAATTTACAAAAGAAAACACAATGAGGATTTTGAATTTTGAGCTAGGCAATATTTGATTGACCTCCTCTAGAGCTTCTTGTATCAGTATAACAAGAGAACTGTCCAGCTGGTGATGATGAATGAATGAAGATGAATATGGTTATCATAGTAACAGCAGTCAGAGATTGCTTGATAAGAAAGACTAAAATATAAATATGACTCACGAGTTGAGTATTGACACGTAATACTGTCCCCGCTACACTCACAAAGTGACTGTACACATTCCCGCTGTGAGAACACCACCTGATACTGAAATCGGCTCACAGCCAGTAAAACAATGCTGCCTAAAATTATCCTCAACATGATGTACTGCGTCAGCGTCATCACATCCCTATGTGAACAATCACTATACCCTATCTAGTCAGGTACGTAAGACCCTGTGCATATACTGGCCTGTTTACAGTAATACCCAGTCTGTGCTCACCAAGACTCTTGCCCCTCGCCCAACGGCTCCCCTGTTCGGGAAGTAAAAACGCAGAGATCATCTGTAGAAACAGGAAGATTAAAAAAAATAATGTAACCTGGTCTGCGCATCACAGCATCCTTGTGGGTTTCTCCGGATTTGATAATTTTGTTTTTTATTTGGTTTTGGTTATTGGCATTGGTGGATTTACTTTCAAATAATATATGTCTATTACCAGCACTATCCCAAGTATGTAAATATGTCACAGAGAAGTGTCAATATCATAGTCTCACTTTTCTATCTACTCAAAATGTGAAGGGATAAACTGGTTGTTGAATAGCGGAGAATGGCAGGTGATTTGTGTCGTCACATAGCAGCTCAGAATGCCACAGCATAATTATTTTGATCACAATCCAAGAAAGAGCAAAAGGCATGAGGGAGGCAGGGGTGCATTCACTTAGAATTGTCATCAGTATGACAGAAGCAAAGTAATCCTATAGCTTGTAAGCTGGGTTTAACACATCCGCTTTGGTATATAGATAGGATTTGGCGAGCATTTAATTCCCCAGCTTTATAAATTCCAGAATTATACTGAGAAGATTTAGTGATATGATAATTATAGCGGAGCGTGGAGGAAGAGGATGAATTATGCCTTCAATACTCTGCAAGGTTCAATATAAAAGTGAACCTGATGTCCAATATGGTAAATTAGAGAAGTGCATGGGATTGGCAGAAGGGGTGAGTGCCCGAGGGGTGACTGCCCGAGGGGTGACTGCCCGAACTATTGCAACATTGGGCTGATTGCAATGAGTAACACACAACCTTTTATTTATCTATTGCTCATAATGTACAGTGTGAATATAAAGTGTATATATATATATATATATAGTTTATGGGAAGGCAAAGCACTCTGGGCTTGTTTGGCTTAGAGCATGCATGCTTAACCTTTTTTCGGGATCGGCCAATTCTTTTTGGGCAGAATACCAATTTGTTGAATCACCTTTTTTTGTAATTAACTGCAAAAACGTAATAACTGGAATTCAAATGTGACAGAATACTGAAGACAATGATGAGGTGTCAGCATCCCTGGCTGTGTAACAGCGAAAACAGTCACAGCAAAATGCACTGAGGGTCAGAAGTGAAATAATGAGTCGGTTTCAAAATCTGAAACTCTTAATTGTTATGATTATGGCTGGATAGCTTAGACTAGATGTTGTGGTTTGGACCAGAGTAGACCGTGAATTGATGCACCCTTAGTCTAATTGAAATCATTGTTTATGTTTTTATTTCTATGTGGCTACTGGCTATGACTTATGACTATGACAGTATGACTTAATAATCCATTCTTTCCTCCGTCGACTTAATTTACAACTAAATGGTTTGTTCCCTTCACGACATTTTATTTCGGTTTAATTACAACAAATTATAAAGAGTTTGTTAGGCTGAGGTCCAACTGAGTCAATTAAGTTCTTTGTTTAGAAGATTCAGAAGAAAGTTATATAATAGTTTACTGCATTGCACATTGTGCTGGAGAGGCGAGAATTGTAATAAATATCTAAATCTGCAAATACAGAGACAATTTGAATATCAGCACCGGTAGGGCAGCAGAGTATCAATATCATATCACTAGACTAGAGAACTATTTTATTGTTTGTATCTTCAGCATTGTATGAGAAGTTAGGACTCAGAGCGACACAAGGAGCTGATTTTGATGTGTTGTGTAGTTTTATGCTGTACATTGTGTGGACAAGACATATTAGTGGCAATATATATAAATCCTTTCCAGCTGGGATGTGCTATACAACCATGAGATATATACCACGATTATAAGGCAGTATTTGAAGTTGAGGCTACAAGTTTGTGATTGACACCCATCGTGTGAAATGCCAATGTTGCATATATAATCCTGATTCCTCAAATTGAGGTACAGGTTAACCACGCCTCCATTCCAACAATCTCGAAATACGAGTTGTGCCTCAATACATCGGGTGAGTGATGGCAGGGTTCTTTTAAGCGTATGAAATTTATTCTGAAGCATTCTGATTATCTTGAGCAAATTGTATTGTAGTTTGAGCGCTCAACATTTGTCGGGGTTGCTGATGTAGGCATTTCATTTTCAGCCACATCCTACCTTTGCTGAGAATGTGAATGAAACACTACTGCAATCAATGCCGACAACATTTGAGCACTCAAACTAAGTTGTAATGTGATGAAAGGTTGTAAAAGAATTTTAAATATCGCGGTATCGTCCAAAAAAGTATATTATGTACAAAATGTCATGAAATTGTTGCATATCAATCATGAATACACAATTTTGATGTGAAAACACAGTTAAGCTTCTGAAAAAAAAGAATGTTTACTACAAAAATATTTTGGTAAGAAATTGAGCAAATACCACAACAGCTGCAGCACAAGAAAATTGGCCAATATCATGATGAGGAAAAGTTAAGCGAAGAAACGCTGTTGACATGTCATCGGAAAATCGTTCAGCTGTCAATGATGAACATGTCAGGAATTAATTTGATACACACAGCAGCATAGAGGTGAAGTTAATGAGTTTAATTAGTTAGAAAACTTTAACTGCTCACAGATAGAAGCTATAAATATAAGCCTGAACTCTGTCATAGCCTGAAATCTGTCATAGCCTGAAATCTGTCATAGCCTGAAATCTGTCATAGCCTGAAATCTGTCATAGCCTGAAATCTGTCATAGCCTGAAATCTGTCATAGCCTGAAATCTGTCATAGCCTGAAATCTGTCATAGCCTGAAATCTGTCATAGCATGGCACTTTTGGACCTCCTGTGATGCGCTGTAGTTATGTTTCTCGGTCTAACACTACACAGTGGAGATGACATCAATATCTTAGAACAAGGCCGCGGAGGAATTATGGGAATGGGATCAACATCCTCCATCGCAGGCTGAAAATATCATCAAAATAAAACTTCAATTCTTGAAAAACAATTTCAAGTTTTCAACTTTTTTGATGAGTTAGCTTCCCTCCCATCTGTATTCAAACGATGGACTCTGAGATAGCAGTCTGTCTGTCTGCACCGTAGCGGCAGTCTGTCTGCACCGTAACGGCAGTACCACAAAGTGGCCCAAATCATCTATTTACATCTTGCATTTGGAAGCTAACGTTTTTGATGTGCGGATGGGGAGCGGATGGGGAGCGGATGGGGAGCGGATGGGAAGCGGATGGGGAGCGGATGGGGAGCAGATGGGGAGCGGATGGGGAGCGCCTGGAGTTAGGGAACTCTAACACATTTGGCTTAATCAGGATGTTTAGGTGCACTGGTTACCAGCCTGATTTGATGGGTTGCAGACGCACAACGTGATTCAGATCAAGCGTTTATACAATTGACAGTAAAACATGCACATTTGGACTAGTTATCATCGTATGTAGAACTCACAGCTTGTGTGTTGAATCGGGATAAATGAGGAGTAGCGTGGTTAGTTTTCCGAACCATCTTGATATTCTTAGCCATGGCCATCTTTGAGTTGAAGCTTCCCTTTCTGCGATTAAACAGAGCCTCATTCAGACAGTTATAGGCGACTCCTTGGGGGTTCCTCTCTACCTCCCCTGCTTTGTAACCTGTCAACGATATCTCATCATACAAGTATCTGTACAGAACAATGATATCACATCACATCATACCTCTGTTCAGATCAATGATAAGTAATAATACCATTACAGACTGTGGGATTATGGTCTTATAAACGGGGTAAATTTAGCCATCATAAACCTCTAAAACATGGGGGCTGTACTACGGCTCCAATAAACATATAAAAACGATATCTTCAATTATATCTAGTGCACCGCACCACCAGTTAGTTTTCTTAAAGGTTAGGGTAACTGTCTCGATAAATTTTGTGACTGCTTTATGAGTTGATAAAAACGACCACTCATTACATTACTTTAGATTGTGATTTAGATTTAGATTTGATGATATGCTGTTTATATACCTACCAAACAATCAGAGCAAACACAGTGCCTAAACTATACATACCTGTAATCTGTACTAAGGCTGCGTCTACATTCAGGGGAGGTAATCCGGCCTGCATAATCCTGTCATGTAATTTCTTCATTTCTTTATTCTGTTCTCTGTGAGCTATTCTGTGATTTCTCTCTGCGTCTATCTGTTCTGTTACACTCTCTATCAGCTTTCTATACAGTAAACAAGGTCAAGGTTAAGGTATACAATAAACAAGGTCAAGGTCAAACAGGGTTGAACATGGTTCGACTCAGTTAAGAGACACTCAACCACTGTTATTAATGTCTGTCTGAATGTATAGAGTAGATTCTCATGCCACAGCCATTTGGTTTTTGTTGAGGAACAGTGTAAATCAACAAAAGCATTATTGTCTGGATGTTTGGTTAAGTCTGTGGTGCCCTGACTTCAAATGGTCGCAAGAGCCTAAGATTCAGGCTAAGATTCAGGCTAAGATTCAGGCTACTACTTTAGCCCAAAGCAGTACCTTTGTTATGTTTTAGGTTACGCATAATTTGGAGTTGCTCTCTCATACTTATGGTGAAACTCACTTGTAGTTGACCATGCCTTTAGTTTCATTAAATCCCTGACCGTTTATAAACTGCATAAGCTCATCTCTTTCCCAGGACCGGATATCTATCCCCTTCGCCTGAAAATTTACAAGCAGAGTTATAGACATGACTTTTTCAAAGGAAAAATGGTTGTAGATACAGAGCCAACAAAAAATACCCGACACATTAGAACCAATCACAAATGACAAATTGGTAGTAATGCTATTTTTGATGAATCTACTGGTGGGATGTTATTTCTTATCTAACAAATTTGCAACTTCATTTTTCTTACTTGATCGTTCTTGATAATAATGAAATAATCGAAATATCGGAGTAGAAGTGCCTGTTATATATATTCTGACACTGAGATTTTGTTACATGTTAACATAGGTGTACATACAGATCTGACTTATATATATTTAGTGTTTAGTAAGCACATAAGACTAACTAACATTGAGCCTGATGATGAAGTCATCCTCAGAGATAAGGAAAGTTCCCTCTTTATCGAAGCTCCTCAGTAGCTCTAGTGGTCTCATCTCTTTCTCGTACATGTAGTTTATTATCTTCTGCATCGGGTGAATCTTACGCTCTGATCATAGTAAACATAATTATACAAAAATATAATTACATAATTTTATTTACGGATATGAAATCTGAATAAATTTGAGAGAGGGGGGGAGTCTGACAGACCAATTCATCAATTTGAAGTGGCCTTATCTGGATTGACATAAGCTTGCAGGCTAAGAGGATAGGTGATAGTTCAGTTGGACTTGCGTTAAAATGCACAGCAGTCCAAGACGGGGTGTGCTCCGACCTGCCTACAAACAGAGCAAATCGGCACATACAATACCTTATATCCATACTATAGTAAGTGGCGTATGATAAGACCTCCTGATTTTACCCAGCAGTTTTATAAATAACGCACCTGATCGTTCTCCGAGTACGTCGTGATGAGGTACAATCTCTCCGTGTACGACTCTCATATTACGACCATCTCTCTGTATCCTCTTAGCTTCATATATAAACTCCTTCACCACAGGTACATCCTATCGTAGAGTAACATTAGATATGTGTAACCTAATAAGACTATCACTATACAGTATGTGTGTATCAAATTCCTCTCCGGGTTCTGACTGAGACCACAATGGGAAGACAAATCACAATAAAAGTACCGGATTAGGTAAGATGAATCCTCCCCTGATTGGACGCTCATATCCACAGTCTTGATTTGATCAAACATGGCCGTCGTTTCACCTCCAGCAGGTAAAGTAATCACTCAGGTAATTATCTGCTGTCTACCATACTGACTCTCGTGATCTGACTGAGCATGTAGATCACTGATAAACTAGGCTATCATTACCACAAAGCAGGTGTCGTAAGGCTAAGTATGCATCATGCGTGACCTGAATTTACGCATGTGCAAGAACAATGAGTTTAGTTTGGGTTCTGATTGCAACTTTGGATAAGGGGAGATGGGACATCCCCTGCATAAACTGTCAGTCAAAATCAGCTAATAATGACAAGAGAGGATAACTATTAATAACAAATCCGCACGCTTTGGGGAATATGTCACCAGAGAAGGTAGCCAATCAGATGGCTTCGGAATTCCGAGACTCAATTTTGCAGAGATCAGCTCATGCCCAGAGCTGAGCATGCGCAGAATGGCTGTCTACACACGGTGTGTCTTCTATATGTGAATCGGTTAGATCACTTGGTGAATACATTATCCTCTACATGAAACCGATCATAACTACCACTAGGCTAGTGTAGATATTGTACTACCACTAGGCTAGTGTAGATATTGTACTACCACTAGGCTAGTGTAGACATTGTACTACCACTAGGCTAGTGTAGACCACTAGTGTACTACCACTAGGCTAGTGTAGATATTGTACTACCACTAGGCTAGTGTAGACCACTAGTGTACTACCACTAGGCTAGTGTAGATATTGTACTACCACTAGGCTAGTGTAGATATTGTACTACCACTAGGCTAGTGTAGACATTGTACTACCACTAGGCTAGTGTAGATATTGTACTACCACTAGGCTAGTGTAGATATTGTACTACCACTAGGCTAGTGTAGATATTGTACTACCACTAGGCTAGTGTAGACATTGTACTACCACTAGGCTAGTGTAGATATTGTACTACCACTAGGCTAGTGTAGACATTGTACTACCACTAGGCTAGTGTAGACATTGTACTACCACTAGGCTAGTGTAGACCACTAGTGTACTACCACTAGGCTAGTGTAGATATTGTACTACCACTAGGCTAGTGTAGACCACTAGTGTACTACCACTAGGCTAGTGTAGATATTGTACTACCACTAGGCTAGTGTAGATATTGTACTACCACTAGGCTAGTGTAGATATTGTACTACCACTAGGCTAGTGTAGACCACTAGTGTACTACCACTAGGCTAGTGTAGACCACTAGTGTACTACCACTAGGCTAGTGTAGATATTGTACTACCACTAGGCTAGTGTAGATATTGTGCTACCACTAGGCTAGTGTAGATATTGTACTACCACTAGGCTAGGCTAATAGGCTACTAGGCCAGTGTAGATATGTGTGAAGACATTACTTACAGTCACATCGAGTAATGTAAGACCAGAATTCTCATTACGTGACACAGCGTCGATAATATCTAGACATCCCGTGGTGGTCAGAGGGTTGTTCCCCATCTATAATATAGTAGTAGAAAAACTAAATCAGCCGATATACACAATATACTTGTTGAAAGACATTTAAACAACTGCCAGTTAAGGAAAGGATCAAATCGGTCACCTCTTCTACAGAGCAGCCCCTACCCAGGCAAACTGAGATCTCATTCATTAAGCAAGAATCGTCACATACTTGACTACCACAATGCAACTCAATACTTGTGCGATTCTTACCTTGAGAATTTCGAGGTAACAGTTTTTCTCTAACATCTCAGCGAGAAATAAGGCTCCCTCCCAGTTGATCCTGTTATGACTGATGTCGATCTCAACAAGATGCTTGTTGATCATGAGCGCGTCTCTGACTGCGAGCGCCCCTTCGTAATACAGACCATTCCATGCCATGTTTAGCTTCTTTAGACTATAGTTCATCTATATAAAACATGAAGAGACAGTGAGTCTGATAGCTTATAAAAAGATTTGAGGGACTTTCTTGTTTTGAAAAAAGAGAGAAAGTCGAAAGTCCTACTTTTCTCCAGTGGATACAGGCATCAGGCTGAGCATTAATTTGCTCTTTTCTCAAATCGACTAAACAAAATCAGCCATGTTTGATTCACTTTGATTCAGATCAGCAAACTGAGAGAGACATCAAAGCTACCTCTACAGTAACTATCAGATCAAAGGAAACAACTAATATAATGGTCATGTTAAACTCTCATCAATTTGATGTACGCGGTGATATTCTTGAGGAAAGTCACTAAATTCTTGTCTGCACATAAACATGCCAATTTGCGTTGCTGCGGTTAGCGTGGCTCACCTTGAGGGCCTTACATATGGTGACAGCTCCTTTCCTCCTTATACTGTTCCAGCTTAGATCTAACTCTTCTAGTGTATCGTTAGCAGCGATAGCCTTACCCATGTATGTAGCACCGTCCTCACTTATGTTATTATGGCTCAGATTTAGCCTTACTATATAATCATTAGCCTGTAATAATAAGAAAAATCAGAGCTGTCATGTGTGATAGGAGGCAGAATGACTAGAGCTTTGATTATCAAAGGTATTTCTGAGCTTTAACCATCTTTAAGTCTGGACTATTGTGCATTTAAAAAAATTAATGGGAAATAAAATAAAATTGGAAATTTTATCATGGGAGTTGTTTATCCCTGTTATAAAATGGCATAACTTCAAAATTATTCCTTGTACTCTTTAGCTAACAGATAGATGAACAGAAATTTATATATATATATATAATGTCATAGAATAGTACCTCAATACCGGCCGCTAAGTACTTAGCGTCCTCATCTGTAAATCTGTTATCTACAATAGAATGTAGAACGAGTGACTGAGCTGAGTAGACCTCGTATAATTATGATAAGGTCATGTTTTTCATAGAATATTATCAATGCTCAGTTGAGAAGTAACATCTGGAACGTCGTTCATGGAATAGTTTAGGAAGCCGCTTTTGAAGCCGACAATAATATCTTTGAAAGTACATTGAGAGTTAACTAACTGCATGGGAAAGTATTTAAATCTAATTTGTAAAATTTTAGGATGAAGTGATTAAATTAAGATTTGTAGTGGCCAACGGCCAATCAGATTGCTCTGTCGCTGCTATCATCACTCACTCACTTGATATATCTACATCTGTCAGTATTCTGTTGTTTCTGAACATCTTTGCGATAAAAGCTGAAATTCCGATAGCACCGAATCCATTACTGGATAAATTCTACAAAGAAAAAAGTTATTATTAGGTCATAGGGAAAAGTTAAAAATGACCCCTGTCCCATCCTGATAATCGTTTCACAACAACTGCATAACTAGACATAGAAAGAAAACAACTACAAAACCTCACAAGATTATAGCAGCAGGGAGGGTAGTATATCCCACCCTCCCTGTTTACAAGATCTGAGAATAATCACAACATCAAGTGATGACAACTCACAAGATTAGTGACAAAGTTGTTTGCCATGAGGACAGTAGATATTTCTCTGCCACCTTCGAATCCGAGGTGATTGTTGCTCAAGTCGAGGTGAGTCAACCGGGTGTTTGCCTATAACAAAGAGATGTCCACAATTGACCAGGGAATCCATAGCAAGCAGTTACATTATCCGTGGAGCTTATCACATACTCGCAGCAACAGAATTGTGTAAATTTGAGGAAGAAGTTATTTTCAATCAAACAAAAAACTTGTAAGAAAAATTGGAAAAATATCATTTTGTATTAATCTGTTAATCCAAATTCGCGTTAAAAGATTTTCTCATGAACAAAATTGTACTCAGAACACAACGCCATAAAATTCAAAGTATAAACTCACTTTTATTTTTCAATAAAATTCATTGATTCATTGATTAAACCGATTCAATATGATTTTCAGAGGGAGTGGGGGAAGGGCTGTTGGACATAGTTAGCGGTAACTCAATGATCCTAACTTATTCATTCAGAGGTTTCTGTACCAAAAAAGGCTCATAACCCGTCATGTCAAAATAGATCAGGACTTTGTTGGAAGTCGTTCCCTCTAGTGGTGACAAACGCATAGGAAAACGGCAGCTTCTAAAGCATAACATGATAATAACAATCATATCTTCTCACCAGCAGGGTACACATTAGCCCGGTGAGGTTAGTAGCTCCCATCTGTCTGCCTGGTATCTTAACCTCACTTTGAGCTAAGTTAGACATTATAGTATTCTGTGGAGGTGAGGCTATCTGATCACAGATACGCTTGTATATCTTTTTTCCTATCCCGCTGTCTCTTTTTGTCTTTTCAGCTGTTGCAATTAAGAGAAAAACTATGGGATATTAAATATACTCGAAAATAACCAACAATAACTTAGCCTTGTTAATGGAAATAATAAATCGGGACGGATTTGCTTTATTCTTGTTCATCTCAGCTACAAGCATCGAGGGTTGGGCGTCTTTCCACCCACCCTGCAATTTGAGATGCCCTGGAGTGATGTTCCTGGCTATGTTTCTACAGATAGATATGATGAGAAGGAAGCTCAATGATTTATCTTATGATTCTCATATCCAGACTAACATGTGACCATGTGGCCTGATGTGACCCTCCCTGATGTGACCTGAAGTGACTCACCCTCTAGTTTCTCTTTCTCCCTTGTCTCCACCTCATCCTCGAGCTCAGTATCATACTCATCACTGTCCGGCTCCCACTCCCTCCTCACCTGTGGAGGGGGTGTGGAGCAAGGCTCAGGGGGCGGGGCCTTCATACGAGCCCGCTGATTTAACAGACGGTGTATGACATAAGGCTTCATCATCCTGTCCTCCTTTAAGTGACAAGTAGTGCTGCTATTAAACAGAAAGGAGTGAGATTTAAATCTTTTCAGGTTAGATGTGACGGAGTGTGTATACTCCCCAGATTCGCTGCCGCTGCCCATCACTGATAATATCTCCTCATGATCCGAGACCGACTCAGTCAACAATGTGTTTAATATTGAGCTTCATATTTCAGAAAGCTGAGAATAAATCCTCTCTATATCGCATAATGAAAACTCAAACAGAGTAGCAATAACAGTGCAGTTCACTGTGTATTGTGTCAGCAGTAGATGATGGAGCTCACTTTTGTATGGTTCATATTCCATTAATAAAATTAATATTTTTAGAGTCAAACTGCACTCTAAAGATAATGTTACCTCCCAGTGTGCTATTTACCTGATATCCTGATTGGGCCTTTAGCTGAGAATAGATATAAGTAGTTATTTATTCCTTCACCCTGGGGCTGTTTGTGTGTAGTATTATTTGTGTCAATGCTGTGTTATCGCACCGAGTACAAATATTCGCAGGGCTTTTACTCACAAGGCATTGAACAGCAGAGAAAATATTTCTTAACCAAAACAAAACTTATGCAAACATGATATTAGAAACACTTACCGAGACGATGCTGCCTTTTTTTTTTCCAAAATTATCAACCAGCTAGCTGAACAACACAGAAGCAGCAATTTTGAAACAAAACTGTGTAAGTTACATGACTAATATACACAGAGCACAGATCTATCCCGCCTGTGGGATGTGAGAGTATGGTTACTTGTCTATTCAAAATATTGCTAATAAACAATAGATAAATACAAAAAGACAGTTAGTATTGACTGATGTGTACATTATTCACCCTAGCATCAATAAATGGGGATGACTTTATATAACTCAACCGTCCCCCTCATTAATCTCACATTTGATTTAACAGAATCTTACATCATGCTTTACAAAGTAGCCATATGAGGACTTTTGCATTAAGTTATTTGAGCGTTAAAGGAGCTAGGAAATAGGGCTATTTTATATCCTTGATGATCAGCGCAGGAAGGGGGGGGGGACTATTCTGGGGAGAACCCTAGAGAGTTTCTACTTGTCAGGTTATTGATTTAGCTTGGCTATAATTACTGATATTTATGCCTTTTGTTTTAAGTGTGAGTATAACAAAATATGAAAGTCCTTCAACAAAAGGCTGAAGTCTTAATTAAGCTTCTATCCATCACTATGTGCAGTTATATCGATTATCATATGTGAATAAATCAATATTCATCTACACTCAAAATATGAAGATGACTCTTGATGACTGTTGCAAAGTGTCTTCAATGGCTATCTAAACCCCTGCGCCTGTTATAATAAATAAAAAAATAATAGAAAATTTATGATAATGATACTTATTAATGAAAAAGCTGGGACAGAATTTAGATCATGGCTATATAGTTAACGTCTAAAAGTGGTTATTCTTGAAATGACATCAACCCACTAAGCCCTCATAAGAAGATCAAATTTCATAATATGTAAACAAAATAAGCAGCTCATGGATATATGTCTCAAGGTGAAGGCTGATTCAGCATGAGGCATTGTTTTCTAATAGAAAGTAATTCCCACAGATTTTAGCGCTTCAATTATTTACTGTAACTCACATCATTGTATGTCTTTGTTCTCTTTAGATTTACTAACAGTTAGCATTGAGGCCTCTTAATTAGGACTCACCCACCAACCGGTCTATATAATAGAATAAATGCTCTGAATCCAAATGGAAGGAAGTAAGTGTTACCAAGACGGGTTGGCACCAACCCCTCCTAAGACTAGATCCGAGGGCGAGAACTTAGCCTATCTACACCTAATCCATATAAATCATATAGAGTGAGGCCACAATAAATACACTGGGTGAAGATTGATACGACGTCGCGCTCCCATCTAGTTCTGTATTCCAAAGACATCTACTGACACTTTTAAATCCTTGTCCCATATTCTGTCCGATCTCCACTGTGGCTATGATACGATACCTGAAATCAGGATAAAAATAAGAGATAAAATACTCACCAATATCACTGTCTGATTAGCTACAGGCAGATATTGAGTCACATGAATATTAAACTGTATAGTAATTTAGTTCAGTAGTTTAAGTGTATATAGTGAAATCCATACAATATGGAGTTGCCCCCTCAGTGCGAATGGAAAAACAACTATTATGGTGTGTCTGATATTTATGCACATATACACTTATCAGTAATGATATATATGCATAACGCATTATACGAGCTATATATTCTCCCCCTAGATGAATTATTGAGAGCACATGCAACTGATAGTGAAAAAAAAAACGGATTTTCCCTCTACACACAAAATGGTCGTGATATTAGGAATGAATATGCTAATTGCAATAGCACTTTGAATAGTCTTATCTAAGAGGCCCCTTTTTTTCTCTGAGATAAGGCTAGTTTTGAGTGGTGCATCCTATCAATTGGATAACATAACATGATAAGACCACCCATATAACCAACTAAGCACTCAGACCAAGAACCTAGTCTAAGTACAAAGACTAAGTACCTAGACTATGTACTCAGACTAAGTACCGAGTCTTACTACCTAGACTGGACAGCCGTTACCTTTTAGAGAAGCCGAGTTCTCTAGCCAGACTTTTTATATTCTGTGAGATATTTCTCACAGATTGAGGAGCAGTCGCACGGTTATAGGACCCTCTATTTATAAAATCCACCAACATCGAGTCCAATAATATCTGCAGTCTACCCCATCTACAAACACAGTTCAGATATTCGGTCAACACAAAGTTTAGTAATACATTGTCATAAATTGCGAATTCTCAAAAAAGAAATTAATACCTCCGTCAACTATTACGTATTAGGAGAATATCCCATACCCTTGAGCAGTGAAGTAATCGCAGGAGGAAATATTGCATTACTTCGCTGAAACTTATAGGTAGAAAGATTTAATCAACCGCATTATTAATGTAAACCCCCCTTAGCTGGTGAAAATTGTGCTTGCAAGAATTAGGTAACCCCTCCCCTCGAACTAGCTAAACTAAACCCGGCAGACACAAACTCCTCTAGGGTAACAGACTTTTTGGTGAATGTAACTTTTACCAATAATTCAGCTTCAAAAGATTAATGTACCTGTAACGCAGGCTTTCAGTCGTTTAAAATTTCTTTGACGCAAAGCTCTGGCTATCCATTTAATTCTAAACCTCTTAAACATTGACTTTTGTTTTGCAATCAATAGCTAAGAGCCGATCTCAGGTATCATAGGAGCAGCTGTGGGTCACAAACTCATAGGGTATAGTACATAATGAGTCAGCGTTTATGGTGACAAATAAAACATTTACTTTATGTGTTGCCTATATTATCCAGAATTCACAAGGATTGTAATTCAGTTCACGGTAAATTTTAATTTTATCACTCACCTGACTACATGTTTAGTTAGAGGTTCTAGCCTGTATGAAGGTAACTCTGCGGGCTGTGGTGCCTGTCCCCCCACATTACTAGAGCTACCTACACTAGGAGCCATAGATGTTCTCCTACTGGTCCTCAGTTTATTACCAAACATTGAGGCGTACGCTCCGAGAAACATGGCGTCGCTCGGCCTGTGTGCCACTCGATTAGCTGCTAGTGTCTACAACAGAAAGGTGAATAAGGATTAGAACCTGAGGCGCTTCTGTGTGGAGGGTATAAACTAGTGATCTCACAACGAGGGCATCTCAGAAAGGACATATTGGTTGATAAGTATCCTAAAGCTAATTATTGTATCACGTAGTCAGAGATTCATTACACAGTGATCCTAACTATAGGCCCATGGCAGACTTGTACTTCAAAATGAGGACTGATTGACATAATCTGTGCTGGTTACTCTTTAATTCACAATATAGAATAGATTTGATTAAATTTAATGGCTTTTTCTCAATATATATCAAATGCATTAAATTGAGATAAGAAATAAATTGAACCTTCAAGGACAGTCTATCAATCACAGAACTATGCTGGCTGCCGATGTGACCATAATACTTTATAAGTGAAATCAGCAAACAACAGACTTGAGGCTTACAAGAAAGGCCTGCTATATTGATAGATAATATCAGAGGTGATACATGGTATTTTTCTCAGGTGTTTTGTAACCTGGGAAAGCCATAATCAGGATGAAGGATCGGGCCGCCTGCCAGAAGGGAGAAACCATCTCAGGATTATCTGAATTGATTGAATGTCTTTCCTGATAGATCAAAATAACAACCAAGTACCACCACTTTGTACTGCAATAGGAGGGTAAACATCATAAACTGTTTCGAGAGTTTGCTGATTGAATCCTGTATTGATAATGGGAAATGATTTGAGATGATAATTATTTATGTCAATATTTTAACAACTCATTGACACGAGACTTTGTTGGAAGGAAAAGTGACAGTGACTATAGTATTAATGTCAGCCTGTGAATCAAGCTTTGAATATCATGTTAGAAGATAAGTTCAATTACTTTGGAACAGGCCAGTATTTGCTCAGTGAAAATTGATAGGGCAAGCCAGAGAGTAAGTCAGAGTAACATTCTGGGGATATCCAGGGTGATACAGTCAACATTAAAAAGCTATAGTAGTGCCTCCCTATAGTTGGTATCATATTGAAGGCATCAAGCAAACTAAGACCGACCACTGCACTGTTATGTGGCAATCTTGTAAATAGCCTGAGGATACAGTTGGAGATTTGTCCTCTCTTTATCGCTCTATATTTCTACCAATTTTCTTCTGAAGCTACTATAGCTGCTAGAGCGTGAGCGTGATAGATTTGTGATTGAATACCTTGGCGAAGGCGTTTGAGAGTTTCCTGGCAGCGTTAGAAGGTGCCACCACAGCGGTATTGTTGACATCTATCGGAGGGAAGAGAGAGGTCTTTCTGCTGCACATCTTACCGTCTCCGCCTCCTTTATTAGATCCTGCAGACTTAAGGCCTTTCATTGTCGGGGATTTTCTGTTACCGCTACAGTATTAAAATTTACACATCATAATAATGAATATATTTATGAATGATACACATTTGTTCAAAAGGATATTGTACATAAATCTTATGTGGCTGCCTTCCGGGACAGAGTAAGATGAGTGATGAATATCACCTTATGTATTAGGTGTACGGGTATACCGGGTTATTAGGGCCATCATTCTTCGCTGAAAGTTGTTACACCAATTCTAGCAGATTCAAGTTTTATTTTTATGTAAAACAAATATCCTCTATTCTCAGCGATTCAATTCGTCGTGTATACCAGGACAACTAAGAGCGGATGGAGCATACAGGAAACAGTGACAGTGAAAAAGTATCAACATGTGATAAATTTAATTGATTTCAAGCCTGCGTGGTTTCATGCAGGCTTGAAATAGTGATGTGAAACACCAAACTGGGTCTCTTATGAGTATTCACTACGTATATTAATTAATTCTTTAAGGTTATAATTCTTATGTGGCACATTACCTGGTGAATACCTCATCATCATCCTGACTTATAGTAACACTGACAGCTACAGCGGCCGCTGCTGTTACACTAGACTGAGTCATCTTCTCCTGTGAGCTGATATAACATTTATATCTGTGTGCCTCTATGTGCTGCCTAACAGATACTATCAACTGTCAGATATGGGTGAAGACTTTCTGTAATCCTTGTGAGTGCACTGAGCGGGTTTGAGTTCCATGTACGCTGTGACAAGTCAAGTCCTTGGGTGCATTAGTGTTGAATGACAATCTCACTACTCCTTCATAGCTGAAAAAGTTTAGAGAATTAGCAAATTTATGTAGACAACCAAATTTTTAACTTCATCGATTCCGACTGACATTTAAAATGGAGAAATATGTGTTTGATTTATCTTAGTTGTCAGCTAGTTTGTTTAATTAATCTTCTTAAGTTTAAATATTAAGCTGAGGAAAGGTATCTTCTTTCAAACAAATGCAAATATTTTGGCAGCAGCAAAACCATGTCAAACCTCTTTACTATGCCACTTGTGCAATCAAAAGCAAACCATCCAAGGGAGATAACTCCATACAACGTCGCAATGACTTACCTATTGTGTGTTAATTTTTTACTTGTCAGAATAGCAAGAGGACGTCGTAGTGTGATGCAAATACCTCCGAATAGCTGATATAAAGTAGCACAAGCTGGTAGCTGACTGGTCTTGCCCCTCAAAATGTTGTCTCAAAACATGTTTACAAGAAAACTTACAAGGATATTACTCTCTTTAACTCTTTCCAATCAAATT
This sequence comes from Membranipora membranacea, assembly GCA_914767715.1. Taxonomy (NCBI): domain Eukaryota; kingdom Metazoa; phylum Bryozoa; class Gymnolaemata; order Cheilostomatida; family Membraniporidae; genus Membranipora; species Membranipora membranacea. The sequence goes on from OU612073.1 coordinate 25,197,212, forward strand.
CTTAACAAAACACATCACCAACCAAGAAAATTGGATCAAAATTAATTAAACTCCTTACACAATGCAATTATGTAGAATTAAATATTGTCATTTACTACATACAATTGAGGATTAAATTTGTACAACAGTTTGTCAACAGGTATAGTAATTTGCCTTTCGACTTTAACATCCAATACTGTGTATCCATTTTCTGAGAGCAAACAGCGAAGGTGTATAGACATAAACATTATGTCATAACTCCTTACAATACACAACCTGGTAAATATTATTTCAAAATCTAAATATATGCTGCCGAATACAAACGATGTAGTTGTCTGTCCCTGTAACAAAAGGAGGCAACTCAAAACAAAGAATCTAGACTGCTGGTTATTGTGAACGGACTTAGCAATTACTATGTAAGCAGGGAGGGTGGTACATCCACCCTTCCTGAGGTAATTATGAATATTAGATCTGACAGCTGAGGCTTGAATTAATTCATGGATCCTTGGCTGATTTTCTAGTAAATTGAGGGACCCCCCTTCAAGTTCATAGTCAGCCCAGGAAAGTTGAGTTAAGATTAGCGTATATAGTTTAGCTAGCTTGGGATGACTAAATAATGTTAGCTATCACTTAGTTTTGGCTAGCTGAGGTTGAAGTCTATATAAAAAAACGTGAGTAAATGTTAGCTAGCTACAAAATGCAAACTTTTCCCCACTCATTTCTCTAGTCTAGGGTACACAAACTCATCATCAAATATACTTAGCAAACATAATTCAGGCTTGATGGCTGTAAAATTATGCTTGTGCTTGGCACAGCCAGCCCTTAAAAGCGTTCGGGATGGCGATTTGCGGCCATAGGTGGTCGTTAACGACCGCCTACGGCTGCGATCGCCATCCCGAATGCTCTTAAGGGCTGGCTGTGGTGCTTGGCAGGATGGAACATAACAACATCAGATTTCAGATATCACCAGGCCACTGAGTATTAGGTCATCAATCTTAGCCCTAATCTTCTTCTGTAAGATACACAAACATTGTGTTACTAAACCATATGCTGAAATAATTACATACAAACATCATTTTATTAGGATCAATATTAACTGAGGAAGGCCTGCCTACATGATATTGCATGCAGCAGTATTCCAGGCCTTGATGCAGAGAAAACTAGTAATCCTGGAAGATAAACAGAGAGATGAGATTATATCATATTCCCAGTAGTGTTCGGCGGTTGTGCTTATATGTACAGTGTGAGAGAGAAGTGATGTCACTGACCATAAATCCAACACTGCTAACTGATGCATTGCAGATAATGAGCAGCACACTGTCATCATCTAGGATGGATGAGGAAGACAAGAGGGATATGATGACAATTATAACCCTGGAGGGTGTGAGGTGGGTGCGAAAGCTTGAGTGTGAACCAGTCATCATTTATTTCCTGCAATCACAGTGACTTGAAGTTCTATTCTCCAATAACAACCCAAATCGGAACATCTGGAGGAAACCACTCAACACTAAATTGGCCCAGTTGAGATTCCCGTTAACTACATACTGCTTGCTCTAGCAGACTGAACCTCAACTATCCACTCAAACTACCCCCCCCCCTCCATAGTCCATTCCAACCATACCATAGCCATACCAACAACAACATCGTGGCTGTTACTATGAAATGAATATGTTTGGTGAATTGCAGTCATACTTTTGAAAAAGAGATATTCATTGTGTTGATTGAGAATCAGAGTGTAATATTATCAATAATGAACTCCAAAATAGAAAAGAGAGAACGTCAGCAAGTCAGAGCAGGTAGAATAATAACATAAGCGAGGCAGCATTAAGCTTTGGTATGAACAGAAATGTAAATATGCAGAAGATAGTCAGATGTGCTGCCTGTTGTTGAGCTTGTGTTGTGCTTGTACACCACACAAGATCATCATTAAAGGCTATCCTAGAGTTTTATATTCTTCCCTATCCTATTTTAAGTGGAATTTTTAAACTCAACTTTACAAAGGTTCCCGGATCGTTCCCAGGGACGCTCATTATCAGCAACAAATCATTCCCCGAGGGATAAAATATTCCTATCCAGTGTATATTATGTGCAGACGGTCAGCTCAGCAAACTATGAATTATAGATGGTGATCTATAGAGGCAGACTACAGTCATTACTTGTCAGCAGTGCGGGTTATATATGAGTGTGTAAGCTGCATACTGCGGAGGAGTAATAATGAGTGATATAACGCTGACTGTCTCTCTCACGTCGCCTGAGAGCTGCTCTCCTCCACTATGTGGTGGTGTTGTGCTCGATGCTGCTTCTTTCTCCCGGCCATCTTTTGTTTGGCTATCTTAACGCTATCCACCTGCTTCATGTGTAACTAAAACAGTATTAGAAAAAAAATACATGTATTTAAGTTTTATTAGTGAGAGATAAGCCTATGCAGTAAGCTTGATGCTCTGGTGGTATATCTGAGAAAGGTTATGTGATGAAGATCAATCTCTTGGGCAGCAATAACAATGTAGGGTTGGGTTGGACAGCAAAGAAAAATCTGTTAATTATAAACTACCTATTGGAGCTAAAGACTACCTTGAGGGTGGATACTGGATTAGATACTGATGTTGGGAGCTCAAGAGTATGACCACAAAAAATGAGCTCATATTTGTTCCGAAATATCCAATGACAAGCATAATAGCATGTTGGATGTTTTTGTGATGCCAGGCTTGGTATTTTCATGAATTGGAAGCTAGAGTGAAATGAAAAAAAACTGCCCTGATGGTAGCCTAGATAAGATCACAGCAAATTGGTTTACCGTTTGACCACAAAAGTAAACCGATTACACCATGTCTTTGACCTTAGACCGCAGTGTAATTACAGGCATGGGGCATGCCTGCCTTTCACCACCGCAGTGTTATACTAATTTTTATGCTTTCTTGATCTCAGCCAGTGATTATAATGAGAAAACTTACTCTGTGGTAAATCAAAACCATCTAATCGCAAGCTAAGTTACAGAGCAAAACTATCAAAAGTTCAAACCAAAATGTGAAGAGTTTACTACAGCATAAAACCACTGCCTGACTGATCTTCACCATCAAGCTAAATTATGATTTGATGACCCATTGGAAAGTAACAAAAACAAAAAACATACACAATATGTCTATTACCTTTTAAACAAAACATAAACAAAAAAGTCATCTAGCCCTGTCACCCAAATAACGATCAGAAGTATCAATGACTGCTCTGATATTTAGCTAAGTGGATTATAATGTAATCTAACTGACCTTGTTAGGTTTCTTGTGATTATCTCCCTCTGTATCGGACGAGTCGTCTCCCTTGGAGGCAGATTTAGATGTGAGAAGCTTCTTTATCTTATCCATATCGTCTTTAGTCTCTACTGCAACAATAAGATGTAAAAGTTCAGTGAAACTTGTAATTTTAATCAGAACTTAAAAATAATTCATTTACATCAGACTCCGCAGACTCAAACATACTCGATATTTAATTAGCTTCACTTAGAGACACCAGGAGGGGGTCAATTTGGGAAGCCAAAAATATGAAGTATATTGTTGATGACCCCTTTTGTTTAAAAAGAAAACCAAATACATTTAATTCATTATGACATTATCGGGGTTGGATCTCTGGCCTTGAAAAAAAGTCTTAACAAAATAAACAGAAAGCACAAATCAAATAAAACCCTGCTGATCTGTTGAAGGAAAACTAAAAACAGGTATTTCCTGTAGTATGTAACATTGAGCTGATGGCTGAATACTTCACTATGTTATGATTAGATATTGATCCAGCTGCCCACTTAAACTCATACAGGCAGAGATACTGTGAGAGATAGAGAGTGGTGCTGGGGCAGATTGTAACGCCTATCATACTCATTATGGTCTTGTATAATTGCCAATTATTATGTAATTAAATAAACCTATGATAGAGCTCATTACAGTAATTAGATTTACCACATGGTAGCTTTACGCATGTTTGTGCAAGGAGCCAATAACCTGCCGCCTTCTCAGCATACTGTAGATTTATAAAAAAGAAATCGAGGCACCTCCTTTCGATATAACTTAGACCTTTATTATGAAAGTTCAACCACCAGCCAAAGCACTCCATTTTATAAAAATGATCATCTAAAAACAAACTCATCACATAACACATGATTTCAGCTGTTGCCAACATAAATGGTATACACCTGGACGTACCTGCTTGCGCGAGGTGCTCAGCTGATTTCTTATTCCTCTTAGTTTTAGCTTGTGCTCCGTTAGAGCTGCTCTGATCTACTGAAGCTCGTTTTCTGTTGCTGACTTTAGTTATAGTATCAGAGTTAGTTTGACCTTTGACCTCTGGGGTCCCATCCTCTGCCTGTATTAATAATAAACAGTTGAGTAGATTAGCTCCCTCTAATAACATCGAGGACACAGCCGACTTATCCCCGGATCTATCGCTCCTCTGATAAAGCTGACCGGCAGTGAGTGAAGACATCTCAGTTATCGTCTCAAGATTTATAACAAATATTTTCTGTTGTGTTCGGCACTTTTCTCTTATCAGTTATGAATAAGTTCTGAGATATTCTAGCTTATATACCAGAGTGATCACAGTTTGCTAATAATGTGGTCAACTCAACTACGTCAGGGCTTGTGTCCTCACAAAATATTGTCAACAAAAATAGCCTTGATGACTCTTGGCGTATGTAGCATTTCATGTTATGAGTAATGGATGGGGATTATTAATTGCTAAACCAAGCCAAAGAAATGTAAAACCCCATCAGTGGTTACAGTGGATGAACACTGATTTAAAAACCACCAATAAAATAAAAAGTCCATTTCGCAAAAAAAATGTTGCAACACATAATCATGTATTGGCCACTTGTTTTAGAAGTGTTTGAATAAAATATATCCAAATTTCTATGCAACCGCATCACGGTAACGGAAAAAATTTGACAATACGCACAACATATCAGAGTTGCGTAAATAACATGCGCTTAACTCGAGGTAAAAAAATGACACTTCGTCATCACTGATGTCATTTCCTGGTAAGATTATTTCCTACTCCAGTTTGAGATAGTGCTGACATGACACGAGAGGATCCTCTATTTTTTAATGTAGCAATTTAATCGAAAATAAACATTACGAGTAAGCTGTGGTTTTAGACACCACTATTTACCTGAGTGGTATGGTGAATCATACATTCTATGATGCAGATTCCAAAATTACACATACTGCATATTTCATTACCAGTAGGGAAACCACAAAAGTGCCGAGCTGTAGATTATATAGAAATACACAATGATGAAATACACAATAATAAAATAACGCCTTGGCATAGCTCCAAATGGTAGCCTACAATATATTCTATTCAACTCTCATCAGTAGCCTAGGCCTTGATCCTGTTCAGAAATATTTATGACAAATATGACAAAATAATCGGGACATTTTTCGTCTTGTTACAAAACTGAATTGTGTAACAATAAAAATTTACTGTCAAATAACAAACCATAGGGGAAGAAAAAGGGGTACTGGGTCTGGAACAATCCATAGTGGGAAACTGATTGTGCAATCTCATCATCCCCAAATATACAGCTTGAACTTCATAGAGAAATTTGGGTTTTTAATTTTGACTGGCCTCGGCTCAATCATATCTCAAAGTTCATCCGCTCTCTTTTAATGACAACCTTCCATCTATAGCTGCTCGATACTCTACCTCGTCCCAAACGGGGAGAGGGGGGGGGGGGGCTGTGCAAGAGTCTGGAGGCTCAGACTATACCTGGTCTTATCACACCCGATAAATCTACAGATATCACAACAAAGTAAGAATATTTTTACTAATGCTATCATCACATAGTTAGGACCTCAATAATCGTTCAGTCCCACTTACAGGTCTTCGGTTGGATGTGATTCAGTCACAGTCATTATTTATATATTTAAAAATGAATTTTCATCCAAACAAGCCTTGTCATATTCATTCTATATCAGGGACATTCACACTAAACATACAATGCCTGTATTGTGTTAACTTGATACACTCTGACAATAAGGGTCACAATCAGGGTCAGAGGTGATATCATTGTTAGACTAGCTGACCCTAAAATAAGTAAACAAACAAATAAATACTGATTTCACTACAACATTATCATTTCCTGTCAGCATCATTTTGTCTGAGGCTTTGTTGCACAATCCTATCTTATTTGAAATTCACTTTTGATAGTTATGTTGGTAGCTGATAGTTATGTTGGTAGTTGATAGTTATGTTGGTAGTTGATAGTTATGTTGGTAGTTGATAGTTATGTTGGTAGTTGATAGTTATGTTGGTAGCTGATAGTTATGTTGATAGTTGATAGTTATGTTGGTAGCTGATAGTTATGTTGGTAGTTGATAGTTATGTTGATAGTTATGTTGGTAGCTGATAGTTATGTTGGTAGCTGATAGTTATGTTGATAGTTGATAGTTATGTTGGTAGCTGATAGTTATGTTGGTAGTTGATAGTTATGTTGGTAGTTGATAGTTATGTTGGTAGTTGATAGTTATGTTGGTAGTTGATAGTTATGTTGGTAGCTGATAGTTATGTTGATAGCTGATAGTTATGTTGGTAGCTGATAGTTATGTTGGTAGTTGATAGTTATGTTGGTAGTTGATAGTTATGTTGGTAGCTGATAGTTATGTTGGTAGCTGATAGTTATGTTGGTAGTTGATAGTTATGTTGGTAGCTGATAGTTATGTTGGTAGCTGATAGTTATGTTGGTAGCTGATAGTTATGTTGGTAGCTGATAGTTATGTTGGTAGCTGATAGTTATGTTGGTAGTTGACAGTTATGTTGGTAGTTGACAGTTATGTTGGTAGTTGATAGTTATGTTGGTAGCTGATAGTTATGTTGGTAGCTGATAGTTATGTTGGTAGTTGATAGTTATGTTGGTAGTTGATAGTTATGTTGGTAGTTGATAGTTATGTTGGTAGTTGATAGTTATGTTGGTAGTTGATAGTTATGTTGGTAGTTGTGTTGGTAGTTGATAGTTATGTTGGTAGTTGATAGTTATGTTGGTAGTTGATAGTTATGTTGGTAGTTGATAGTTATGTTGGTAGCTGTGTTGGTAGTTGATAGTTATGTTGGTAGTTGATAGTTATGTTGGTAGTTGATAGTTATGTTGGTAGTTGATAGTTATGTTGGTAGCTGTGTTGGTAGTTGATAGCTATGTTGGTAGTTGATAGTTATGTTGGTAGTTGATAGTTATGTTGGTAGTTGATAGTTATGTTGGTAGTTGATAGTTATGTTGGTAGTTGATAGTTATGTTGGTAGTTGATAGTTATGTTGGTAGTTGATAGTTATGTTGGTAGTTGATAGTTATGTTGGTAGTTGATAGTTATGTTGGTAGTTGATAGTTATGTTGGTAGTTGATAGTTATGTTGGTAGTTGATAGTTATGTTGGTAGTTGATAGTTATGTTGGTAGCTGATAGTTATGTTGGTAGCTGATAGTTATGTTGGTAGCTGATAGTTATGTTGGTAGTTGATAGTTATGTTGGTAGTTGATAGTTATGTTGGTAGTTGATAGTTATGTTGGTAGTTGATAGTTATGTTGGTAGTTGATAGTTATGTTGGTAGTTGATAGTTATGTTGGTAGTTGATAGTTATGTTGGTGGCTTTATTTATTTGTGCAGTCATTTTTTAACTGTGACTAACAACTTCTGAAAATCGTAAGTCCGATTGCTACCCAAGTAATAGTAATAGTAATAGTAATAGTAATAGTAATAGTAATAGTAATAGGCCCTATTGTGAAGCATGTGGGTCGCTTTTCAGTATCGCGGTTACGATATTGTATCCTCGATCACAACAGACAATAAAAATGTTCAATAAAAATTCATGCCCCTATAAATACTATGGTAATTCAATAAGCAAAAATAATTAACTCCTCAGCCCTGTTGGTAGTTTCATCAGAGACTATAGATATATCTATAGTCTCTGGTTTCATCATGACAGCTATAATACTAATGATTTTTACCACAAGCTAATTTTGGAAAATCAAAATAATGATCCAAACAAAATACATAACACAGACATAACACTCCTATCACATATCATTCAGTTATGCACTGGGAATTGCTCAACCATGCTAAGAGGAAAAGAGGAAAACTCTCATTTGCTGAGTCCATTTTGCAACAAGACTGTTCCTTTCATCAGGGAGTTTGGGACCGCTTTCATCAATATACATATATATTCATATCAATGGTTCCTTTGCTAATCGATGCAAATTGGTAAAATGAAGCAGCTGCACTCAAGTAACTTACAAACCCCCCATGATACTACATGGTAATAATATCAGTGTGACCAACCTGTTTGTGGTCCTTAAACAATTTAAAGTCACCCTATCATGAGATTCGAGTCGCAAATAATAAATCCACACACCAAAAGCTTAGCCCTAAAATCTGTCTATATATCACAACTGACGGCATGTGGGCTGCCGGATAAAGTGTAATTTATCAGAGCCATCAAATAATACCCTATGGCAACCATACACCAAGTAAGCCTATAAATTTTTTAAAAGCAGCAGAGAATGGCCTAGTCTTTCTTATTGCTGAAACGGCCCCAGACACATGAAATAAGTATGTAATTAAGAAAGGTAACAACAAGCTCACCTGTTCGTCAGCATCCTGGTCTGTAGTGACAGCCACCATCTCCATACATACAGGCCTCAGCACAGTCTTTGTAGCCACAACCAAGGTGTTCGTAACCTCAGACTTATTTTGCTCCACAAGGTGCAGCTCAATGATTCCGTCATTAGTGATCAGAGCTAAGAGGTTTTTGTTACTCTCAACTTGTTTTACACTTATACACTTGATTCTGTTGGCATTCACTTTGAATTCATGGATCGACTGTCCACTTTCCAGATCGAGGAAACACACTTTGCCACCTTCACAACCAGCAGCAATAACATTATCACTGATGAAGTCAACTGAATGAGCTTTGCCTGGCAATTTGATAGAGTGGATGGTGGCAGCGTTGCTTACTGAGCAGACATCTAGTTTACCGTTATAACAGAGGACATACTTGTCACCGCCTGGTGTCCATTTGACAATGTCTACAGGCGCAGGTGTGCTGGTGGTGTATGCACGCTTTGCTGTGACAAGATTCCAGGTCCTGATGGTCCTATCCTGACCAACAGAGAGCAAGAGCTTGCCAGTGGGATGAACTGCAAGACTCAAAACAGACCCCCTGTGACCGGTCATGGTTTTCAGGCATTCAAATGATTTTCCAAGAATCTTCCAAATGCAGATAGTACCAACATCATCTGATGAGAGCATGAACTCATCATGGAATTCTATAGCAGTGATTGTACCACTATGTTTCATCAAAGTACCAGCTTCTTGTCTGGTTTTCAGGTTAAAAAGCTGAATAGTTTCATCAGCTGAGCCAGATGCCAAAAGTCTATTTGAAGAAACAGCTAGAGCGCGGACAGATGCACAGTGTGATTTGTCTGTGAATGATAGTTTGAGTTTTGCTTCATCTTCTGAGCTGGATAATGAGTAGCCAAAGAGCACCTGCTCATATGAACCCACCACAATTTCAACATCGAGTCCAAGAGCATGAGTTTTGACGGGGGCTGCCATTGTGTTTCCGTTTAGATTGAGAAGCTGAAATGGGAATAACGGATTAAGTAAACAGCCCCGATCCTATGTCGAGAATCGATTGAGGATCCTGGTTTATGACATTCAGAGAACCTTGAAAATCAAAACAACCAAAAAGTCCTACATCATCATCACTGATTTTGAGTTGGGAACTTTAACCTGGTGTTAGTGTATTTTTTGTTTCTATCTTCAAGTGTTCAGCATTGAGAGATAAGGCAGCTCCTTTCGGATCAGGTATGTGATGCTGATTCCAAGGAGTATTTACTCATTGGTGATTCAGAGGAGAATAATATTATTGAATTCAAGATAATTGGATAACTCCAGTTTGGGTATCTTTGTTGTTGTAATCCTTGAGTTACAGGTAACAGATTGTTACCCCTTGCCTTGATTAAATACCTTTGAAAACATTGAACACTAACAAACACAAAGTGAAAGGAGTGCTTCATTTTGATAACAGTGTTAATTAGGGTGTTTTACTACAGCAGGGGGAAGTAACAACATCTATCTCATCTGCTGTTCTTATTTTTCTGTGGTAGGTGTTACTGTCATTACAGAAAAAAATCCCTGAATGGGTAGAACCTAGCCTGTCTTAACAAGCTTTGTTGTGGGGGGTAGGAGGACAACAACCCCCACAACAAAGCTTGTAAAGACGGGCTAGGTTGGCACACTTACACTTATACATACACTACGTCAATCTGACTCACCTTGTTAAAGCGGGCATTGTTTCAGATCGGTTTGTCAGATTGCTTTTGATGTTCTGTCCCAATATATGTAGATGGCCAAGTCGATTTGGCACACTAGCCAGTTTTATGAAAAAAGTCATTGTGGAGGGTTTGTTGGTGCAGCCAGTTTTGCGTGCTAGGACGCATAGGCCTATTTTAGGAATTGTTCCAATCCAATTCTCCATGGGGACTAATCAAATTTGATTCTGTAAACACAGAGGTTAACTCACCTCTGGCGGCAAATCTTGTTGTTAATTTTGTCGTCACATTTATTTGGTTATCAGATATCACATCATAGGCCTGAGTTTAGATACTGTTACTTTTCTTTCCTCTGCTGTGGGGTCTGCAAGCCACGCTTAGAGCTGACATAAGCGACTCAATATCCTTATTGAGGGTGGCATAAACATATTAAGGCAGAAGGCGGCCATTTTTTGGGCTGTCATGTAGACCATGTTTGATTGTTCCAAGACATTGTGATGTTTTCACTTTCTTTAGCTCCATGTGTTGGTTTAATTTGATGTCAGACAGAACGATAACTCCCAGGTACTTAACAGCACCTGCCACCTACCCATCCCATACTTATGGTCCCAATCTGACCTGAGGTTTGAATCCCTGGTCTCCAAAGGTTATCACATAACGTTTGGCGGCATTCATTGTAATGCATACTATAAGTATAATAATAGTTACTCCTGAGTTCTTGGCATGACTACAATAAGAAGACCAATAGCAATGCAAGGAGTAATGTTGTGAATGTATAATGATAGGTATGCTATAATAGACAAAGGAGTTACAGGTTACTCCTTGCTATAAAGCGCTAAGTAAAGAGTATCTTTTTCTTGCACAACCCATATATAATGGAATAACAGCCTTGGCCTGTATAATTGTTATCCTATTTATTGACTAGTTTATGCTTTGGCTGGGAGATCCGGGTTTTGCAAGTGTTAGTTTTTTAACGTCAACGACTCAGAACCTGGAAAGGGTCTTGTAAGCAGTACTCTCCAGTTGAATGTCATTTACCGGAGTCCAACCTCAACCACCGAAAAGTTCTGCTGTTTTCTTACTGATACTGTACAATCCACTGATATAAGCGTTAGACTTACTGGTGTTACATGAATCATGTATAGCACCCTTCCCTCGGATCAATGTATCATGTGGCTGTGTTGTTGTAGGATCATATCATAGACATAATGAGTGAGCTAGGAACAGTCGAAGTCATCATCGAGCACTGGTAAGTTTTACAGAATTCAGCTTCAAGCTTATACTGCAAGCGGCGCATTCGGTGCAGAACCGGTTCTTGATTGAATGGTGATGCGGCGCCTAAGCAAACCATGGTTTGCTAATAATGTTCAAACAAATCCTATTCTCTTCATTGCAGAACCTATGCCTGTATCTATTCCCGCCTAATCACTTTGTGTGAAATGGGGGACCTTACAAGTCTGATTGTTCCAGCCCCCAGTACCAGTAGGGTGTATGGTCATGTGGAATGATGGTTTAGCTGGTTGCAGAAGATGTAATAGGCTTTCTTGTACTAAAAAAAGATAATCCATGTATTAGGTTCACATCGGCTTTTCACCTCTGACACGATGTCACTGAAGGGAACCTGTTGTACATTCAGACAATCACCATATTGATCATGATCTATTCCTAAATTCTGCTAATGTACTTGACTTTCTGACTGACTTGTTGATGGTTTTATAGCTCTCAATGAGGTTACGGTCCGAGAGCTCAGGCTCTCAAAGATAAAATACTGAGTGTTGTGACGGACGCCAACGTTAATGTCAAGGCTGGCCGAGCAAGTAAGTACTCATCTTTCTTTGACTTATACTAGACGGGGGCCGTCGGGAGGGGAGCGGGGGTGGGTCAGACTATACTAGATGTTGCTAAGCTGACATTCACCGGCTGGTAGATTGGTGATGTTCATCTGAGGGAGGAGAACTGAGTGGTAGCATAAGGCTGCTGGATAAATTGTTCATTGCTATTAAACCAATTTATCATAGGAATAACTGGCTAAAGTTGTTGTTGTGAAATTATTTGAGCACACGCCTGATTAAGTGTCAGGAAGCCTGAACTCAACTTATAACGTAATTTCTCTATGTCATATTGAAAGTTCGCATGCAATAGCTAACCAGCTTTTATCTCAGAACTTTGTCCCATGAATGAAAGAGCCTACGGTTACTGTTGAACAAACAATGGGATACAATCATTATCATTGTTAACTCAATCCAAGTGCTTAAAATTGTTTCCCAACTCTGGGGTCATCTTCTCTGAAATGCTTGTTACACCCTCCCTGGTTACACACAGATTAAGATTTATCAAAGGATATTTGAGTCATCTGCTCTCAACAACGAGTTTCTTTATAGTTTATCATTTTTTAGCCCATGTGTATCGGGGTTAAGGTAACTTACTTAAATCTGAAATTTGTTCTCTATTTACAGCCTCATATGAGATTATTATTAACGGAGATCTCATCTTCTCCAAATTAGAGACAGGGCAGTTCCCTGACGACGCCGTGGTATGTGTATTTTCTTCCTGAGGTCGTTTATATCGAAGGACTCATTTAATCTATATACTGATTAATCACACCCTCAGTTTATACCAAACAATATTGTACTCTGATGACTTTCTAAGAGGAATATCATTACGATGAAACTGTATAATAAAGCGCGCAGACATTTTGAATTGCGTAAATCAATGACACATTTCTCCTGCACCGGCAGTTGGTTTGGATGTTTGTAGTTACTTTTTGCAAACATTGATAATATTTATAATGGAAAATGGGATCGCTACCCATTGCACACATCTGCAATGTTTTTACTCATTGTCAGAGAGGAGCATAAGATCACATATATTTTTGATTTGTTCTCAAACTACTGCTATGTAGGATGCTCAGTGTCCCTTTTGTGTTCCCCCTGATGACTGCTAATAATAGTAATGACTGGATATTTCTATTATAGCTTATAGAAGAGATTAGAGCAGTGGCTTCTGGACAAAAGAAGCCGGAGACAGTCACTGAGTACGAGAGGGGCTGCTGTATTCTCTAACGCTGCACCTATACAAATAGAACTCAGTCTATCTAATATATTAGTAAACATTATTTGGTCCATATTGCCATGGATGTGGTCTTTATTTATAAAAAATCCTATCAACAAATCATACTATGTATCTACCATATTTCTAAGGCTTCAGACAGGCTTTGAACTTTTTGGAAAGCAGCATTTCAGCGCAGAAATGAAGATACAATCCTGTTTTTCATTCTAATAATATTTGTTTTGATATTGTCCTTCCTTGAGTTGTCTCCTCAGATATTGAGAGAGGACAACTCAACTGGGTCACTATTGAAAAGACTGAATGATGTTAACTATGGGCTACATGGTCTCATGATTAGATAATACTAAGCTGTTTATTCAGTGTATTATCTCTGATAGCTAATGCCACAAGCCCCAGCTTAACATCTCACTGCAATTTTTTCTTCTAGCACTCAAAGTGTGACCAATCAGTATATTTAAGTAACAAATCATAATCATGCGCTGTCTTTAGCTGAGAAATAGATTATACTTTTCAGTGTTGTCTACAAAAGTTGTAGGTCTGTTGTAATTTGGATGAGACAAGAATTAAGATATTTTAACTTCTTCCTGATTTGAAGTCTGCAGAACAGTTTATGATCAAAACTATGATGCTGGAATAAAACCCTATCACAGTTAAAACTGAAAAGTCGTATCTAATAATATGTGAAAGACGCAGTTACATCTAATTAATATACTGGGCAACAGCCTAGGAATTTGGCTACGGAATTGGTAGAAATTAAATAACAAAATATATTATTTGCTATCACGAACTCATTAAACACTAACATTAAATCAAAACTGATTTCATTTTCAACACCTCAACAGTGGAGGGGAGAACAACTTCCAATAAGCTTGACTATTATTGTTGCTGGTCCTATGCAAATAAAACGCTAGGGAAGGCTACTTGATTGGTTGTTTGGTGGGAATCTTCTTTTTTTATCTATACATTTTTCTGATACAATAGTCTGCTTGGTTGAAAATGGCTCATAGATTTGATGATGTAACAACTTACTGCTCAGAGATCACTGGAAGCTAAGAAATGTTGGGTTAATTCATGTCTGCCGAGTTCTCGAGGTTTGTCAATCGTTATTCTAAATTCAATATGAATGTTTTGAAGCGGAAAAATAAAGAGAGTGAAAGTTGGACCAGTACTCACCGAATACAACACCCAGAGAGGGGAGACAAATTTGAGACGACACGAAATTGAAACTTTGAATTCCGGGCAATCCTATCAACCTGATTGTGAAAAAATATGTTAGTACCGCCTTATAATAAAACTTTGAGTGAGAAGATACTAATTGGCTCATAACATGATATAAGTTTGTTGATGAAGTTGATCTGAGCTGAGATTTTATGTTGAGTCATGTGAGTGGACGGGTATTTGTGATATTCACTTCTAGATTTCATTTCTTCAATTCCTTCTCATAACCTTTCCTATATATAATATGTAAGCATTCTCGGATGAGAAGTCATAAATTAAACAAACAAACAAACAAACAAACAATGATAATGACAATTTTAGTGACGAAATTCATCATAACAGGAGGGCAGAAATTGATATAAATGACTATCTGTATACCGGAATTATTCCCTAAACTACGAGTTTCAATGGTGCATGTTCTGAATCAAAAATCGATTTTAACCTATTATAAGCAGTTTTCAAAATAACCCTCCTTTTTCTTATGCGACGTGGGTTACAAATATCATGCGGGAGAGAGGACAACTCAGAATAGGGGCTAAAAAAACTGTCTATATAATTGATTAAAAGGTTGATTAAAATCCGATGTCTTATCACTCGCCCATCCCGAGGCATGGGCAGCGAAATATTATTGCCTTATTGGTGAGGCTGCAATATCTGCGCCAATTTTCTCTCTGTTTGCAGGCAGACCGGAGCACACCTGGGGGACCAACCAATCCCCAGTAGAAGATGGACTGCAGTGGGATTTGAGCCCACGACCTTCAACACTTGCGTGTTGAAGTACGGCGCTCTAACCAACTGAGCCACCTCCTACTTTGAAGGTAGACTAGCTTTTCAATTTCAATACCACATAGCTCCTGATACTTTTTTGGTTCTAATTTTTATGATAATTTTGTATTCACTTTATTGTAAAACACACAACTTTTCAATGCTTGGAATGTGCTATAAATTTATTTATCAATGTATTGTCATAATAGTTATGTAAATCAATGTTAAACATATAGTATGCTAGAGTTACGCAAAGAGGTATTTCTATAAATAAGTGATACAAAAAGATTTCCAAACAGGCATCATTGCTAGCTTAATTCATTGATTGCGCTCCCTGTGTAAAACAACATCTTCTCTTTCAATCAGGTTCAAGTAGGTAGCGCAGTATCGTGATGAAATTCAGTTGCTAAACAAAGGAGTGTGAAACTGACGTTGCAGGGACAGAACAAAATTGTATCACATCTTATTCTCCATATTTTATACTATCATGAGAGCAATTTCCAGCTTTAGAATCCAACTATTGAGGAAGTTATATTCTCTCAAACTTTGGAATATAGAGAATAAGATGTAGTACAAAATAGCAGCGTCAAATCTTGAGGTGAATGAAAGAATCACTATGAAAATGACCCAGAATGAAAATGACCTGGAATGAAAATGAACGACATAATGAAAATGACCCGAGGTCAGGGTCATCTCAAGCTGTCCGACTCATTCCGATATTGGTAGGTTGAAAAAAGTCTATAACCGGAAATGAAAATGACCCAACCAATCGGACACCTACATGAAAATGACCCAACCAATCACTATCTCTGATCAGTTGAAAATTATGATGAATTCAATCCGAGTATGCCCCTTTATGAATGGAGTGAATTGACGTAACGCTATACAATCATGATCGTATTGTGTGTAATTGTTGCAAATTCTAAGTGATAATACACTTCTGATCTCTGTTTGGCAGCCAATGGAGCACAGAAAAATGTATGTACATACATAAACTCCTTATTTGTAATTCAAAACCCCTTGTTCTGCTCAAATGTGCATTCTAAATTGTAGTTGTGCATCTCCAACAAGAAATAAGACAACTAACAGAATTGCTTGTGATCTGAAAAAAGCTGATTTTGTGAGCAGTTGTGTGCTCCTACCTCTTGGTTGGTGTTTCAATTGTACAGATACTCAGAGTGCGCATGTGCAATAATGATGACCTTTGGACTTTAGCTTGTTATTTTCTAGCAGCCCAGCTTAACCCTTTTACTACCATAACCGGATACATTAACAGAAATCCAAGCTAGAGACACTCTGAACATTATCATATAATTTTAACTCATTTTCAGACACAATTAACCTGTTTTTTACTACCCACATAATTATTTAGATTTTCTTCTCCTTTTGTAACAGATGATTCTCAACGGTACATTTAAGATGGGTTATGTCTCAAAAACCAATTCAGACAAAATTTACTATACTTTCATCAACTTAAATCACTGAAGTCAAGACAACATCACTCTAGATGCCTAGCTGGCAGAAGAGTCGTGCCTTGGACATAGGTTTAGCCTACATAATAGAATAACATTTTTCCATTTTACCATCCCGTGGGTAGGGCCGTCAGGTTAAGAGCAGTAACCGTTACCCATCCTACATTGTTGTATTGACCTTGTTCAGTGCTTGGTCAGTTTCAGGTCCCGTATAGTACAGGGAATAAAGCTGTTAGAAAAGTAATTGCAAGTCATCAAGATGGATGGAGGTTCATTTGGAGACTAATTGATTCATAATCTCATCGTAGGATGCACAGAGGGAAAGCACATGTCTATTGCAGTAATAATCAGGCATACAGTTACAGGATAAAAAAAACGCACCACATTTTGATCAAAATTGGCCATATAATAGCTTCATCAGTCTAGAACTGAGCCTCAAGTAGGAAATTCAATCAATTACACTTTTGGTCATTTTTGGGTTCATTACACCAAGAAGATTTGTTTTTTTTGCTGCCGAAAAATTATAATTCCTGTTGTGCACAAGGGATGGTAATGGAAAAACCTGGGGCACTCACTGAATGATCGAAAGATGTATGACTCGCTATCCAGTTTAATGTCCCAACTATCTTTTCATCTTCCTTACACCGTTGATGGAAGGGTTATGGCATCACTGTTGGTTCCGAATAATCACAAAAGAGTTTATTTGAAAAGATAGGATATCTAAGGCCTCGAATAACGCCAGGTAGTTTTCTCAGACCACAACCACTATATTTTATCTTCTGATGTTGGATCCCCGCCACAGAAATTCCACAAATATTGTAGCAAACATTACGCCTCTCCTCCTGACAGAATAACACCCTTGTGTCACGAATCTCAAGGCATGGACATCTTTGTGCCCCAGAAGCAGTACTGACGCAGAGACTCGCATCCCTGATTGACAAGCAACTCCATGATATTGAAGATGAACAGATTGAAAAAGAGGTGTAAAAGGCACAGTAGCCTTATTTAGTAAAGTAAGTAAGTAAATAAAGGTTAATTGTATCACCTGCGGGCAAGTGGTAAAAAATGATGAGGAAACAGCATCCGGAGTATGTCCACAGAATTTTTACTGATGAGGATAACAGTCAAGAGGAATAGCCCAACAGATTTTTGGCATATTTGACTGGCAGGCAAGGCAGAAGTTCAAAATAAACAATTCACCTCAGTATTCTCACATCCTTTAGACCCCATCCCATACCAATACCTCACACTCGCCTCCAAGATGCCTGAAAAAATCATTGCCCCTTAGGGCGTACAGAAACACCTAATATCCCTGAAAGTCAAATAGGCATCCGGACAAGATGGTATTAGTACCAGAGTTCTCAAAAGAATGGCGGTCAGGTCTCCAGCCCTCAACCACCTTCCCTGAGGGCAAGCAACTCCTGGTAAATCCTTTTTCAGATTCAGGTAACTCTGATTGCTGTTTTCTGGTTGACAAGCTAGTTCAATGTTCCAAGTTGTCTTATTCATAGAAGACTTCTTGTCTGGAAGAAAGCAGAGAGCGTTGGGTGATAGTGACGAATCATCAATGGCCGATGTGATATCAGTAGTAGGATCAGTCATAGAATCTACTCTGTTCCAGTATTACATCAATGACTTACCTGAAAACACTCAATGCATAGTCCGCTTATTTTCAGATGACATCAGGGCTGTGTCCATGGGTCTTGAAGTGGTAGGGCCAGGCAAGATGGGCGCGGGAGGGGTGCTTCAGCGCCTTCCCGCCAGAGGGTAAGGGGGACCTCCCCCAGGAAACTATCAAAAATCAAAGGCAGTTTTGAGACATTCCAGTCCTTTTTGAGAAGAAAATTGACAAGAATTTGGCCACAGGGATCTAAGGGTTACAGGGAGGGACATCATTTAATCTCTACTGTGATCGATACTTAGAACTGAAAAGGAATCAGTGAACATTTATTATATAGTGTTGACCAATTTAGACCATGCAATGTTCTGAGGCTGTTTGTTTAAGTTTTGCCCAAAGTATGTTTTAGAGCGGGCCATGGCGCTGAAGGATAGCTCACATGTATCAGTTCTTGATGTATTGATGAACTCTAAACCTCATAGCAAGCTGTTATAAAACAGCTTCATTGGTGCTTTATTCCTTCATTATCCATACATATAACGCAAGGGGCCCCCTGATCACCTGTTATTGATAATCATAAATAGAGTCATTGTGTATTTAAAACACTTATGGCAATTTTAATAGTTTTTTTCAAAATTGATGGGGTGGTAGTGGTAGGATGGTAGAGCCATGGCCCCCTGGCCCATCATATGAATACACTACTGGAAGACATAATGGTATAAAATACAACCCAAAACCAGGACTTGCAGGATGTTCTTCAACCCCCCCCCCAAGCTTGTTGAAAGATTTGACTTTGAGATCGACCACATGAGAAGGCAACTCTTGACTTTCTCAAGGCATCATTGGCCACACTCAGCGCCACTGTAACAACACCACACTAAAATACTTAGAGCTCAAAGGTGTCAAATATCTAGGAGTTACCTTTAACAGCAAGTTAACCTGGCGAACTCACATAATCAACATCACTTCCAAAACTAACAGCACATTAAGGTTTAATAGGTGCGACGTCCTGACCATCTCCAAAGCTGTGAAAAAGACACATACAGCCAACCAGTAAGACCGGTGCTGGAGTGCATTGGCCGCATGAAACTGTGTGAATGATGGTCTGGCCAACAGGCTTGAAGCTGTGCAAAGGAGGGCTGCAAGTCTTTTCTTCATAATGAGACGGAATAACAAAAAAACAAACACCAATGGTCTTTAGAACTCCAAAACTTCCCCAGCTCTTGGACGCAGATGTGACCGCAGACTCAAAGTGTTTAGCCATTACCACGACGACAATGCTAAAGTACTAAGTAAGAACATCTCTCAAGATCAGCACACCTCAGCAAGGCGTCATTCTCATGAATATTTGCCTACTACCTCCCCCAAGTGTGCCTCCCATAGTAATCGTTAGGCTTTTCAAATTTATTTACAGGAATTGACTTGGACTGATTAACAGAGTATGACTTATAGGTTCCTTCAAGTCCAAGCTGGATAGGCTGGAGTTTGTAACCTGGTAACTAAACAGAGCTAGCAACTTTATTAACTCATGGTTTAGGTTGAGTGTATTTGTCTGACGTTTATATCTAACTGTTTTACTGTCCTACATAATGTGTTAATTAGAATAGACCAAAGGCAAGCAAAATTGTATCATAGTATCTGTGGCAGCTCATTCATCTGCTTGTGTTCACCGATAGAATGGAATCTTTCCTGTGCATCCCCAATTTGCATCCCCATATTGTCTTGATTTCAGTGATTAAAATTGATGAAAGTATAGCTCAATCACACAAATTTGTCTGAATTGGTTGTATGTATGTTTGTATTTTTGTTCCTCCTAAAATCAACAGTGCGATGTACCGGAGTGAATTCCACTAGAAAAAAAAATTAAGTCAGTAAAATACACAGCAGTAAAATATAAAATGATAAAAATGGTTACTAAAAATTATATTAAAAATTAGAGTATTTATAAAAAAAAAGTGTTTTGTAGCTTTTCAGCCCGACAGCGGGGCATCTGGTTGGCAAGTGACACCCGAGTCTGTCACCCACTCTTCCTTATTATCAGCTTGTTGAGTGGGTGTCCCTCATCATTAAATATATTGGACATGGCGTTATGTGACAGGTGAGCTATAAACTCTGTGATGTTTGGCAGCTGATAATGGCGTGCAACATCTTCATGGAGCATATCACTGTTGATGACTTTCATCGCTCGCTTTTCTACCTGTATCACCTTCTCCAGAGACCGCTCGGTAATAAGTGAACCCCACATTGGGCATGCATAAGTGAGCACGGACCGAATGTTGGTGTGTAGTATAGTCTGAGGCCTTGTGCGTTCAGCCCTAGTGTTTTCAGTTCTAGCTAGCTAGGCGGTCACATATGTCATCAATGTGGTCGGAGAAAGTTATCCTCTGATCAACTGTGATGCCTAGTAACTTAGCATTTGAGGATACTTCAGATTTTGCCCGTCCATGGTGAAAGTGGGGATGTACTTAGGGTCTGATAAACTTAGGTGCAAGATCTTAGTCTTAGAGGCGTTTATCAGCATGTTGTTGTCTCTGGTTTTCGAGACATTACACATCGTAAATGCACCGTTGAGAATCATCTGTTACGAATAGAAAACGAAACATAAATAATGATATATATAGTAAAAAAACAGGTTATTTGTGTCTGAATAATGAGTTAGAATTATATGATATCGTTTAGAATGTCTCAAGCTTGGATTTCTGTTAATGTAGACCTTTTTTAAAACAGCTAAACACTTAGAATTTGCAACAGTTACACACAATACGATCATGATTGTATAGAGTTACGTCATTTCACTCTATTCATAAAGGGGCATACTCGGATCGAATTCATTATAATTTCCAACTGATCAGAGATAGCTGAATAAATTTTTCAATTATCATTCTCTAGACATTTATAAAAAATTTCTGCTGGTTCAGTTTATCTGACAAGCCCATTGATAATTGAAAAAAAAACTTTCAAGATGACAAACACAAAAAATTAATGTAATGTCATGACGTTGCGCTATTGGCAGCACATCAACAATCTGGGTAAATGATTTTTAATTTCTATGCAAAGCTAATGGTATCAGGAAACTATATCCAGAGTATTAGCTCTAAATATTGAAAACTTTTATCACAAGTTAAAGATATGTCCCCCTTGATTAACATGAGTGAAATACCATAAAACCCCCCTTGTGATTTCTTTCTGAGGGTGGAATACAAAAATATAACACTTATACTAAATAATGTATGAAACTCAGCTTTTACACTTTCAACATGGATTTTGACCCGGGATCCCCGACTAATATTGTCAGTTTCGGTGTTTTGACATAATCGGTGTGTTTATGCTGTTGAGCAGCCAGGGAGGCTGCCAACTCTTCATTGCAACAATGTTCGCCCCCAGCCCTCTCATGCTTGACCTCTAAGCCAAACCAGTGCAGCGAGGTTCATTAACACACAGGGGTGGCTTCATGCTTTGGTCGGCCATGAGGAGGTTGTACTAGAGAGGGTCTCAAAGCAGTACTTGACTCATGTGTGTTTTGCAGTGGTACGTGCACCACTGTATGTTTTATCTATGTTGTCCATTGTAGAAATTCTAACAATTTATTGGTGATGGTGTTCATTTGTTTGTTGATTCTGCACCAGCTTTAACAACATCTAGCATTATGGCAAGTACCCTGTCTGCCAAACAACATATACCAGTGGCATTGATCGTCACTTTCAGTTATAATTGCGTGAAGCGCACTCATATTTTTCCCATAATCTTTTGCATTATAAGATAGAAAACAATATGTCTCACTGACTTTGTTTACTGACGAATGGCTAAATACTACTAATCATAGCGCTACCTTGACATATGGTAGCAAACTTTGTTAAAATCTTTTCCAGTATCCAATTATTGATTGGGTTGATAGTGAGTTATGCGATGTGATGTTGATGGTGATTATGATTGTTGGGTATTGCATTGGAGAAGACTACCTCTGAAAAGTTACTGTACATTTAGTTTAAATTTTAAATGTCAGATAGTAAAGTTTAACATTGATATTTCGGTGAAGTTTCTATCATCTTCAAACCTCTCTTTGTTAGACACAGCATTTCTCTGAAGTTTCACATCTATGCCCATGGTACGACCATAGGGAGAAGAGCTACTGGTCTACCATCATGGTAGATCAGTAGCTCCTCTCCAAAGCGAAGTTTCCTGCAGTTTCCTTCCATTTATCTTGCTTTGCCCTTTAAAAACCACTCTTGAAAGAAAATCAAATTGAAAATTGCATATTATTGCTACTCTAATGTATGATGCCATGCGATCTCACAGTAGAATAATGTGATAAGTGAATTTCAGTGGACTTGGTATTTAGTTCAGTGTCAATATGTCCTGAGCTCTCAGAATACAGTCTGAGCTCTCAGATTAAGTATAGAACACAAAACGGTTATAAGATATATTATGATATAAGAGATTTATATTATAATTATCTGTGAGAAACCCGATTTAGTTTTTGATCACCTGTCAAATCATGCCACCTCTATAAGAGAGTATGTAAGATTTATTTTGTTTCACCCTGTTGGGAAAAGAGACATGAAAACATAGTTATAATATACATGAATACATATATACGATTTTTATTTGATTAAAAACCATCACACTAAAAGCTGCCTGAATTAAAATGTTTACATTGTGTCATTGTTATTCTACATTTAACAATGTGCATAACAAAATTGTTACTGTAGGCTCCGTCACAGCTCTTGACTGTAGGTCATATGGACTGCACTTTGCATGGTTGAAGGTGATCTCTTGCCCTGCGCCATTGTTACTTGTCGCTTTTTGAAATGTTTTACTGACTTTTTGTACAGTTTATAAGGAGTTGGTGTGTCACCATACAGATTACTTTGAACATGAGAGATTAAGATCATTGGCAGGTCTGATAAAAGTTAGAACTTTAGTAAATTTGAATTGCATTAAGGGCGTTACTGAGTTGAGTGAGATGAGTGAATAAATGTACAGGTTTTACCAACAGGAAGATGATCTCAGTTGCTGGGTTATAGAGATATAGACATCCACTATATATCCCTGAAAAGAGTACGTGACCAGCCAACAGCAGTAACATTAATTTATGGTATATCAAGAGCTGCCCTCACCATTATATCGGTCTTGGCTGCTCAGTCTACAGTTGTGGGTTTCTCTTTTCTCATACCCTGATTTCTTGGTCATTGCCTTAGTTTTTGACTCTGTTGGTCAGTTATATAGTTAGATTTTATTGATTAGCATTACCACTTGTTGGATATTGTGTACATGTAGTTTGGGGTTTTGTGTTTTGTATAGGAGTTTACTCCCCTTTGCTTAAGGGAAGACAATCTGTTTACAGCGGCCATGTTTTGTCCTTGCTCTTTGTTCCTCCAAGAGACATGTTGTGTTATTATCATACTCAGAATATATTATTTTAAATAACCGAAGTTAACATCAATTGTTTCATTGTCAGCGGCAATATTATTATTTGGTCTAATTTCATACCAGAAATGCAAAAATAAATAGGTGTAAAAGTAAAGATTCAAAATAGCCGGGCCGGGGCTTTATTGCCCGTCGGGCTGCCAGGGTAGCTTCTGCCCTTATGCCTGCCTTGGCGTCAGCCTTGGCGTGGTATCTCTGTTGACATAAACAAAACTTCAGAAGATCTCTTCAACCAGAACACGAACATTCTCTCAGTAATTCTAAACCATATAAACCTTCGAATATTCACAATAATTATAATATTTCACACTTCATATTTATATTCGACATTTTTATCCATGAGTGGTACTCAAACTACAAACACAAAAATATTTTTCATGGATTTTCTATGGAACATTCAACCAGAATCGAACTTTACCTGTATAAAACATCACAACTAGAATATAAGCTAATATTAGAACTTCTAGTCATCTCACTCTCACATGCACCAAACTCTCTTAATACTAAACTATTCTACTCATTATACGGCATGTAAATGTGCCGAAATATGACCACGACATCAGGTGCTATGGGCTTTATTCCCACCAAAAAAAGGTTGGGTACCTCTATGTCCTAGTCTAAAATGGCGATGGGCTAAGCCCGTGGGCATTCAATTGTCAAAATCACGAAGCCAGCCTTTTCATATTTTCATATAGCCCTGTCATTCCAAAAAAAAAAAAAAAAAAAAATTATATATTATATAAATATATATTTACATATACATATAATCAGTTGAGCCGTATCTGCCAGATAATCGAACAAACCACCTCAGGTGCTCCACCCATCATCTCGTCATCTCACACCACCAGCATAATAACACATTAGAATTCTCACATATATTTCAAAATAGCCAAGAAGAACATTTTATTATATATTTTTTGTTATTGAATATCACATTCTATGTACACATTTGCCTTCAAAATAGGCCTTTTTTAGTTCCTTCGTGTAATTTTGAGGTTCAATATTACATGAAATAAAAGATTTAACTAACTAACTAACTAATAGCATAAAAACTGTCGGTTATGGAAATAAGGATAAGAGTAAATATAAAGCAAAGGACACCGTCATTAACTGTCAACAGGACATCGTACCCCATTATATTACATAGAAACTTAGAAAATACGGAGGTTATGATGATGTTGGACCAGCCATCAGATGTGCCGTGATTAAGATGTTTTGCGTATACAACAGAAAAGATAATTGATTAAGAGAGCACAACCGAGTTAGATGGCACAAGTATGCGTAAGATAAAGGTAAGCATCATACAAGGATTTGATCAGCAAGACTTTAGTCTGGCAAGGCAGAAATGTTGCTTGTATGAGACGGGCAGGAAAGACACCTTCTGAATAGAATAGCTATTATTAAAAAAAATGATTAAAATCCGATGTCATATCACTCGCCCATCCCGAGGCATGGGCGGCGAAATATTATTGCCTTATTGGCGAGGCCGCAATATCTGCGCCAATTTGCTCTCTGTTTGCAGGCAGGTCCCCAGTAGAAGATGGACTGCAGTGGGATTCGAACCCACGACCTTCAACACTTGCGCGTTGAAGTCCGGCGCTCTAACCAACTGAGCCACCTCCTACTCCTATCTCCTGTTTATATATGCACATTTATTATATATAGACACTGGAGGGATTAAGTCCTACGATAAGTCATATCAATGTAGGTGAGCATTTCTGGATTGTCCTCAATACCGAAAATATTCATAGATCCAAGTTCCTATAATTAGTGTTTCCTGGTTACTGTAAGTAGAGAAATACATCATTATCAGCTGAACATTTAGTTTTTAACTTTAGGGCAGAGCTCGACTTCTATAGTTTCAGTGTAGGGTATTCACAGCCCTCATTTTTACATGTGGCAGTCACATATTCACATATACAGTATACCTTAAACGAATAACAAGTGTGACACTCTATCTAAAATAATGACCTGGACTAGTAACAGATGTGACGTCTCCAGTTTCTTCTCTCCTGCCTCCGTGGAGGTTGATCCTTCTTCCTTTCTTTGCTT
This sequence comes from Membranipora membranacea, assembly GCA_914767715.1. Classification (NCBI taxonomy): domain Eukaryota; kingdom Metazoa; phylum Bryozoa; class Gymnolaemata; order Cheilostomatida; family Membraniporidae; genus Membranipora; species Membranipora membranacea. The sequence continues at coordinate 25,223,113 of OU612073.1, forward strand.
GCCTGCTGGGAGGATCGTGATACTTGGGTGGATTCGGCCTGTCATCGTATCGATCGGATGAATCTCTCCTCTTAGAATCATATTTCTCATCATAGCGGTCATCGAGCCTCGACTTTGGATATCTTGATTTCTCAGACTGATAGTACAGGTCTGAGTCCCGATACTTTGGTTGTGGTTCGTCATACTGCTGATCGCTTCGGTGATCCTTATTGTTGTATCTACCGTAGCTTCTTTCTCTGTGAGGCCTGTCTCGGCTGCTGTCTCTATGGCGTCTCCCACCATTATTATCCCGACGTTGTCCGTCTCTGCTGTCGTCTCTCGGCTGCCTTTCTCTGCTGTCGTCTCTCACGCGACGATCTCTCTTATCATCTCTACCTATGTCTCGTCTTATGTCATCTCTTCTGTATCTATCCTGTTGCTCATCTCTGTTACTGTGGTATGTGGGTTCGTAGGACTGATTATCATAGGATTGATTAGGATAACAGGTAGCCTGTATACTACTCTCACTGGGAGTTCTCTCCCTTGTGTACATACGCCCGGTGGGATGAGGATCAGCCACCGTCTCCACCTCTGTAATGCTGTTTCTCCTTTTGTAGAATAAGCGTTCTGGTGAAGGCTCTACTTTTCCGTTAGATCTGAAAAGAGAAAGTGATGTGTTGCATTCAATCTTCCGTGACTGATATTGTAGCCATTTTAATGAGTCGATAGATATTGAGCTTTTTGAGTAGATTGAACAGCAAGAAATCCTGCAGCAATTGGGGCACCAATTTATTTGTGTACATGAACAGAGCCACAGTTGTGAGATTAGTGCGATAAGAACATACTATACCCAACACATACTCATCTGCTCTCCTACAAAGACAAAGAGTCGACAATGAGAGACTGCTAGTCTATAGTCACTACAGATAGACACTACAGACACTCCCTCAGGGATATTCAGTTAATGTGTGAGAGGGAGTTTTCAGCGGCAGACTCACTTCTTATTTTGTCTGACAATAACAGCAATGATAACAATGATGATGGTCAGCGCCACGAGTCCACAGCTAACTCCGATTATGATGATGAGATTCTGTTGAGTTATTGCAGGTGCTGCCGTACCCAGAGAGAGAGTAGTCGTACTGCCTCCTGTACCCGGATCTGTACTTGTCACCGTGCTTGTAGTCGTTATTGGAGCCGCAATGTTCTGTACTGGTACACCTGAAAAAAAAAGTATAACAGTATTCATATCACGTTCGCGATGTTGTCGTTATATAACAACGATTGCAATAAAGGTAACTTAGGAGCTGCCATTTCTTGAAAGCAAGTGGTTGGTCATGCGAGAAAGATTTTATCCTAGCTCCAAACAGCCAGTCATCGTGTACTAGTTCATTAAGTTGATGTATTGATTTATTTACTTACCTAAAGAGTCGTGTATTTCAGTAGAAGCAGACGTTACAGTTTGTTGTAGTTGTGAAGCACTAAGTACTCCTGTACCAGGTATTAATGAGTAGATAGCTAACAGTAAGTCACCATTGTCATCTATTTGTGGATAACCAGACAATCGTGAGAAGTATTCCTTATAGAATGTTACCGACAAAGATCTCTTCCTGTTCAACACAGTCATCAGAAAAATACTTTTAAGAAATAGATAAATTAACAGAAACAAACAGAGAGTACCTGACCAAAGATTAAGGAATTAAATGTTTGTAATGGTTTGTAAATTGAATTGAGCATTTTGTGTAAAAATCATGGGAGTTGCCCTCTTTTATAAAAAGAGAAGACAAGTCATTTTAGGAAACCTCGCTGCTACTATGTGGTGCATAAAAGCTATGACTGTTAATTAGCCTTCTTTAATACATACATACCTTCGCTTTTTTGAATCCGAGGCGACAGATTTGAAATCACAAGTAATATTTTGACATTGATTTGTGGCTTCATCAGCTAATACTGTGAAAAGTTGGATCTCCATCTCCACTGTGTACTGAAAGGCAAAACCTTATTATAGCATTATTGGGTATCATCTAAAATTGTATCACCCAAAAAATCACCGAAGTGAGTCAAGTACCCTGGGTCTTTTTAGTGAATCAGGATATAAAATAAGCAAATAAAGGATTTCAGTGTCATAGCATGATATTAGAAATACCTTATTTATGCTTCTTTAGCTCATTGAGGTTGTCCTTTCCCAATCAACAAAAAAGGCCAGGTAAAATTATATTCCAAATTGTTTACCTGTTCAATGGCGAGTCCAGCAAGTGAAAACTGCAGAGAATTATATTCTACCTCTGGAGCAGCATTCTTAGTTACATTAGCTGCAGGCTCAGTATACACAATCTCTGTAATTCAATAATTGTTACATGTTGAGTAGACTATCATGATGGGTCTTTTGTTTTATTTCAGGGAAGCAGTCTAGTTTTGCATAAAGTGAGAAAGCAAATATCTGTCTATAACTATATGGTCTTGCGGGCCCCTCTGTTCTAAAATTAACATCAAAGTACTCATGAGAAAATGTCTATAGTTTATGGGGCTTTCAATAGATTAGGTCAAAACAAACAATGTCAGCATTGACTACAGTGGAAGTTTTTTATTTGTTTGGTTCCACCGCAACATGTTATGTGCTGGGGCTCATTTTAATTTTTTCACGAACATTTATCGGGCTTTATTTATTGATCACAAATCTTTTGATAATAAAATCAAAAAATCTATTAATGATCTTCAATCAGAAAAATGCGAAAAAAGTTTGCACTATTTTGCATATTGAAATTAAAAAGAGAAACAAAAGCTCACATGTAACATAAAAATAGAGAGTTTGCCCTGAGTGCGGTGCGTGCCCTTGGTCTAGGTTTCTGGCCAGTCGAGTTGACCTTCGAGGAGCAGTTGTTGGTTTGTAACTTGCCATCACACCATTAAGGCAGTGCTCTGTGTTATTTTCTATATTACACATGTACTCTTGGCTCGTCTGGTTGAGGAGATCAAGTACTTGTTGTATCTCAATGTTTGCTGTTCGGTCATTGTAATCGAGACCACACGGATCAAGAACCTTGAGTACCAAATTTTCTACACGCAGGATCCTCGTTCTTTGTTGCTGAGAAGCAATGGAATACCAGGAGGGAGAAGCATACAGGAGAATGGGACGGATGCATGCTATGTAGAAATGTTTCAGTGCACTGATAGGCATTCCAGATCGTTTGAGGTTTATCAGTGTATATATTATTGGTCTAGTCTTTTTCACGAGGTGATCAACGTGTTGTTTGAATGTCAGATTGTTGTCAATCACGACACCTAAAAACTTAGTGCTTGTCTCGTTTGAGAATCTGTGCGGCTCGATCTTTTGACTGATGTGCACATTTGAGAACGTCATGCTCACTGATTTTGTTGGATTGGCTATCATGTTATTCTCAACACACCATTCTGTGGTCTCGTCTATGTCTTGCTGCAGTTGTTCGGTCTTTTCGCTAGATGAAGATGGTATGAGTGTCACGTCATTGGCGTACTTGATGGTAGTGCATGATGGAGACAGATTATCTATGTACAACAGCCAGAACATTGGACCCAAGAGAGTACCTTGAGGTGTACCATTCTTGGTTGAGAGTGTGGAACTATGCTCACTGCCCAGTTTGACGTTCTGCTGCCGTTGACTAAGGAAACTGTGTATGATCAGCACCAGACGTTTGTTTATACCACGATCGGCTAACATTTCTATGAGTTTGCCCTTATCCATCCTGTCGAAGGCTTTGGACATATCAAGGAAAGTCGCAGGCACGGTATTCACTTTTGGCTCATCCAACATGCGTGTTAGGGTATCGACGACTAATAGAATAGCATCAGTAGTACACCTACCCTTTTGATATGCAAACTGGCCAGCACTGAGAGTTGGTAAAACAGAACGGGCATAAAAATACATGATAGCTTTCTCAACTAATTTACCAAGATTCCATAGAAGTGATATTGGTCTAAAATCAGAAGGTTTCTCGGCACATTTAGTTTTCTCAAACGGCACAATTTCAGCCTTTTTCCAGATATACTTGTATCGATCTGGTTCATCCAGGCTTTGACTTGGCCGATGCTGACTGTCAGCTCATAATCAGGAAGATCAGTTGTAACACAATCGATGTCTATGTCAGTGGGTACGCCAGATATGTCAGTGAAGTATGTGTTCAGGGTTTCAGCGGCAGATTTAGGATTCATGAGTTCTTCGTTTATAGTGTAAACACCTTTAATTTTGGTTGTTTTTTCTTTGCAACTCAGGATATTTATGGTACTCCACATTGACTTTAAGTTATTAATACTCATTTTTTGACTCATCCACTTGCGCTTAGACTCTCTCAGATGGTTTTTTAGCAGCTTCGAGAAGAACTTGGCAGTGTTGTCTCCCCGTTTACTGGCTTAAGTCTTGGCGTTGCGTAGCTTTCTGGCGATGTAGAGTCTCTTTCAAGTTATTCATTGACAACAAGTTATTTTTAATTTGCTTTAATTATAAACTTTTAGAAAAGCTCAATAAAAAATAAATAAATAAAATGGAATATGCAGTCAGTACGAGCTCGTAAGTTTGTTCAGCAATCAAAATACTTTGGAGGGCATTCCCATGGTTGGGAACGGGCAGCACTGCTTTCAATCATTCTACTGACGAAATGCAAATCTTTTTGTTCGTGTTGTATGCAGTAGTATGTGTGACTAGGAAACATGAAATGGTCGAAACAACCTTGAGCACTGTGCTTGCGTCAGGACTTGTCCTATTATTTGAATTTCCGAGAAAATATATTGGGTATCATTGCAGCAACTGTTGCACCATTGTCACCGGTGTTTACCAAATACCAGTTTGAATGAATTTCAAGTTGGCAACTAATCATGTAGGGATCGCAGGTACATATTAGGCAAGCATTGATCTTTTTTAACATCATGCAATGAGTGATACCGAAATGGCACTAAACTTACCTCTGCATTCACCATCTTCTAAGACCTGATCTGTACCACAAACACATTCATAGCCACCTGCTGTGTTAGAGCATGTCTGTGTAGAGGTGCAGTTATATGTACCCTGTATACATTCATTCACGTCTGTGAATATAAAATATAAACGCTGTTTGTAAACACTTTTAAAACAAAAAATAGCTGACAACTCATAACAAACTCACTTCAAGCAGTCATTCTGTACTAAGTTTCATATTTGAGAATGAAAATACAACAATGGGGTATTATCTCTTAATTTGGCCAAAGCTCATCCAAGATTGAGCAAAAATCCAAGTATCGTCGTTATATTCCCCATCTTAAGAGGATGATATTATTATTATATGCACTCACCGTTACAGTCATACTCATTAACAGCTAGCCAGTATCCCTCCATACAGCTACATGTATATCCTCCGTTAGCATTAGTACAGATCTGAGTGCACGCTGCTGCTCCGGTACTACATTCATCTATATCATCACATGTAGAGCCGTCGGCAGCGTTCAGCTCATAGCCTTTCATACATGAGCACTGCTGCTGATTATCCACCACATTACAGTAACCGTTAGTTGAGTCACACTGGTTCTGATCATCACATGGATTTGATGCTGTAAAGCACAGAGGACATGTTAATTACTAGCGTGGCTGAGGAATCTGTTGTCTTGTCAGAGATTCTCAAAATTTGTGACCCTTTGACAGGACAGAGATTTGTGAAATGATTTATACCAGTTTTGAGCCTGTCAGTTCATCCAAGATTTTCTTGAGTCATTTTTCATTTATAATAAAATTTATTCATTTATTAAATTTAATTCGTTTTTGAATGACACCATGGTGTGTATCATCAGCAAGTTACAGGTGCACAACTACACAAGAAATGATTCATTTACTAAATTATTGTTATAACTCACGTTCACAGTTGAGGTTGTCATCCATGAGCTGGAAATATTCCTCACAGGAGCACATGAAGGAACCTTCAGTGTTAGTACACAGCTGGTGACACGGCTGTAGTGTTGTACATTCATCGATGTCTAGTAATGAAATCAGAGAATATAAAACATGAACCGGGTCAAATATGGACATAAACCAATTAATTGTAGGGTGGCAGATTTTCATCTCATACACGAATAACCAATACTTTTTACAGACATTTGTAGTTTAAGAGATTGAAGAGTGAAATATATTATGTAACTTTAAGACATTGGGTGATATTAGCTGAGAATAATAGGCGGGTCCTTAGGCTCAGTCATTATAATATCCATAATAATATAATTCATAATTAATAATAATAATAATAATAATAATTCAAGGCTTAACATGGACAATACCTGAAGATAGCAGAAAGAAGAGATGAAACAAAGACATATAAGTGGATAAAGAATGGATTTATGAAAAAAAGAGACTGAAATTATCAAAGCAGCGCAGGATCAGGCATTACCCACACAGTGGAAAAAGGTACACATAGAAAAGCAGGAAGAAACATCAAAATGTAGAATGTGCAATGGGACAAACTGAGTATAAGAAGAGGCACGACAAAGTGGCTCAACTTGTCCACTGGAACCCGTGCAAGAAGTTTGGATTAGACCACGCTAGAAATTGGTATGCACATACAACAGACAAAGTAATAAAAAACGGTAAGGTGAAAATTCTGTGAAATTGTGGAAGACATCAATAACTGTGATATAAATCGTAGTAGGAGCACTAGGGGCGGTAGCAAGACTAGATGAGTACATGAGCATGCTTGATAGAAAAGACAGAGAACAGTTCTCAGCTCTATTAGGAAGCACAAAGATGCTGAGAAAGGTGTCGGATATCTCAGGTGAGGATACCAATCACACGCCAGTTTCACAGCTGTGTAAATCAACACTAGAAATACTAATCACCATGTATATGGTCATTATGGTCACGATGAGATTTGTGATTGATAAGATGATATGTTGAGAAGCCTCACAACACAAGGAATCATTGCATAGTGACGAGGTTGGAGATGAATGAAGGATCACACAATATGCACTCTCTAGATATACCCACATCATATAACAGGATAGATATAGATAGGACTCTCACCATCACAAGAGATTCCATCGTCACTATTGAGGGTATAGCCTGTGGTACATGAGCAGACGAAGGATCCAGGCGAGTTTACACACGTCTGATCACAGCTATCTAAGGCACATTCATCTACGTCAGCGCATGACTTACCGTCTCCGTCGTATCCAGCCGGGCAAGCTCCACATCTATAAGTGATAGAGAAATAAAGAGAGAAAGAGAAAAAAGGGTAGGCTACTTTCTCAAATTTTGTAGGCTCAGCTCCCCTCCATGGGTTTCTGCATTCTTTTTTTATTGCAAGCTCAATGATCAAAAACACAAAAAGAAACTGACAGGAGGTCTAAATAGTAATAAGCCAGCAAAGTGGAAGGGGTCCAAGATTGGTTTTAAAATTATACTTGAAAATTATTTTAGTTGGCAAAATTTGAAGATTTTAGAGTCGATTGACAGATTATCATTAATTATATTATTATTATTATTCGCTAATATTGTTTATAGTTTGTAATATCATCCACTCCTCTTACTTTCTTACTTCAAAAAGTCTCAACGAAATCCCGACTAAAGGATTATAGACTTTTGTCAGTTATTAAGAATAATGACTTACGAGTATCCCTCATGATCAGCTGGTGCTGGCTCATCCACACAGAGAACTCCAGGATAGCACGGGCTAGAGACCAACTCACAAGCATCTAAATCTGTCTCACACAGCTCTCCTGTGTAACCTGTCGGGCACTGACAGTCTAACACCAGCGTACTGTAATATAACAATATGTACCTCACAGTTAAATACATGGAGATTTATACAGTGATATTGACTCAGGATAAAATAAAGCTTGTCTGTTTTTTAAAACTTTAATCGGCAGTTCATGGTTAAGGAGTTTAGGAATTGTGGAAACTTAAGTTAAAAAATCTCAGTTAAAAATACACTTTGGTTGATTGTTTATACAGTCAACTGTTGAAATCAAGAGTTTAATAATTAAATGTAACAAACTTGATACATAAGGCAAAAAATCCATAATATTGACATCAGTATTTTTCTGATTCAAATTAGTATATTTAAGGCCAGAAGAAAAGTGATGTTAATAAATTAGTAGGAATCTTTGTTTTTATTATTTTATAACTGAAGACAGATTGAGGTTCTCAGTCTCACCCTAGTAGCTTCGTTTGATATGTAGCTGGGTGAGCTAAGTAGAAGCTAGAGGCAGAGTAAAATTAATGGAAATGGGCTTCACTTAATGTTTTGGGATTGCATAAAAAATTACAAAGAAAACATAATTATTTTATGTTATAAAACACCCTTCAATGCTTCAGCCCTTTCTTCTACCAAGTGTAAATGCTGTAAGCGAATGATTGTCATGAGCGCTTTTGAATTTGTAGTATTCACACACAGTAGCTGTAATGAATTAATAAACCATTCACAAGGTTATACTCAATCATTATAATATAATGTATTGTGACACAATTTTACCTACAAACTATAGCTTCACAAGCTCACCTCGTTTCTGCGTCACTAATTTGTGTAGCGGTGAGCTCGATACATGTACCATTGTTGGCACAGCTGCATAGCATGACCAGAGGGGTGAAAGCTGTTACTGTATCCGCAGTGTCCTTTAAACATAAATTCACACATGATTACAATAACAATTCCAAAAACTAATAAAATTTATTAGTACTTTGAACTTAAGACATTGTTTTCACGTTTCAACCATTCTTTCAAATACCTGGTGAGCACGGATATTTTCGAACAATTTCCTATTGTCTATTTTTTGTTAAGCTGTACTCAATGTAACACATTACATAATGGTCGAGTAAATTCACCTACGTAAAGTGTTTCATTGAGTACAGCTTAACAAAAGACAGACAAAAGATATAAATGTTTAAAAATATCCGAGCTTACCGGCAATGATTCATCAGTTGGCCAGTGAGTACATTTAATTAGTATTTGAGAGAACGGTTGAAATAGGGAAAACAATGTCAAAAGTTTGTCGCCACTGAGCTGAGTTTCATATTTTACAGCACTTTATTACATACGAGCACATTTTTTCTCCTTCTGCTTTGCAATTTAAATCTCTGATGTCACATTTATTTTACAACCGAACTATGATACCGAGTTATATGTTTGATTTTCTCAATCATATAAGCTCACTCAATGATCCCCTTCTCTCCCCTTATCATACCTTAGCTCTAACAGTGAGGCTGAAGTCTGTAGCGTTCTCTGGTAAATCGCTCTGTCTGAGGGAGAAAGTTATCTGCACTTCACCATCAGCGTTAGGGCCAGCTATCTGTGCTGATGCGTTCAGACTAGATGAAACAGTGATGTCATCACCGTTTGAGTCATTAACGAGGATACTATAAGTGAATTCCTCATCAAGGGTAACTAGGATGTTTGATGAAGAATTGATGGTAGGAGCAAAATTACCTAAAAAATAACAAGAGTAAATTGTTTTTCAAGTGTTAAACATGCAGCATCAATCAATTGACTGCTGAAACGATAATGAACTAATTCTCTGTTCTATAAGTCTTCATGAATCATATTGTTTAAAATATAAATTCAACATGAAGTTAATATCCCAATTGAGCGTACCTAGAGCAGCATTGGTCTTAGCACTCTCCTCTGCAGTAGCCTTGCTGCTCTCACCAATAGCTAAGTCACCAGTGACAAACACATCATACAAACACGCTGTATCCATCCCGCATGTGTCATACGCTGAATCTCTGAAGCTGTCCGAGCTCCAAACCCAGTTAGCGACATTGTCAGTAAACACAGGCACAAACGTGTTATTATTATAAGTTAACCAGTCTGTACCGGCCTCAGTGTAGAACATGATCGAGTCCTCCTCACTTACAGCAACTGCAGAATATTAAAGTTAGATTTGTTCATGAGAAAAAACAGAATCTCGATAGAAATAATACACTATTTAAAATGTGGTGGTCTAATAATGGTCTACCTGATAACTGGGGTCCGATTGTCACATACAAATTACAATGCAAAACTAAATCCAAGATCCTATTTACTATAAATCCTTAGCCTAACATACATTCTTTAAAAGCAGATTGGCAGCAATGTGACAATGAATTAGAACGGCATGCCTAGACAAGAATCAGAGAAACATGTACGTATTGTACCCATTTCTGATAATCTTGTTAAAATCAATGTACTGTAAAATTGCAATAATGTTTCTGCCTTCATTACATTTCACTCACATGTTTCTGCCCACTCAAATATTTCACTCTCGGTTGAATTGACGGATATATGACCGGTTTCATTCAGGTAAGTGAGGTCATTCTCTGTGTCGTCATCGTAAACACCAGTCAGACCCACAGTGTTACCAATGGCATCAGTAGGCAAGCCCAAAGTCAACGTCAGCATTTTCTAAAAAAAAAGAAATGTGAGACTGACAAAAACCACTCATGTGGGGCATAATGCCCGTAAGCTTACATTATCAATCACTTAGAAGAGTTGGACCAGCAAACAATTTAATATTTCCTCACATAGTTGTGAAAAGTGAATGAATGATTCCTTTAGTGTATATATTTATTACTGTAATAGCTGTTAGATATCAGTACGGAGAGTATTTTCTGATACAAATGAATGGTTGATTTTGCAATTGTGCGGTTCAAGATCCGGTCACTTTGTAAACAAAAGTAACCAACTACAATATGATTACAAGAGAGGATTCAACTTACGCTGCCAGCTGCGGCTTCTAGTGACAGTCCTGAAGTGGTGAGCACTGTGACGCTGATATTTGATCGTTTGAACAGCAGTGAGTCTGTCACCCCATCGATGGTCTCTGTCTCGTTAGAGTCCTGTGTGATTTGTGTTACATTTATCATTGTACCATTTACAACCAGCTGAATGGCGTCTTCAGACAGACTAGAGTTGGTATCTTTATTCAGCTGAAGCTGAACTCTTGGTAAGCCTACTGACTCTATACAGATAGCGCTAAAATAGGTCGCTTGACCATAACCTACAGCAAATAACCTACAGCAAATAACCTACAGCAAATAACCTACAGCAAATGACCTACAGCAAATAACCTACAGCAAATAACCTACAGCAAATAGCGATCATGTTGAACAATGACACATATATAAATTGATGTTTTCCCATACCATGAAGATTTCAGCTTTTAGCTTTTACAATGTGAAATAATTCAATCGGTGTTGTATCACTTGCCTTCTGTCCAGAATGGATCAGCATACATTTATTGCGGTTCCTTAACTTGCATTAATCATAATCAGCTTATTGTAGCCGGTATACTTATAATTTAGACTTACCTCCGTCATTGAGTTTAACCCTCTCAGTCCTAGCTTGGATAACTGTTTCGTTGTGGCCGATTCTTGTGAACAAGTATTCACCCTGTCCATTAAACGTGTACGACAGCCCATCAGTGGTGACAATATGAGGGTCTCCAAACCATGGTCCTTTAGAATAATGATAAATTGTTAATGTAAGGCATGGTCTCCAAAACTCTCACTCAGATGTTTTATCATCTGTGATTTGTAGAACTCTCCCAGTCGTTATAACAGGGCTTCACAAAACAACTCCCATGAATCCAAAGAGCTCAAAGGAAGAACAGGTGTAGAAAAGTACTTACTAATTCTGACAGGGATATATCCGGTACCATCACTGGAGGGTCGAGTAAAATAGAATAGCTTACACATACCGATACTCTCAACACAACATTTCTGATATCCATACTCCTCGCTGTCAGTGTCGTGCTGAAATTACACGACTTTATTATTATTGTTCTATCAAGAGGGCAAACATGATTTCAATATCCGACAAACATTCTTTGCAATTAGAGTAAAAAAACGGGTCACAGAATGTTGGAAGAAGCAGCCCTCAGCATGACATTGGTTTCGATGAAAGTGAATTAATACCTATAATCATTATATAATAGTTGAAGTACTATCTAAGCATCTAAGCAATCGAGTGTAAGTACAACATTTATTTCCTTGTTTGAAACGGGATATACGACGTTTTTTATGCTGCATCACAGTATGTTATCAGACCATCTGCTTGCAGAATGGTAAAATATAGTTGAGTATAAAATAACTTATTTGTTACATATTAATAGAAATGATATGATGCTTTACGCAATCATGAATAAACACACCGTCATCAATGAAAAGGACACAAAATTTTGGTTGAAACGGTCCAGTAATTTAACTAGTGGCTAATTGTAACAACTGCACCCAAACTGGCAACCATAGCATTTGTTTGCATAATTGAGCAATATATTCGACTTCATTATAGAAATATTTATATAAATATGTGACTTACTCCGTCCATGACATGACCATGGTAAGGGAACTCTGTTATTAGAGCAGTGAAAGTTGGTGATCCCCATGTCCAGTCATAGCAACATTTCTGCCGCAAAGAAAGTGAACCTGATGGGAAAGTGGAGCGATAGCATCCCATGTTATACTTTCCCTGAGATCTGTAGTAATAGTATCTGAACCTGGAAACAAAGACCAGAGTTTAGCTTAGTTGCACACATCTGCAAATTAGATAAATGTTTCTGATTTTTGTAGTAAGGGTTACTAATGCTTCCGTCTCCATGATTTGTTGATTCTATGACTATGATATGACAACTACGGGTTTCGAGGAAGATTGAGATGGGGAAAATATTTCACCTGAAGTCCCACCAGACTTGCCACCAATTCTGAGGACAAGGAGTGTTCTCATTATACAGAGCATATTGAGTTGGATTTTGGGTAATTGCCCACATGCCACATTCTAGAGATGCTGTTCTAGCCCCTGTTGATTCCTCAACTCTATACAACCATTCACCATCTCGACCATCTGAAATAAAACAGTCCATTCCACACATCAGTTAATGAACCATCATTGATCGGTCACTGAAGGGCTTGCCATGCGCAATCAACCATTGCGGTATCAAACTAAATTCTTACAAAATCAGCTACTGCAATGAACTCAGCCACAATGCTGCCAGATTAAACAATAAATGCCATTAACTTGAGATTAAATCTGCTGACTTTGCATAATAAAACTCATAGTGCCCAGGTAAAAATTAGCACAAGGAAACAAATCTAGAATCGGAATGCAGCCTGAAACCGTTGAGCAAAGACTTTGCAACAAAAATTGCCGTGCTTTAAAGCCTAAGCTTTCAAAGACATTATTCAAAAAAGGATTGTGCAAGTAACTGTGGGGTATTTGTGGAAACAACCCAGAGCAATAACCATCAAAGTATAGGTCTGTCTAGGGAGTGCTATAACCATCAGAGTATAGGTCTGTCTAGGGAGTGCTATAACCATCAGAGTATAGGTCTGTCTAGGGAGTGCTATAACCATGCATCAGAGTATAGGTCTGTCTAGGGAGTGTAACTCGGTCCAGTGTAACTCGGTCCAGTGTAACTCGGTCCAGTGTAACTCGGTCCAGTGTAACTCGGTCCAGTGTAACTCGGTCCCGTGTAACTCACCTAACATATTTCCTGGCTCATCGTCTATATTGATGAAGGTGAGTGTGTTACTTTTCTCCAGGTTCTTGTTATGAGTTACTCCATCCATATCAATATCAGCACCATTATATCCTGCTACAGCTACACTTCTCAAATATCTACTGTTATCCATCACAGCGGAGAGCTCGTCATCTGACATCGGACCAATACCTGCAAATTTATACGTCATAGCTGTCAAGATCTGTCATCCTAATGAATTCAGATTCCATCTGTGAAAAATGATTTGCAAAAATATTCGTTCCACGAAATTACGCGATTGTACAGGAAGAAATTGTACGCTGAATAGTACAGACCTTCGATGAGACAATCTCACCTGGATATACCCAGTTGATACCATCCTCTGGATAGTTGTACTTGATAAATGTGTAAACTCCATCAGAGATCAAAACTGCCTGGAAATGATTTCTCTGCAACGAAAGAAAATGAGATTACAAGATTTGAAAAGATATTAATATAATATTTTACAATCATAACATTATTGCTGTCTGTCAGGGTTGACAATGACATGCAAATTGGATTCGGCTAAATGGTATTTAAAGAGGTAGTGTAATTCAGATCCAGCATTTATTGTAGACACTTGGTAGTCCTTACTTGTGCGGGGAGTAATAATATGGACAAAAAATTCATTTATGAGCCTAACTTTTACCAATTTTCTATGAACTCACTAGATAATCAATATTTACAGTGCACCTGCTGTGGCACACATTGTGACCCTGTCATTTAACTAAAATCTGAACTCAAAATGATTGTATTCCTACACTTTTTCATATCTAATTTTCTTTTAAAAAAAGAAAATTAACTTTCAAAAATCCATATGCAGAGTCAAATATAGTTGAGGAATGTGTAGCTATAATGATTTTCAAAAATAATAAATATTTACTGAGAAAAATTGTTAAATATAAATCAGTCATTATTGATTGATAAGGCATTGTTTATGAGTGTCACACCTATGCCATCAAATCCTTCCTTATCAATGTAAGTAAATCTTTCTGATGTATTTGGCGCCAAAATGGAGCACATGTGCAGAATCGAAATTGGTTGATCTATCAACCTGGATGGGGATGGGAAAAAGTGAATCTGAACTGAACTCCCTCTTTAGGAGACATTTAGCTGAGCTTTAGCCAGATTTTAGCAGCCAATTAATCATGTTTCAATTAGCCCCTGTTGCAACACTGCCAAGTAGATTGATATATTTTGGGGATACACACAGCAGAGTTTATGTGTCTGTGAATTTCATGTCTATTCTAATTGCAAATTGATTACCCTTTGATGAGTCGTTATTTCATATTATATGACCAATTAGCATTTTTAACAATGAAATGACATATTTGCTGAGTGATAGCCGCCTGAAACAGAAGAGCAAAGATACCGCTAAACATCAGCTGGGTGTGTGCTAAAGTTATGCTAATTCGAACCAGATTTAGTGAGTGGCAGAGCTTTGGTTGAGTTTTAGCTCTGAAGGCACGACTAAAGGGCAGCTAAATCTCTAATTGAAACCAGCCCCTGTTCAGAGTGCATCAAATGATAATAATACTAGGGCCAGGCTGCAAATCTCTCACTATTGTGGCAGAAAGACCAAGTTGAATCGAATACAGTAGGATTCATATCAAAGACCTCTAACACATGCAGGGTAATAGGCTGGTGTCTATCCTCTGAACTACATGTGGTACAGCATTGTCTGATTGGTTGAGAACGTGATTACAGCAGAGAAAATTATTTTGATCCCATTTTCAGTGAGAGGTATAAACCTATTCTATTTTTTTTAAATCAAATGATACATCCCATTCAATTTTTCTTAATTAACTCAAAGAACAAAGAGGTAAACTCAGAAAAAGACGTTCCAATGGGTATTATTTGTTGAATTTTGAAGCATTGAAATACTACTTAAGAAAAGTATCGTAGTTGAGCCAATAATAGCCTAATGCTATATTTATGTACATTATATATTATTCATTCATATCACAGCCTTAACTCTATATCATAAATCATGTAAGTGATAAAAATAAAAATCAAGCAACTCACGTTGAGTGTCTTGGCTCTCAGCTTGCAGTTTTCGATTCTAATTTGGATGTAGTGGTAATACCACGAGTACCATGAGTATACCTGGTACATTTTGTGTAAGTATGAGTAATAACGGCAGTTATCAACATCATCAGCGAGGTTGATCCATGTAACTACTAGTACAAAGTTAGGTATGAACTCGTCGACAGCATCTCCTGCAACATAATCAGTTAACATTTACATATAGCTTATGCAGGTGCAAATAATATGTTTGACTATCGGGCAATAAGATGTCATGAAAGAATGAGTCAAAAATTGAATTTTCAGATCTTTGGTTGGTTCCTTTTACTGCTCATCTGGCTAAAGGCACGCAATTCTTCAAGACGGGGTTTTCTAGATTGTCAATGTTCTACGTTCCTTGATTATTTAAATCACTGAGTACACAAGCAAGTACAAATATTGGAATATTGGGGAAGACACTTTGTAATTATGGTAATTTATTACCTGAGTTCTCAACATCCTGCTGGGCCCTATCCAGTATAAGCCTTGTGTTGTCGTCCATGGCAGCCCCTCGTGAGTATGAGTGATGAAAAACTTTAGTGTGAGCCTGCATCCAGTCTGAATCATCAGCTTCTTCACCAACTAGGGACATGGTTATCTCGTCTGATCGTCCCCACATGGGAGAAAAGTGTCCATATCGTCTCAACCAGTATGATGCACCAAATGCATAGGGATATCGCTGCATCCATTGCATGTTAAAGCTTATCATGCCATTACTGCATATCTAAAATGGACAATATTGAGCAACAACAGTCATATATCAGGTAAAACACTTAATTTATATTACAATCTAACACTATTAGATATGTAAGTATTTGTTGCCATGTCTAGGAAGGCTGTCAAGGGATGCATTGTAACATTATCAAGCTTGGGTTGTTCATCGTTAACCTAACAGTGTGAACTATATTTATGTAATACTTACATATGCGTTATAGTAGCGATCATCAAAGAAAACAACTCCCACTTTTCCATTGATGGGCACAGAGAGGCATTGATAGTACTTGGTCCAATCTTCCGGCCGCTGAAGTGCATCTTCGTCGCCATGTTCCTCTCCCCATGGATACAGTCTGTCTGAATCCCAGGCAGTCGGAAGAGAAAACCTGACCGCGCCGGTCGCTGCAATTGAGGTCACTTTTATTTGAACAGTAGAGTCAGAATTTGAACTAATGTTATATCATATAAAATCATTAAATGCTGGAAGAGTAGTTTTCAAGGTATCTTTCAATTTAGAATTTGGCTCCGACTTCATTCAGGCTATCGTTATATAATCCAGGCAATTTTGAATAACATCTATTTATGTAAGGACAATCATTATTACAACCACCTAATAAGATTTAGGAAGGTACTTGATGAACCCAACATTATAATAAACATTTGCTGTTTTATGTAATGTTTTATGGTGTGGAATTCAGTGAAACAGAATGCCCAAAAACTTGGTTTTTAGAGGCTATTGATATTACGATAGTTGAACATATCAGACTGATATTTTCACTAGGTGGACACAATGGCCAATTCGACATTATGTCTAAAATTTTTCAGGGATAGCCTTAAGTCACTTCTGTCATGTTGTTTGATAAGATAATAGACAGTTTTCTGAGCTCCGATTTAGGCCTCAATTTGGAGTTGTCCTCTCTCCAGTTTGGTACTTTTAACCCACGGCGCATAGGAAAAACGTGCTGAAAAGAGGGTTATCTTGAAATCCGCTTATAATAGGATAAAAATTATTTTGATTCAGAATCTGCAACATTGAAAACTCATATGGACATAGGTTGGGAAATAATTTTAGTATTTGGAAAGTCAATTATAGCATTTTCTGCCTGTTTTGCGGTCAATTTGGCAGAATTTTTCCTGAGTTTCGTCACTAAAATTAAGATTTATCAACTATTGTTGACTATGCAGTCGTACTTTGGGTGGTGGTTGCGGCAGTTGAACTAGGCGTTCCAATTGCTGTTGTTCTTGTAGAAGTGGTGGTGGAAATTGTAATTAAAACAGTTGATGTAATAGTTGTAGGTCCTGCAGAGGTGGTTGCTCAAGCAGAGGTATTTGGTCCTGCAGAGGTTTAAGGTCCTCCAAATGTTGAAGGTCCTGGAGCGGTTGTTGGTCCTGCAGAGGATTTTTGTCTCGCAGAAGCTGTTGGTCCAGTAGATATTGTTGGTCCCGCAAATATTGTAGGCCCTGCAGAGGTTGCTGGTCTTACAGATGTTGAAGATCCTGCAGAGGTTTTTGGACCAGCAGATGTTGTTAGTCCCCAAGATGATATTGCCCAGTAGATGTTGTTGGTCCTGCAGAGGTTTTTTGTCTCGCTAAGTTGTTGGTTCTATGATGTTGTAAGTCCTGCAGGTTGATTAAAAATTAAAAGGTTGATTAAAATCCGATGTCTTATCACTCGCCCATCCCGAGGCATGGGCGGCGAAATATTATTGCCTTATTGGCGAGGCCGCGATATCTGCGCCAATTTGCTCTCTGTTTGCAGGCAGGTCGTAGCACACCTGGGGGACCAACCAATCCCCAGTAGAAGATGGACTGCAGTGGGATTCGAACCCATGACCTTCAACACTTGCGTGTTGAAGTCAAGCGCTCTAACCAACTGAGCCACCTCCTACTCCTTAAGGCTGCAGAGGCTGTAAATCCTGCAGAGGTTGTTGGTCCTGCATAGTATGTTGATTGTGCAGTGGTTGTTTGTCCCGCAGAAGCTGTTGGTCCAGCAGAATCATTGGTCCTACAGATGTTGTTGGTCCTGCAGATGTTGTTGGTCACGCAGAGGTTGTTGGTCCTGCAGAGCATGATGATCGTGCAGTGGTTGTTTGTCACACAGAAGCTGTTGGTCCAGCAGAACCGTTGGTCCCACAGAAGCTGTTGGTCCAGCAGATATTGATGGTACTGCGGAGGTTGTTGTTCTAGCAGAGATTATTGGTCCTGAAGATGTTGTTGGTCCCGCAGATGTTGTAGGTTCTGCAGAGGTTGTTGGTCCCGCAAACGTCATTGGTCCTGCAGATGCTGTTGTTGCTGTAGTTTGAAGGGCTGAAGTTGTTAGTCCTGCAGAGGTGGTTGTACCGTTAGGGTTGTTGAGCTTTCAGTGGATGATAATGGATGTTCAGCAGTGGTAGTTTGACTGACAGAGGCTATTTGTCCTGCATAGGAGGTAAGAGGTAGTACTTTCTCTGACAGAGGTTGTTGGGCCTAGAGTGGATGTTAATCCAGGGCAGTTGAATGAGTCATGGTTGTCGTAACTAAAGAGGATGTTGTTCCTTCAGAGATTGTTAGGCATGCCGTTGCAGTTGGTCTTCCAGTGGTAGTCCAACAGGCAGAGGATGTTCGTCCTCCATAGGATGTTAGTCAAGCAGAGGTTGTTGAAAGCATAAACTTTTGTGCCCTGCAGAGGTAGTGGAACTGAAAGGGGTCGTTGGGCTTTCAGCTGTGGTGAGGACTGCAGAGGTAGTTGGCCCTTCATAGGTTGTTGACCCTGGAGAGGTTGAAGGGTCTGCCAAGGTTGTCAGTTGTGCTGATTCTGTTTGACCTGAAGTGTTTGTTTTTCCAGCTGTTGCTGTGTGAAGCCACAAGGTTGTTGGTGCAGTAATGGAAGTTGGCCCTGCAGAAGAACTAGATAAGCCTGTTTGAGGTTGATTGAAACTGAGAAGCTAAAATAAGCAGAGCCAGCTAGATGTGAGTGAATTATTATTGAGAAACATTAAACTTGTTCAATCGATTGCTGCACTGACACTGCAAACTAAAATTCATGCTTATTAAATTGTGCTACTACATAAGCACTAGCGATTGAAATCTCTCATGCCAGATCAACCCTTACACTTTGAGATCGATCAAAGTTACTAGCGTAGTTAATGGATAACAGGCCTACACAACAAAGAAAACTCTATTATGGGTCTTTCCATCTTCATTATTGTAACAGAGAAGTAAACACATTTATTAGTTAGAGTTTTCTCCTCCGATCAAGAGGGATCATCCCCCTACCAATAAATCTTATTAAGACTATTATTGATCATGACAGCCTATTAGGCTTAGGGTAGTTTAAAATATGGACTTTGATCACCCTCCATGTAATATTACCACATCGAGCTATAAGTTTGGTAGGACTCCGGACCCTATCATAATCCTCTATCAAGGAAAATGGAGAGTGAGATGGATATGGACTGAGATTGGTTTTATAAAATATGAGTGAGATAAGTAAACTAAATGCTTTAGCTTTTGTGTTCAAAAATGTAACACTCACATTCTGTGGTGATGTGTTCTGATGTAGTAGAAGTAGACCATGTAGTGGTTGTTGGCACAGTGGTAGTTGGCACAGTGGTAGTTGGCCATGTTGTGGTGGTTGGCACAGTGGTAGTTGGCCATGTTGTGGTGGTTGACCCTGTATTGGTTGTAGCAGTATTCACGGTAGTGGTTGGCACAGTGGTTGTTGGCACAGTGGTAGTTGGCCATGTTGTGGTGGTTGGCACAGTGGTAGTTGGCCATGTTGTGGTGGTTGACCCTGTATTGGTTGTAGCAGTATTCACGGTAGTGGTTGGCACAGTGGTTGTTGGCACAGTGGTAGTTGGCCATGTTGTAGTGGTTGGCACAGTGGTTGTTGGCACAGTGGTAGTTGGCCATGTTGTGGTGGTTGGCACAGTGGTAGTTGGCCATGTTGTGGTGGTTGACCCTGTATTGGTTGTAGCAGTATTCACGGTAGTGGTTGGCACAGTGGTTGTTGGCACAGTGGTAGTTGGCCATGTTGTGGTGGTTGGCACAGTGGTAGTTGGCCATGTTGTGGTGGTTGACCCTGTATTGGTTGTAGCAGTATTCACGGTAGTGGTTGGCACAGTGGTTGTTGGCACAGTGGTAGTTGGCCATGTTGTAGTGGTTGGCACAGTGGTTGTTGGCACAGTGGTAGTTGGCCATGTTGTGGTGGTTGGCACAGTGGTAGTTGGCACAGTCGTAGTTGACCATGTTGTGGTGGTTGGCACAGTGGTTGTTGGCACAGTGGTAGTTGGCCATGTTGTGGTGGTTGGCACAGTGGTTGTTGGCACAGTGGTAGTTGGCCATGTTGTGGTGGTTGACCCTGTATTGGTTGTAGCAGTTGTCACGGTAGTGGTTGGCACAGTGGTTGTTGGCACAGTGGTAGTTGGCCATGTTGTGGTGGTCGAACCGGTGTTGGTTGAAGTGGGCCATGTTGTTGTGGTTGACCCTGTGTTTGTTGTTGTAGGCCATGTTGTGGTGGTTGACCCTGTATTGGTTGTAGCAGTTGTCACGGTAGTGGTTGGCACAGTGGTTGTTGGCACAGTGGTAGTTGGCCATGTTGTGGTGGTTGGCACAGTGGTGGTTGGCCATGTTGTGGTGGTTGACCCTGTATTGGTTGTAGCAGTATTCACGGTAGTGGTTGGCACAGTGGTTGTTGGCACAGTGGTAGTTGGCCATGTTGTGGTGGTTGGCACAGTGGTAGTTGGCCATGTTGTGGTGGTTGACCCTGTATTGGTTGTAGCAGTATTCACGGTAGTGGTTGGCACAGTGGTTGTTGGCACAGTGGTAGTTGGCCATGTTGTAGTGGTTGGCACAGTGGTTGTTGGCACAGTGGTAGTTGGCCATGTTGTGGTGGTTGGCACAGTGGTAGTTGGCACAGTCGTAGTTGACCATGTTGTGGTGGTTGGCACAGTGGTTGTTGGCACAGTGGTAGTTGGCCATGTTGTGGTGGTTGGCACAGTGGTTGTTGGCACAGTGGTAGTTGGCCATGTTGTGGTGGTTGACCCTGTATTGGTTGTAGCAGTTGTCACGGTAGTGGTTGGCACAGTGGTAGTTGGCACAGTCGTAGTTGACCATGTTGTGGTGGTTGGCACAGTGGTTGTTGGCACAGTGGTAGTTGGCCATGTTGTGGTGGTTGGCACAGTGGTTGTTGGCACAGTGGTAGTTGGCCATGTTGTGGTGGTTGACCCTGTATTGGTTGTAGCAGTTGTCACGGTAGTGGTTGGCACAGTGGTTGTTGGCACAGTGGTAGTTGGCCATGTTGTGGTGGTTGGCACAGTGGTAGTTGGCCATGTTGTGGTGGTTGGCACAGTGGTAGTTGGCACAGTGGTAGTTGGCCATGTTGTGGTGGTCGAACCGGTGTTGGTTGAAGTGGGCCATGTTGTTGTGGTTGGCACAGTGGTTGTTGGCACAGTAGTAGTTGGCCATGTTGTGGTGGTTGGCACAGTGGTAGTTGGCCATGTTGTGGTGGTTGGCACAGTGGTTGTTGGCACAGTGGTAGTTGGCCATGTTGTGGTGGTTGACCCTGTATTGGTTGTAGCAGCTGTCACGGTAGTGGTTGGCACAGTGGTAGTTGGCCATGTTGTGGTGGTCGAACCGGTGTTGGTTGAAGTGGGCCATGTTGTTGTGGTTGACCCTGTGTTTGTTGTTGTAGGCCATGTTGTGGTGGTTGACCCTGTATTGGTTGTAGCAGTTGTCACGGTAGTGGTTGGCACAGTGGTTGTTGGCACAGTGGTAGTTGGCCATGTTGTGGTGGTTGGCACAGAAGTAGTTGACCATGTTGTGGTGGTTGGCACAGTGGTAGTTGGCACAGTGGTAGTTGACCATGTTGTGGTGGTTGGCACAGTGGTAGTTGACCATGTTGTGGTGGTTGGCACAGTGGTAGTTGGCACAGTGGTAGTTGACCATGTTGTGGTGGTTGGCACAGTGGTTGTTGGCACTGTGGTAGTTGGCCATGTTGTGGTGGTTGGCACAGTGGTAGTTGGCCATGTTGTGGTGGTTGGCACAGTGGTAGTTGGCACAGTGGTAGTTGACCATGTTGTCGTGGTTGGCACAGTGGTTGTTGGCACAGTGGTAGTTGGCCATGTTGTGGTGGTCGAACCGGTGTTGGTTGAAGTGGGCCATGTTGTTGTGGTTGACCCTGTGTGTGTTGTTGTAGGCCATGTTGTGGTGGTTGACCCTGTATTGGTTGTAGCAGTTGTCACGGTAATGGTTGGCACAGTGGTACTTGGCACAGTGGTAGTTGGCCATGTTGTGGTGGTTGGCACAGTTGTAGTTGGCACAGTGGTAGTTGGCCATGTTGTGGTGGTCGGCACAGTGGTTGTTGGCACAGTGGTAGCTGGCCATGTTGTGGTGGTTGGCACAGTGGTAGTTGGCACAGTGGTAGTTGACCATGTTGTGGTGGTTGGCACAGTGGTAGTTGACCATGTTGTGGTGGTTGGCACAGTGGTAGTTGGCACAGTGGTAGTTGACCATGTTGTGGTGGTTGGCACAGTGGTTGTTGGCCATGTTGTGGTGGTTGGCACAGTGGTAGTTGGCACAGTGGTAGTTGACCATGTTGTGGTGGTTGGCACAGTTGTTGTTGGCACAGTGGTAGTTGGCCATGTTGTGGTGGTTGGCACAGTGGTAGTTGGCCATGTTGTGGTGGTTGGCACAGTGGTTGTTGGCACAGTGGTAGTTGGCCATGTTGTGGTTGTTGAACCGGTGTTGGTTGTAGCAGTTGTCACGGTAGTGGTTGGCACAGTGGTTGTTGGCACAGTGGTAGTTGGCCATGTTGTGGTGGTTGAACCGGTGTTGGTTGAAGTGGGCCATGTTGTGGCGGTGGTTGACCCTGTGTTTGTTGTTGTAGGCCATGTTGTGGTGGTTGACCCTGTATTGGTTGTAGCAGTTGTCACGGTAGTGGTTGGCACAGTGGTACTTGGCACAGTGGTAGTTGGCCATGTTGTGGTGGTTGGCACAGTGGTAGTTGGCCATGTTGTGGTGGTTGGCACAGTGGTTGTTGGCTCAGTGGTAGTTGGCCATGTTGTGGCGGTGGTTGACCCTGTGTTTGTTGTTGTAGGCCATGTTGTGGTGGTTGACCCTGTATTGGTTGTAGCAGTTGTCACTGTAGTGGTTGGCACAGTGGTTGTTGGCACAGTGGTAGTTGCCCATGTTGTGGTGGTTGGCACAGCGGTCGTTGGCTCTGTGGTAGTTGGCCATGTTGTTGTGGTTGAACCAGTGTTTGTTGTTGTAGGCCATGCTGCGGTGGTTGACCCTGTGTTGGTTGTAGCAGTTGTTGGAGTAACAGTTGACACAGTAGTTGGTACTGGTGTGGTGGTTGGCACAGTTGTTGTTGACTCAGTGGTAGTTGGCCATCTTGTTGTGGTTGAGGATGATGAAGATAATGTCACAGCTTGACTCAGTAATAGGATCATGTACAGTATTCTCTTGTTATGAAGACATCCCATCTTGCAAACTCTACAATGTCAACGAATACACATGACATACACAAGTTTGATTAGCTAAATTCACGTGTTTGTAAATGCGCAATCAATTTAAAAGTTTGACAGTACTCATAAATTTTGTTTATAACAGTGCCAAAATCTCGAAAGGTGCTCAAAATAGTTATATATATATATTATTTACATACGAAAAGGGGATTCTACCATTTTCGGACAACCAATATACCTGATATTATGATGTAAGGAATTCAGTTCAGGATCTGTTGATTTAAGGCGCTGACTCTAAGAATTGATGTTTTGTTTGATATTCCAATAATAATTCTTTTGTTCAAAAAGAATTTGTCTGAAGAACATTGTTTCGATCAAATAGATATTCATCCTTCTCCGAACTTTGTAAGTTAGGATTGAATTCAGAAAAGAAATATGCAAATGTATGCTCATACTGTTTAAAGGCAGAGCCTAGAAAAAGGTAGGTGATCTTGGAAATAACTCAGATCAATGTGATACACAAATACTTTATATTCACATATTATTCTCTTTTAGTTACTTTTACTAGATCCCGGAGCTGTGTGGTAAGCAGGATGACCATTCTTTAAATTACTTAATGTTTAAGGCATATTTGGATAGACAGTCTGCACTAGAAGAGAACTGCTTGAATAGATAGCAAACAATCATGCAATTGTAGGGAACAATAGCTTTGTCAGAATAGGAATGTTCGAGAACTCTTTAGAAAGATGGCAAGACATTGTTTGCAGACACAAAGCGCATGGTGCAATAATGTCAAACTTAAAGCAGAAATGATAATTGCAGGGTAACCATTATATATCATTTTAAAAAGCTCAAAAAGTTATATTAGCTCGTAGGTTCTCAAGATGCTGACAAATTCTCAGAATTTCAAAGAATTATTAAAAATTATTTTTTGATTTTGAAGTTGTCTCTCAACCATAGGCTCCAAGTCTGCAGTGGAGCCAAAAGCTAAGATTTTACATCCAATTCCAAATGATCAAGTAGTATAAGCCATTTATGGATGAAAGATCTCTTTTTTTGTATACTTAATTCCCTTCTTTCTTCTGCTCTTTTACTTCCGCATTCTGCAGGGGAGATAAACCCTGGGAAGACCTCAGAGTTTGAATCATTTTTGGCAGGTATGGTGCTCACTAGGTCCATATATTGCTACTCACAGTATTAAGAGCATTCCAATGGTACAAAATACATTTGTCATTTCTGTTTTAAACCGACTCCTAATATTGCATAAGATCGATATATGCTGGGACTATATAAACAACTGCAGAGACACCAAACATCAGCTCATCTAGGAATAGCTTTGGATAAGGTTGTGTTATGCGCAATCTTTTTGGGTTTTTTTGGAATAATCATAATTAAATAAATGTATAATCGATATCAGAACATTGTGAGATCATTGAATTACTCAGAATCTATGCGTATTGAGAGTTGTGAGTATAGGAGTCAGGAGTGGTCTAATGGTTAAGGGTGCGGACTTGTGATCTTCGAGGTCCAGGTTCGATTCCCGGAACCGGCGTTTATTTCTGATTTGGGACTGGCACACTATTCATCCTAGCCAGGTCCTTGCGGAACGGGACTGAAAATACCGGAGGTCCACTGTGTGTTTGCACACCCCACACACAGTAAAAGAACCCCCTCTGCCTCTTCGATATAAAGAGTAGCCAGATTTCCGGCGGGCATGGGTATAGGGTGCGGCATGAGTACTATGGGTCCCGGTACCTGTACCCAAGAGAGGAAAACTCTCTTCGCTTCAAAGATGATGATGATGATGCGTATTGAATTCCGGTCGAAGGTAGCGAGGAGCATTTTGTCAGAGAAATTGAAGAGGTAAGTTTATCACAGTAGTGAAAACTCTTATAAATTTTGCGTGGCAATATTTGAGGTTGAAATTCCTTTGATAACATAATTATTATAAGTCTCCAGTTGAAGGCAAAGTTAAGTCCTTGACTATATTGACTGATCATCGATTATAATTGTTGAATCTCCATTGTTACTGCCCAAACTGCCTGTGCTGGCATGTCCCGTCCCGGCCGTTGTGTTGGCAGTGTGCCCGTGGTTTTGGGCTTGGCTATTTACTCAAAAACCCAGTTGCAGTAAAAGCTATCACCAAGCTTGCCAGTGCTTTGTTTATCACTTATTTTATTCTGACTGCACAATGAATAAAAAGTTTCAGTATCATATCGTTTTCCAGACACACCAGTTGATAATTTTTGTGCTCGTAATATAAAACCTATATTCAAAGTGTAATTATTTCTATGTTTGCTGCTTTTTCTATACATCAAAGGATGTAATTTGACCAGCGTATTCCTCAAGCAGCAATCTGCAAACTGTCGCAGTCAGCGTAATGATTCAGATATGTGTTAAAACTTATTACTGTATAACTGTATCATACTTGTCTAGTATTTTTCATACACGATATAGATGTTGTTGAATTGTCCTGACAAGCATTTAGCCAGATGAATATCGGTTATTTCTTAGCCAGGTCCTTGCGGAACGGGACTAAAAATACCGGAGGTCCACTGTGTGTTTGCACACCCCACACACAGTAAAAGAACCCCCTCTGCCTCTTCGATATAAAGAGTAGCCAGATTTCCGGCGGGCATGGGTATAGGGTGCGGCATGAGTACTATGGGTCCCGGTACCTGTACCCAAGAGAGGAAAACTCTCTTCGCTTCAAAGATGATGATGATGATGCGTATTGAATTCCGGTCGAAGGTAGCGAGGAGCATTTTGTCAGAGAAATTGAAGAGGTAAGTTTATCACAGTAGTGAAAACTCTTATAAATTTTGCGTGGCAATATTTGAGGTTGAAATTCCTTTGATAACATAATTATTATAAGTCTCCAGTTGAAGGCAAAGTTAAGTCCTTGACTATATTGACTGATCATCGATTATAATTGTTGAATCTCCATTGTTACTGCCCAAACTGCCTGTGCTGGCATGTCCCGTCCCGGCCGTTGTGTTGGCAGTGTGCCCGTGGTTTTGGGCTTGGCTATTCACTCAAAAACCCAGTTGCAGTAAAAGCTATCACCAAGCTTGCCAGTGCTTTGTTTATCACTTATTTTATTCTGACTGCACAATGAATAAAAAGTTTCAGTATCATATCGTTTTCCAGACACACCAGTTGATAATTTTTGTGCTCGTAATATAAAACCTATATTCAAAGTGTAATTATTTCTATGTTTGCTGCTTTTTCTATACATCAAAGGATGTAATTTGACCAGCGTATTCCTCAAGCAGCAATCTGCAAACTGTCGCAGTCAGCGTAATGATTCAGATATGTGTTAAAACTTATTACTGTATAACTGTATCATACTTGTCTAGTATTTTTCATACACGATATAGATGTTGTTGAATTGTCCTGACAAGCATTTAGCCAGATGAATATCGGTTATTTCTGTTTCATGTGGCGCAACTTTTTGATTTGATCCGATAATTCATAATTGCAGTCATATTTATCCTTATTACCCAGAATTATATTTCCATCAAACTTTAGAGGGTTGTTTTACTTTCAGAGCATGGTCAACCACTTGTTGAGACTCAACCACATCACCACTCAACCAATTTGACTGTCTGGAATTGTGACTGAACATCAAAAGATAGTAACAGTTGTGCTTCATAGTTTTAGATTCAATTTTAATAGATGTAGCACCCTCAAGAGACAACTTCAAAGTGTTTTACTGAGCAGGTTAAAAATATTCTTATTTGCTTCTGTGTTGTTAGAGAAATAGTTATGTTGCATTTATGGGTATACTCATACTGCAACAAGTAACCATAGATAGAAACTGATAGAAAGTTGGATAATAACCCATAGTCAGAGAAGTGATATAATTATGAAAGACAAAAAAGATTTCAGAAGGGATATATGAGCTATATCTCGGTTTAGGTCTAGTTTGGTCTAATTGCCTGTATTTGGAGCAACTGGAATGTAAGCAATTGGATAAAAATTGATCTAATTTTGGGGTGACTTAATGTTTTCTAGCACAAATATTCACTGGCTAAAGTATTACAAGAGGTTGTGGGTGAAAGATTCCTTGTGAAAATTTGACCTTGGTGTAGAGTGATAACAGAGGATGGAACATAGCTGATGATCGATCATTTTATGATTAGGCTTCTTCGAAACAATTGACAGGCTATCACTCGATATTGCAGTTATTCACTATGTTCCCTTACTTTGGTAAATTGTGGTAAGAGATCATGGGCCCATTCAAAAATGAAATACACAAGACTGTGTTGCTTCACATTTTCACATTTCACTAATTTTCCAAAGAGGTACTCATAATTCCAATAACTATGGCAACTATCAATGTAAAACAAAGTTTATTCAGAGACAAATGTTTTTGCTGCCTTTACAAGCTGGTCCCATACTATTACTTACATTTATATTCCACTCGTTATAGATCTGACAGTATAGCGGTATGTGGGTTTACTCCATCAGTAAACACTCAGTGTGGCAGCTGAAAGTAAACGGCTCCAATATTAAAACTAAACAACTTAATTTTGTTTGGATACATAGTTGACTAGGAATGAAAACTAGTGCGCCAAATAAAGTATTTGTATATCAACTTGCAGGGATGCAGGCTGGTGTAGTGGTTGGGACTTGTAAACGGCTTCGCAATATAAGGGTTGCACGTCCCATGCTGTAAATGGAAGTGAGTTCTCCGTAATAAATAAACAAGCAAATTTGCAGATTAGGTTGAAAAGTTGACAGCATCATGAGAACAAAAAGACTCTGACAATCTTGTCGTTAGGTAAGCTCGCTTTAGTTATGAACTACATGATTCCCAAACATTCTATGAAAACTTTAAAAATACAAACCATAAACACAAAGTGAACTATTTTAGGGTTTAAGATTAAATTGTACCTTGTAAGAAGAATAATGACCAGTAAGGAGAAAAGTCGAATCACTCTGTCAATATCGAGCAGCAGCAGCACTTATTGCAACTTCCTCTCTACTCCCTATCAGTAAATGTATTTACTTTTAAAACCCCTATACGAATTAACAAAACAGAACTGAACAATGGGTTATAATTAGCCTTTTCAATGAGGTGAGGTCTGAAAGGGCCGAAAAAATTAAAATAAATATAAGTATAATGCAAGAGAGTTAAAATAATAAACCTATTAAGGTAAGGATTAACAGCATTAAGTTGTTAAACAAAGCCATTCATAGTTTGTTTTAGGAACACATTAGGTCAAAGGTCAAGAGATCGGACCACGATAATTTTGTTAACATATTATATCTAGACCCAGGTGTTTTGATAGCACATTATAGATGATGTCGTATAGACTAACTGTACAGCTGTATCTATATGGTAGTCTCCTGTTCTCAGTGCTTATAAATGTAATGGCTTGCAACCTGGTTGTGATGATAGCCATTTGTGGAGGTATGTGCAACAAGTAAAGAAAATAACACTGGGTTATATAAGTATGACCTGTCACATCAAGGCAAGAACGACTGAATTTTCCTCATTCTCGTGGTATTCAATGATATGACAAAATAACATAAGGAACTCAAAACATTGAACTGACAATTAAGCTCATTTACAAATCGTGCATATGTAGACAGTATATCATATTTTATCCTGATACAAATTTTTTCCCCATGATATTTAATTAAAATCATGTATCCTTTTCCAATAGCATTAACAATCTTTTTAGTTGATCATTCATACTCTAAAAATGAGTATGAGAGCATTAGATCGCCATGCCAAGGCACTGACAGTTATATAATAAGATAAAGGAAAATGTCTTTTGGTGTGGACCTTTCTTCCTTTACGAGCAAGAGAAAAACCTCCTAGTGAAGAAATAACACTCAAGTATTTTAATACTTATCATGTTGCTGTATGTAATATTGGGTGAGTAATAATTATCACCTGAACCAAGTCGAGAACATCTTCAGTTGGCTAGCGTTGAACACTCTTCTAAGAGTACTGAGAGCTTTTACTCGATACGATCAGGCACATATGGCCAATTAATGCACGTTAGATAGGGAATCTAGTGTACTGAAAATATTTGGCTGGCTGTACAGAATACAAGAAAACAAGGCAATCGCCCTCGCCGCAAGAACAAGCACAACTTCTGTTGAAAGATAAATGATTGGCCTTTACAGGTACCCTGTTTTGATCGTTTGTAGTTGCGCCCACAAGAGTTAATTCATTATTTTTGAAAGCGACTACTATTTATCTACTTCTCTGAGAACTCTAAGGAGCAGGTTATTGTACAGGAAAATTGAATTATGCTCAATCACAGTGACAATAACTACCTTGCTACGCAATCACGACCATCATTTAAAAGGCTACACTATTGGTAATGCAAGTCCATACAATAAGAGTTCCAAATATGATTTGTAATGGGGAAAAAAACATGCTTAAACCGCAGTTAATTATGGCCAATGCTAGCGTTTTATAAAAGGTAATTTATCGTTACACTACAATGTAATTTGCTTCCTGATTTCTGCGAAGATACAACATACAGTGGTGCGCCTACCACAGCACAACACACAGGTCTTCAGCTAGAAACCATGAGTCAAGCGCTGTTTCGAGGCCTTCTCTAGTACAACCTCCTCATGGCCGGCCCCAGCAGCATGAAGCCATCCCTGTGTGTTGATGAGCATCTCAATCAATCTCATCGATCCCTCAGTGCATTTTGTAAGTTTCGGTGGGTTGACATAATTGGCGTGTTTACGCAGTTGCGCAACCAGGGAGGCTGCCAACTCTTCATTGTTTCAGTGCAACAATGTTCACCCCATCATTCTCATACTCTAAGCCAAACCAGTGCAGGGAGGTTTGCTTTCCAACAACTCATCGGCGCAACATCGCTAATCGTCAAGGCACCCGCCCCTCGTGCCATAGTTCACTACTCAAATTCACCACATTGAGCATAGTACAACTCATACACAAGTCAGAGAGATGACTTGTTTGCGCTACAGCTAGTGGGCTGACTGTGATCTCCTGTCTCGCTCTGCCTGCCTTTTATGCGAGGGCCAAGCTTTTTATCCTATGTTTGTAATACCTTAAACTCAGACTCACTTTGATTTTTCACCCTGCAGAGATTAAACTAATTTAATTTGAGTATTAAAGGCATAATCCCGCTTAGCCTTCTACCCGAGCAGTTTGCTAATCATCACTTAATCCCCTCAGTCTAATCCTTACAAAGATTATAACAAAAGGAATTAAATGCTGGCCAACTCTACAAAACAAAGTGAGGGTGTTAAACCCCAGCTTATAAGCAATAGAATTATTTAGCTTTTGTCTTCACACAGTGCTGTTGCCAAATCCATGCAGATGCACTTTCTGCTTCATGTGCTATGCTTTTTGTGGTTTGTTTGCGTTCTCTGCTTGACAACCCAACTCTAGTCAGAAATTTGGTAGCTGGTCTAGCCATGAAACCATGGCAGCCAACTTCCACTGCGAATAATTCACAATTCCAACCTTTGTCTTGGCATTGTGTCACCAGATCTTCGTATCTTGTCAGTTTTCTCTCATGCGCATATGAGAGATTTTCTTCCCAAGGCACCGTCAATTCCATCAGTATTAGTGCTTTTTCTTTGTCAGACCAGACAATTAAGTCTGGTCTTGGGCTCGTGATCACAATATGCTGTGGCATGCTGAGCTGCTCTGTGAGGTCGCCATACCTGCCATTCTCCGCTGTTCATCAATCCCTTTTTGCGCAAAATCTTTTCACGCGCTTCACCACCAGCATTAGCACACTTTCAGGACTTGATTATGCCTATACGTGTATCTTCCCAGGCTCTGCGGGCAATTCGACAGTATATGTCGAAGTGTGCCCTTGGCCGAGCACTCGGCACATTTCGAGCTCTCGGTCAAATTCCAGCATACCAGGTTCGCCGGGGTCGGTAGTTGATCATAAGCTGCACCAACCATAAAGCTGATCCTTTGTGGCTCCATCGACCACATTTCTGTCCATTTGAGCTGACGCTGCTCAACAGACTCCCAACAAGTCCACCTGCCTTGTTGGGCTTGGCCTACAGCTTGTGTCTGGTGGCGTTCCTCTTCCATCTTGCGCACCTCATCAACGACCATCTCCCGTCTAACCTTTGGGCTTTCCTTCGAGAACCACCGGTTTGCTTCCCAGCCGATGCCATGACGTGCAGTTGTCACAGCACCCACAATCTCGCTAATCTCCAGTCGAGATTGGGCATCTCTGACAGTCTCTGTGACAAACCATTTTTTACCAGTGTCAAGTGTACCAGTGTCAAGTGTAACCTTATAATAATTTATCAATTTGCAAAAAAACCTTTTCTGCCTGGTCTTGTAGCCTGTTCCTTGTCTTTTGGAGCATCAAGTACACCTGGACCTAACTAAGATCAGAGTAGGTCTTCCAAACTATGGAACTTCATAACTAAACATTTGCACAGATCACAGGGGAGCTATAAACTAAAAAAGCAAGCTGAAAATAAACGCAAGCTAGCCTGAAACCCTCTCACTATTGTTGTTAGTATGTCACCAAACAAAAGACACTGAAAGATAACGCAGATAGTTTTGCTACTCACCAGTCACGTCAGTGCAGCCATTTTAAATTATCGACTTTATCTTTCAAATTATCCGTTGAAAGCAGCCGCTCTATGTTATAGTATTTCGCATTTTAGGCGATTTTTATCCAAGACCATTAATGAATACTCAGCATGAGAAAAGAGCACACATCATCAAAAGCCTTCCTGTACTGTACTAATGTTTTTGAGGCTGTAGCTAGACATTGGAGTATTCGAGCAGCTGCCAAGGGGCCCCTATTTGTTCAAATGGAATGAAAATTTCGAAAATGTATGTCAAATTCTTTCGTGCATGACACGGTGTTGCTGATTTGTCTTGTATGGATCCCTGCTAGGAGACCTTTTTTAAAGACTTGCAAAATTCTTGTCAGACCTATCCTAGAATACTGCTAATCTATCAAGCAATAAGAATCATAATATCTACACCCAAAAAGTTTTCTGTCACAACTGGTAGAATATCCACCCTAAAAAGTAGAAGACATTTCCTATTTCACAAATTTACACATAAGAAAGTAGCCAAAACTAAAGCATCAAAGCATATTCTTCACCTGGTGCAAAAGTCCAATAAACACCAACGCTCCCTTAGTAGTAACTGTTCAGTAATAAAACCTTCCTTGGGGACCCATTTTGGCAAAACAGCTCTCTTAAATCTGCTGCACAATTTCAGACTGAAATGAAGACCGCTGACAGCCTACTATCTTTTACAGTGTCTAGAAAAGCAAAAATCAACCACTGTTCATATCAAAGTTGTGCCAAAAAAAATGAACCAAAAAAGTGAATTTTTTTGCGGAAGAACATTATTGAATGATGTAACCTGTTAGGCCAGAAGCAGCCTAGCTGTAACTGCTCTATAAAATAATGGCACGGACAATTTTTGATGGCAGGAAACTGATCGCACTATTATACTTCATTGATGTTTCTTCTGTAAAATTCACCGGGTGTACCCAGTTGTAGTGGTCATATTTAGAAATTAAATGTTTTGTTTTTGCATCCTATAACTAACCATATCCATAACTCCTATTCTGTGTACTCTTACTAATCTAATCTTCAGGGAATTCCTGGTTGAAACTGCATTGTGGGGATTTTGTTGACTTGCCAATTTATTTACCAAGTAAACTTGCAGAAGTCTGCTCGTGACAAATTTAAAATTTTCAATAAGTATAATGTCATATCTTTATGAGGTTAGTATGATACTGTCTTGCAGCAGCATATCCGCAATATTGCTCAAAATTGCATATAATAGAGGGTGTTTCTAGGGTGGAACAACGTGCTGAATCCAAAACTGAGAGTGTATCCGGTTGTAGCAATCATGTCAGCGGCAGCGCAGCAGCATACCTGCAATTTTCTTCACAATCGGTTAGGTAAGTGGTCAGCAGGAAACACGACTCTATGTATGATTTTAATAATATATTCTATCACACCATTTTAAAAGTAGGTCAGCGACAGCACTACATCTCAACGAGAACAAGACAAAAAGCAGCCTAGACGTAAAACTGCTCAAAATATGATAGCGTGAGACAAATTTGATGTAGGAAAACAGTGTGTACCCAGTTGAAGAGGTCAGCCGTAGCACTACTGCATGTCCCAAATATTCACACTATCGATATGGGATTAGTGTGAAGTCAAGATGTTGATGCAGTTGGCACAAGTCAAGACTATGGTCCTGGGTTCTACATTGTATGTTTTATTATTGCATGAGGTGGTTGGTGAGAGACAGCGCTACCGCATATCCCCATATCATGTCATTATCATGTTAGGAAAGTATGCGAAGCTGGCATATCTAAGTTTTTCAGACTCTGACAGTTGGGTTTCTTTCTGAAAAGTGAGGCACTCATTGAACTCTTCGCTCATGTGTTATGCATTAGATATCCAGCCGAAAAATGACATAAGAGGCAATTGAAACATCAAAAATGTTGTTTGTAATTGCCCCAAGACAGTGGTCTTAAGACCATACAATATCATACTAGTCCCATAAGAAGTTTGACATAGTTCAATTGAATTTTTTCAATTTGTGCTGGTCTGATACGAGCAGAATTCTCTTCAAGTTTACTTGGTGAATTAATTGCCATGTCAACAAAATCTCAAAATGCAATTTCAACCTGGAATTCCCTGGTGATTAGACTAGTTAGATTACACAGAATAGGAGTTATTTCCCCACACATATAATGCCAAAACAAAACACCTTTTAATTTCTAATTATGACCACTACAACTGGGTACACCCGGTGAATTTTACAGAACATACACCAATGAAGTATAAAATGTGATCAGTATTCTGCCATCAATTATTGTCCGTGCCATATCAACTTATGCTATGGCTGATTCTGGCCTGTAACTCAAAGTGCAAAAACCAAGGGTCTAGGAGGGTCTAGACTCTAGAGTATGTTATCACCCCATTTACGGATTAACATTAAAACATCTTTGACTTTGCTCTCTTTGTCCAATTTTGCTTTTGGATAATTTGTTGGATGCTTATGGATTTATTATTGGCAGCAGTTAGAGAGGCATCTAGCATGGTTGACATAAAAAGGCAGTAAAAACTGCATTGTGGTCATCATAATAGACAAAGGTATACGACATCACATCCTGTAATGTGTGATAGCAGGCTGGCTAATTTGTGTTAGTCAGTTATTGTTATAGTCATGGCATATATGACAATTCGAACATATTGAATATATTCAATCTCAAACCAACCATACCTTGTTATAATATAATTAGGGAGAATAAAAAAACCAATTTCTTCTTATTAGTTAAATCATGTTTTCAACTTGACTCACTTGATGTTATATTGTTCAGTTGTTGCAGTGGGTAGCGATCGTGTCAAGGAAACCCTGCCTTTTCCCTGGCTTCGAAAACCCCTGCCTTCTGCCTTAGAAAACCCCTGCCTTCTGCCTTCGAACACCCCTGCCTTCTGCCTTAGAAAACCCCTGCCTTCTGCCTTTGAAAACCCTGCCCGGAGAGGATAACTACATTAAGTTTTTATTGTTAGAAAAACAAAGAAAGTAATGAGAGTTGTTGTTTTAATTTTATAATTCCATGGCATCATAGATATACTAATCCAGATCCGGTTTTTATACTAGCTCTGCTGTGTCTACCACTTTGATTTCAATCAGTAGGTAGCTGTCGTGTTTTGTATAAAAGATCTTGCCAAGTAATACTGATAAACACCCAGTCAGCCCATATATTTGTAATATTTTGAGTACTATGGCCCTGAAGCTGTTGCCATGCTGCGATTTTATACTTAGTTTCTAAGTTGAAAAGGTGATGGTTCCCAATTTTTTGTATGTCATATTTTGTACTTTGCTCTGTAAAATGATTGTTTTCAGCCAAATTGAAATGTTACAAAGTAAATGGAGTAAACCCACACTGGTTTTGTTTGTCATACAGAGTTCAATATGATACTTAAAACCTGTGTTGTGCTCGATTCCAAACAGATACAGTAGTTTCAGGTAAAGCATCCAACTTCAGTTTCTCATGTGCTAAATCAGTACAAAGTCGGCAGACCTGCTGGAAAAAAAACCCAAGCTTGGGTTCTCAAGGGGAACACAGCTCCAACAATTATGAGGTTGATTAACAATTTTGTCTTCTCTCATATTAGGATGTGGGTCTATCGAGCCCTACGTCTAAATATTACTGACTAAGAAGAACTGAGCATATATTGTCATTGCTTAGACATGTGATGGTATCTGTTTTTGCATCAAGAAATGTCTATTGGTACATGCTAATCCAATGTATCAATCAGGCTTAAGTTGATATATGGAAACAAAGTTAATCAAGTCCATAAAAACCTTGAGACAACCAAACCATGTAGACAGACTTGTAGCAGCTTGTCTTGAACAGTATGATACAAATTTTATGCAAAAAATAAATTTTTGAAGTAGAAATAACATCAATATATCTGATCTTGATATGCTCACCGAAAGCTACCAAACCATCCTGACTGACATATATCACAAACATTGTCTACTCAAGCGCATACATATGAAACTAGATAGCAAGCTTGGGAAACCCCCCTCATCATAAAGCTGAGAAGAGCCAAGGAAAAAGCGTTCAACACGGGAAACCCCACATATGTTTACCTAAGGGCTACCCTGGAGCGATTTATATCCAAGGCCAAACAGAGATACTATGATGGCAAAGTAAACCAACTGAAAGCAGGAACTGTAAACTGGTGGCACAGCATTAAATGTTTAAACCCATCGGCAAGCAGTAGCAATCAGCCATCTCACTATGTCCTAGATGACAATCTCTACACCCCGCAACAGTTCGTCGACAAGCTCAACCTACACTATGGTACTATAGCTGGAGAGCAGACGCCAACACCACCTCATCCGTACTCTTCACATAGTAAACATGCTGAGATATCTATAGGACAGGTGAAATGTGCGCTGAGAAGAATCAACACACAGAAAGCCACACACAGCCAAGATTATCCATCATGGATAAGTAAAGCGTGTCACGAAGACCTTTGTGTACCTGTAACCAGAATCGTAAATCTGACACTCCACTCCTGCAGATTTCCATCACTCTATAAAACAGCCGAGATATCACCAATAGCAAAGACTAAATCCGCATCATCTTGTAAGGACTATCGCCCTATCTCACTACTCTGGCACATTGGGAAACTTATAGAGTCCTTTATGAACCGACAACTCCAAGATGAACTTCAAATTAAACTAGACACTAATCAGTTTGCGTACAGAAAAGGTGTAGGCTGCACAGATGCTCTCGTTTACTTGTTGGATGATGTGACTACTGTGCTCGATGATACTGACAATCATGGGGCTCAACTGATCTTGTATGATTTTAGCAAGGCTTTCGACTTGATGAATCATCAACTTCTACTCACAAAACTGCAAGAGCTGGAATTATCTGATGCACTAATATCTCTCGTCGCAAATTATCTATGTAACCGATCACAGTAAAATCACACTGTGTCACTCTAAGATGCCACAATGTGAAGTCAACCTACCGAATATGCAACACTGGAGTCCCTCAGGGCACACTCTGTGGACCCACACTCTGGTCAGCATTCGTAAACTCGCTCAAATTCTCACAAGGCGCCACCATCAAATACGCAGATGATACGACTACCTACTATCCGCTGAAGAAATCCACTACTGAGACCACTAGCTGCACTCGATCAGAAGTCGACTTTGTACCTCCTGAAGTCGGACAACAACTAATCAGAGATTGCAGTGATTGGGCTAATCGGAATAAGATGCGTCTTAATGTCCAAAAAACCAAGTCGCTCAATGTATCCCTCAGAAAATCTCTAAACATGAACTCTGAACTCGTTATGAACACCAACCAGAGCGTCACTAACGTCTCAAGTACAAAATTACTAGGCGTGACACTTGATAGCCACCTTACATTCAGCGAACATGTGTCCGAGGTACGAAAGGCTGCAAACCGTAAAATCCACGGATTGTTAGTCCTGAAACAATCTGGGGTTAACACAGAAACACTTGTGATGATGTACAGAGCCCAAATACTGCCAACAATAACCTACTCAGCTCCAGCTTGGTTTCCTTTCTTAGCAGACTATCTCAGGAACGAGCTGGAAAAGATCCAGAAACTAGCACTGCGAATAATTTTCAATGACCTTGAACATTATATCGATAGACTCAACGCTGCTAAGTCAACACCACTTTGCGATTTACTCCATGACGTATGCTCAACCTATGTGCTGAGAATCGTCAATAATCCAGAACATCTGCTGAGAAACCGCCTAAATAACAAAACGAACGTAAGACCACAGAGATCTGTAAGAAAGTGTCAAACTGATGTGTATATAAAACGGTCACGAACTGTGAAATGTAGCAAGGCAATCTTAAAAAACAAAGACTATCTAGCCTAACAAGTTTAAATTGTTTCTGTTTTTACAATTTATTATTTATTATTTTCTCTCTCCAAGGGGACTTTTTATCTCGATGTAAACATCTTTGGACAAAGAGTATAAATTAAACAAACAAACAAACAAACAAACAAACAAACAAGTTGATGACAAGATGCGCTGATTGTAAAGCAGTTTTTAAACTCAAAATCCGATCAAAATTGTGATAAAAAAAACCTGGATTGTGGACAGTAAATCAATGATAGCACCATTGCTTATTACACCTTCCAATGACGTTAAGTTGCCCCACAATTAAGTGCCTCACATCAGCTGCATATAGTTTCCTGTCTAGGTTTAATATTAAGTCTATGGTTATAAATTTTTGTTCCCAGTTGTAATTTGTAAGAGATTATCTCTCACACCTTAGAGGAAGTTGCCTCTTCATCATCATAATGATCTATAAAGCATGTGGCTGTGGTTTTTTAAGGCAGAAGGCAGGGATTTTTAAAGGCGTGACAGAGGCAGAGGTTTTCCTGACACCTGTAGCATTCTCGGTTTATCTCCTGCACGCCAGAGAGTACATGAGTATAGGCCTCAAACTATACCCTTGACTCAACAGCTAAGAACTTTCTGATTCGCCAATTGTTCATATTCAACCAATGACTCAGGCAGAAACTGTATTAAAAAAAATTCAATCAATAAATAATTACAAAGTGAATGAAAATAATATAGTCATTTCTGATTTCTGCTGTTTGCAGGTCATTTTGTTCCGCTGCTTCCAAAACTGAGGGAGGTTGACATGTTGGATCAATAGTATTCATATGAAAAATAACTAATCGGTGCAATTTAATGTATTTTGTAGCTATCAATGGATCTGCCAGTGCTGCACTAAATATGATCAGGCCTAGCAAACTAGGCAAAGCCACTACCATATAATTCGAACTTGTTGCCCAATATTTGTGCAGTTTGTACTAGCCAACTGTATTTACCATAAACATATAAACAAGTGTCGATAAGTATAATGTTTATGTATTAGATGTTTTAATTTTCTGAAATCACTGTTTCTTTCTGTTGTTAATCAATTTGTTTTTCGTTATGAATTTTAATTTTCTGTAATTTTTATTTATTTTATAGTATTAACATTACTGGTACTTCACCAGACACATTGCTCAGCTCACCTTTGTTGTTCTTTTCAGGATCACTCTCTGCTATAGTAGCAAACAGTACAATGGAATTAAATTCATTATCAGATACCACAACATGGAGCCATGAATCGATCTCTTTGAGGATTTTCAATTTATCTTTGATAGATATGTGTGATCATCGTGAAACCTTATGAAGGAAAACACATAATGGTACTTCACTGAACAGTATGTATTCTCCTTCATAAGGTTTCACAATGATCACACATATCTATCAAAGATAAATTGAAAATCAGCTATAAATGATAGTAAACCTATGAAAACTTGTACATCCACTATTGCTGACATGCGCTTTCTGTTTCTTCATGTTTTAATATTTCTTTGATCACTTTCCTTTTTGCTAGAAGCCTTTTTGGTGATTAGCTGCTCATTGTGCAAGGTTTATTATTACCGTTGTAATGATCATAAAAAACTTTTCAAGAAACATACTGTCAAATACTAGCGTCATCAACTTGGTCAGCTATGTCAGCTATGTGGCCGGTCGCATCACATCAAGATTGCTTACCACCTATCATTTAATCCTGCATGTATGAGCCTCCCGGGTTGAATAACTCAACTTGTAGCGAAAGTGTGGATCACATAATTGGCACTGTCAGCAGCTTATACACATAATATCAAAAATTGTGACACTCGAAGACCATCTGCCTACCTGCAGCGCCTGTCAGTCGTAGTGAAATCAGAACCAAGCCAAAATGTGGAAGTGTCAAAAAACGAAATATCACAGAAAAGTTGAAATCAATATATCAATTGACCTAGAATCCATTCCTAGGATGCCATCAGATCTGAAACCAACCCAGACAAAAAATCAAAACATTCCCACACTGTAGTTTCATCCAAAGCGGATCAATGGTGCCCACAGATATCTGTACGTGTACCAGAGGGAAAACAGCCAATCACAACACCCCTCATAGATAGGTTGAGACGGCCTAACTACGGGCGTACCAAAAGGAGGTAGCTCAGTCGGTAAGAGCACTTGCCCTCAAGCATGTAAGTTTTGGATGTTCTGGGTTCGAGTCCCGCTGCAGTCTACTGACTACTGGGCACTGTGCCCCAAGTGTCCTCTGACCTGCCTACAAACTTGTCGCCGAATATGGTGGCTAAGCCCTTAAGGCACCTCTATTTCTAAGTCTTCGGACAGAGACAAAAACTTGCGATTTTGACCAATATTCAAAAAAAAATAATCCATCGCGGAAATACTTTGGTCGAGTGTTGAAATTGTAACTAACTGAACATTAACAGAAGCAGGCTGAATAGAATATAAACAAGAGATCAGACAACTCCCAGCCATATCAACTCATTTATGATACATAGTTGAATTCCTAAGAGTTTTGTATGAAGCTCAACAACTATTATGTGGACATTGCCGGTGATGATTAGTTGACCACACCAAATCTCCCTCATCTGAATGCACCAATAACAACTGTGGGTGAAAGGGAGGTATCAAACAAGCTACAGGAAAATGACACGAAGAAATCAACCCGGTCAGATG
This sequence comes from Membranipora membranacea, assembly GCA_914767715.1. NCBI lineage: Eukaryota > Metazoa > Bryozoa > Gymnolaemata > Cheilostomatida > Membraniporidae > Membranipora > Membranipora membranacea. Next base: position 25,263,858 of record OU612073.1, read on the forward strand.
ACTATCCGAGCCTGGTGACACGTTACAATGCTGAAATACTGGCTGAGCCAATAACAGGCATTCTTAATGCCACTCTGTCTACAAACCTATACCCATCCATATGAAAAAAACGCTGAAGTGACACATCTACCAAAAACAGCCACACCAAAGAATTTTGCCCAATATCACTCTTATACCACTTCAGCAAGATAGCAGTGAAATTCATCAACGGAGAGTTGTCCAAATATGATGTTTCTCATACCAGCCACCATATGCAATACAAAAAACATCGGCACTTGAAGGTCATAACTGATATCTCTACTACACTCGATCATAAAGATGTCTATGCTGTCCAGGCTCTTTATCTTAATTTTCAGTAAGGCCCTTGATCTTATGTGCCCATTGCTGAATAGATGGCAGATATGAAGTCATCAGTCATCAATCTCGCCATAAACTTCATGTCCAATAGGTCTCAATGTGTGAAGCACTTCCTTAACTGGGCATCCCGCAAGGAATTATCAGCGGACTGGCTCTATGGAAAATCTATGTGTCAAAGCTCAATCCTGCCGGACAATCCTGCAGACAACACTACAATATACACCACAGTATCGAATAGTGATGTCGTATTACATAGCAAATCAGGTCATAATAGTTCAGTGACAATAAAAGATAATATTACAATGCAGACAGCCGCGCTGCAGCTATCCAATGGAGTAAAGAGAACTACCATCGTAAAACACAATACATGATTTTTACTCCACAACTGAATGTAAACTTGGACATACTGTCTCAGGATGGCATATTTCTCATAAATTTTGTTGATGGAAAGTAATTTATCATGACCTGAGTTATTTAGCTTATGCTTAGGTTTACCATTTATTATTGAAGTCATTTACTGTTAGTCATGCCGTTGAATAGCCTTCATGGTAGCTCTAACTGAACAATAGACTTATATAGCTATCAACTGAGTAGCATTAGGTTTATGGTAAAATTTAGTCTTCAGTTCCCGTCTGGCATGGTTGTGTCAAAGCTTGACATTGGGCTCGTCTTTTGCCTTGAAAGCTCGTATTTAAAACTTAAACTTAAAAAGTAAATTTATTATCAGCTGGATTGAGTAACTAATTAATAACTATTGAATCAGAAATCCACGCTGCACTATTATTTAAAGACTGAAATCAGGAATTGATAGTGAGTGTTTTGAATTGTATATTTTGTATTCTTGTCATCTTGTAAATTTTATTGCTGAGATGAATGACACAGGAATTGTTTTTCGAATTATTTATTGTTTCCACTGGCACTTGGGTTAAACTGCAATTATCGAAGTTGAATTGTGTATTTTTGTGTGATTAGTTTTAACATCGACCATTATGTTGATTTCGGGTCAAAAGGCCACTGGCCATAAAGCCACTGGCCAAAAGGCCACTGGTCATAAGGCCACTGGTCATAAGGCCACTACCCATAAGGCCACTGCCCAAAAAGCCACTGGTTCAATGGTTACATAATAGAAGTCTGATATCAACTTTCCATTGACATGTTTTTTGGGGACGTAAAACAAAATTCTAGCCTTTGATATGCCATTTATCAATGATTTTAGTAAAGTTAGATCGTAGCAATGCCGCACTGAGAAGAGACAGCGGTGTTGCTTTTTCGATTTTATTTTCTCGGATTAATGACAATAATTTATATTCACACGGAAATATTTTAGTATCATTTTTACCCAATGCACCATGTGGTTCATTTCGATTGTCAAATGGTTATATCGGATCTGATACTAAACAATACAACACTTTTCCGAAATCTATTTGTGCATCCATCGAATGCATTTCATTATTGATGACCAACAAACCCAACTGACTCATCTTGATTGCTACTGCTTAAAGTTTTGTAACCTGATCACCGACTTTTTCTGTTGTTGGCATGTGGCATGTCAAAATCCAAAAAGCTACGCTGCAGTCTGTACTCAGTGTGGCATTGCTTCGATCTCAAAGTGCTGAGTGTTTGCTTGCGATTCTTATGTATTAGTTGTGGGTTACGGTACAGAAAAAAATGTGTGAGAAGATGTCTGAGTGGAGCATTTAAAATAATTATTTGCAAAAAACATGTCAATGGAAAGTTGATATCTGACTTCTAATATGTAACCATTGAACCAGTGTCTTTTTGGGCAGTGGCTTTTTGGACAGTGGCCTTATGACCAGTGGCCTTTTGGCCAGTGGCCTTATGACCAGTGGACTTTTGGCCAGTGGCCTTCTGGCCAGCGGCTTTATGGCCAGTGGCTTTTTGGCCAGTGGCTTTATGGCCAGTGGCTTTTTGGCAGTGGCCTTTTGGGTGATCACCATTATGTTTATTACTGTATAATTTGTATTCAACTGTAGAAGGAAGGGTGTATTTGTAAATGGAAAACCAGCTGAAGTTAAACCCGTTTTCTATGGCGATGCTATATGTTATATAGAGATCTTAAAGGATCGATGTTTTGTAAGTTCAATAAGTAAATGTTTATTTGTTATACTGTTAAATGTCAGTTTCAATCAAAGTTGTATTGCAAACATCAAACTGTCTTTATTGTCACAATTATTACTGTATGATCATTGTCATAAATATCATTAATCTTTTATAATATTGTGACCTATTATTTTTATATAGGTCACGACGCCTAAGAGCAATAAAAATCTGTCTGTTGACATATCATCTAATCTCTACATTCAACTGATCCACCGAAATACATACCTATCAGAATTTAGGAACAAAATACTAAGCAAACTCATTCTGCAAAACTCTTTGGTGTTACCCTTTAGATTCACCTGAAGTTCGCTGCTCATTTTGATATGACTATCCACAAAACGAGATCTTCTGTCTATTGCTGTTGTCACAGAAGAGGCATGGCATGAAAAGTAGCATGCTCAGTCCGATAAGCTTGAGTATCATCTAAGATGCTGCCCCGCATCAAACACCATGATACCAAATTGTACACTGAGCGATGTCGCCTCTCTGGAATAATGCATACTCAAGTGTATATAAACATGCCATGCCAGAAACACGGTCGTGGAGTAGAGGCAGACAACCCATCATCGTCTGCATCATCTAGAACCACCACTGCACTCTACTCTGGGCAGACATAGCGAGCGTTTACGTCACTGTAGGGTGACAAGTTCAAACACCAATCTCGGCTCAAAATCATTGCTTGTATCACAGTTGTGATTACCAGTATTCAATTTTTTTCTTTTAACTCATTGACTGCACACTTTATTTTTCAACATTTTCCACTTATTGTGAACATAAGCCTTAGTGGTATATTGGTACGTTGATCAGTAAGTATAAAGTGTATATTAAATTAATTGGCCGCCAAATTTTGTAAATGGAGGTGAAAAATAGGAGAAGGCTGCCACTAGACTTATATATTACATTGTAAACTGTGAATTGTTACTATGAAATCAGCTGTTACCTTTGCGATACTTTCATATGGATATGATTACTACGGTAGTAAGGTTACTGTGTTTTCTCTAATCCATGTACAGTTTGAGTAAATATTTAATATATAAGTAAGTAAAACTTAGTAGAGGCTCATACAACCTATTCGCCTTCAGAAAGTGTACTGAGTACAAGAAGTGCTGTCATAATTAAGACTGAATTCAGCTTTACAAAATAAGAAGGTACATGAATATGTGCTGATAATAATAAGTTTGGTAGTACTAATGGTTCCACTATAGTATAAAGTATAACATTGAGGAAACACTGTATTACACTTTCACATTAAGTTCAGTGAGTGCAGGCTTGAAATGATAAACTCACTCAAGTCAATTGAATCTCATTCCACTAGAGACCATTTGCATTACTATGTGTCGAAACGGTAATGATCAAAACTCAGTACCAACTTCAAGTAGGTAAGCTTGTCACCAAGTATTGTATAAGTCAAACATAACTTTGATGACTGTTCTAAAAATCTAATTAATAGGTATCAAGGATATGTGCCTTTGTCCAATTTCCGCTCGGAAAATATTAAACAAGGAAGAACAATTATTAGAAGGCATTGAAACTAATGAATACTGTTTAAATTATGGCCGATAAATAGTCTTGTCTAAATTTAGGTATCAAGGATATGTGACATTGTCATATTTCCGCTCAGAAAATATCAAACAAGGAAGTATGACTCTTAGAAGTCCTTGATAAGTGTGAGATTATACACCAAACCTGACAGTACATCAAGAGAAATCTGATGAGGTTATATTATAACATCTGTTTGTTCTTATGAATAATTTTACACCTTGAAGTGTGCAACTGCTACTGATATAACCAAAACCCCAGGCACACCAATAAACTTCTTGGACAGGCAAAGTCATTCAAACACGGTGCAGTTTAATTGATCATGTGAGCTATAATTTAATTGCTGATTCTCAAATCATGTCGAGCATCACATTAAAAAATTAAAAAATGTGTTAAACAACATTCTTGTTTTATCAATGTTTTAAATGAAAGAGGGGATTTGGGATTGGGTAATTTGCGGATGTGCAAAACTGCTACTAATATAACCACATCTGTAGGACTGCGAGGAACTTCTTGGACGGGAAAAGTCATTCAAATATAGTACAGTTTAATTAGTCTTATGAAATTTAATTTAATTGCATCAAAAATGTGAAGGATCGCAGTGAGAGGTTAAGAGCTCAGAGTTAACCAGGTAAAGTAACATAAAACATTAACAATATTTAGTTGCTTTCAACCATCATATTGGCTACAGAAAAGATTGAATTTCAGAAACATCTTGTGCTGTGTCACTGTCATTATTACTTTTCTGCTATTAAAATTTTTCAATTCTTTTGACTTTTGCATTTAATTTTCAAAAGGCTATAGGGGGTTTGGAGGGCACACCCCAGAAACAAATTTTAAAATGGAAGCAGTTTTGAGGGTGTTTTAAAGCAATATCCTTTTGGGATGAGAACCATGAACTTGTTGACATAGAACCACAAGGTCAATCCTTTCTGAAACCAATTCGGAACATGTTAAAATTGGCTGTAGTATTAAGATGTATTTTTTTTATCAGAAAGAATAATAATGATCAACAAATATCAATATAAAAGCAGTTCCGGCTGAGCTCGACCAGTCATCGAACTGCTCTGAATTACAATTTATTATAGTTATTTAGAGCAGACAACAGTTAACTGTCTGTCTTCGTAGTAAGGAGGGCAATGTCCTATTGTACCAGCAGTGGTGCAGTCAGGTTTAACGAAGTAGAACAATGCTCCATTGTTATTAGCTCCTAATCCTGATATATATTCAGGTGACATGTCTACGCATTCATAGGTTGTGTCGTGATTGTGTCCAGTGTGACCTGCCATCAGGTATCCTGTTTATCAAAGAGAAACAACAAATTATTCAATACAAACAGATTAGTATGTGATGTTAGGCTATCCTGATTATGTAATTAACAAGCTGAGCTTCTATATCTAACAAATACACAGGGGCGTAGTTAAGGTCAGATGGTAGGGGAGGCAAAAGACCGAAGCGAGTCCGAAGAATCACATGGAGGGGTGCTGTAAGCTCCTCCCAAGCAATTTAAAGCATACACTAAGCGAATGGAAATCCCAGAGGAGCTGATTCTGACATGGATTATTCAATTATAGTGTTTTTAGGCCACTGTATTTAGCTTTCTAGGGGAGGAAGTGCCTTGCTGCCTCCCCTGATACAACATGCATTAATCTGATGTTTAAGTTATTCGTGGATATGCCAAAAATACACAGAAACATAAGCAGATTTGAAGTAAATTGAATTCTTCTATTAGGAACTTCAAGAGGGATAGGAAACTCGAAAGCCTTTGTATAACACTAAAGGATGTGAGCTGACCCCAGATTGAGTAGTGAGACAGACGGTGATAATTCTACATACCTTCATATTCTTTAGTCCAACCAGATGGGCAGGTTCTCCTAGCTGGGTACATCATATTTATTGATCTGGTAGTCAAACACTGAGCACAGGGTACATTCTGTTGAAAGATGTAATCTGGGAAAATCCCGAGACTTTGTGACTCATACTCAGCACCTGAGATTACACTGTATCCTCCACCAGGATTGTACGAGTTGTACTCTGGCTGAAGAGGGAGACATTGGTAATTAACTCCTCCTCCAACATTATTATAGTAACCGCCAGCGGCAAAACCTTCAAATTTAAATATCAGGTCAAGATTAATACTCTTTTCAATGGGGTTATGTTTTTCAGAGTAATCTCCCTTGAATATATACAGATGAGACCATACTTTTGCAGAGTTTTGTATAAGCCATAAAGAACGCAGATGACACCTTTTGCTGTAAAAAATCCTTGGTTTGAGCTAACTGAAATTGATCTATTTATTCGTTAATCCAAAAATTTGACCAATATGCCGAAATTAAAGTCTCCGAAAATCTTAATTTTTAGTACAATTTAAATTAAATAATAATATATTAAAATATAAAAACTTGATCAAACACAGTGAAATTCGGTGTGAGGAAGGGTGGTGTCTTGAAATACACAGCTAAATTTCTTTTGCAAAAAAATACATATACAATAGTAAGTTATTGTATTAAGTATAGAAATGTTTTGTATTACAGTTACATCAAAAATATTGCTGTTATTCTGAATTTTTTTTCTGTAATCAATATATCAAGTTGGATTTATATTATATTCAAAATTCAGAAGTGAATTATCATTATTTCTTTTAATTTTAATGATATATGTGTTATATTATATAATCACACTTTTTGGTCTGGCAGCCAGGGAAATTAAGAAAGAAACAAAATGAGCGAAATTAAATAGGCGGATTACGCTCACCCACTTAATAGGACAAAAATTGACTGCAAATATAATTTGATATTTATTATATTAATTATAATACAATAAATATCAAATTATATATACAGTCAATTTTTGTCCCAATAAGTGGGTGAGCGTAATCCGCCTATTCAATTTCGCTCATTTTTTTCTATCTTAATTTCCCCGGCTGCCAGACCAAAAAATGTGTTCTGCTCCAATGATAGCTTGTATGAAAAAATGCAAATTTATGGTCTCATCTGTTCAGCGCCCCCAATAATAAGGGACGACTCCTGACTCAACCCCATTACATAAAAATGGTAAAATTTACATGAGAAGGCTTTATTATCACTATCATTATTGTTTTAGATTGGTGCTTTCGCAAGTCTACATTAAATAACCCACACAGCTCATACATCATTGATGAGGACATTCCACTCTTACAAAAACCTCAGAGTGGTTATCACCTGCATATACCATAGCCATACCTGCATAGCCATATCTTGATTATACAAAAGAGTGGTTCTTACCTTGGTATACAAGAGAAGCATTTCCAGAACAGGATGTTCTCCCCCATCTTATGTAGACAGAAGCTGATTCGGATGAGTGACCAGGAGAGCCAGGAGAGCCAGGACTCCCAGGTGATCCATGGGTACCAGATGATCCATTAGTACCAGAGGGTCCCTGTGGACCTTGAGGACCAGGACTACCATCAGAACCATCACTACCAGGTGAGCCATCTCTACCTGAAGTTGAGATTGAAGATAGTACAGATACAGAATTCAATAAGCACACATTTTCTTGAGTGGCGGTTGTGGTTTAAGTCTTTCTTTTGCAATGTACGGTCTTGTTTGAACAATATATCATATTCAAAAGATCATGATTTTGCAATGCGGGTGCACAAAAAGTGCATATTACAGGATATTGAGAGACCAACAGCACCATATCTACCTGCTATCATGAAATAGCGTGGCGTGTTGAATGAAATGTTTGAATAATAATAAGCTCAATAGTACAATTACCAGATAAGCGAGGGAATATGAGGACAACTAACTGGTAATTACTGACTAACCTGCAAATCCAGGTACTCCAGCAGATCCAGGTACTCCAGCTGCACCATCTCTTCCTATAAACATGTAGACTATATATCACGATGTGGATAAAGTTTAAAGTGTTTGTAAAGGAACAGGGTTCTTGGTATTATTTTTGAGCTTGAAATTAGATTCAGACAGCTATCACACATGCATTTGCATGAAAAATAAGTCTTCAGGGTTACTTGGTCTGGTAGGTTTGGGGGTTATAAGTTAACACTATTGAGTTGCCTACTCATGCACAGCCCAACTTGTCCAGGCGATTTGTAATGAGCCTATTATGGGGGAAATACAGTAATATTAGTGACTATTGTGGTTAGATAACAACTTTTGCAAATACATGACAAAGTCACTCACAAGTCTGTCGATGACATAAAAGTTCAAATTTAATGAGTTGAGACCGCTAATCAAAACAACCTTCATTTCTGTTATGAGCCCATGTTGAAGAAGAGATTAGAAGAACCACTGTACCAAAGATTATAAATACTGACTGTACATTACAATCAATGACTATGACCCATTCCCTGTCCACAGCTTTTCAAGCAAGTGAGTTTCATTTCATACTGCTGCGCTTGTTTACTCTGTTTGAATAAGATTACACTGGAGCAATGGATTCTTTTTGCTGACAAAGCCTTGCTTATTTCAGATTTGCCTAAAAATGGGCCATACAATGCTTTATGGTTAGTACCAAATCTTGCGATAATATCCAACACTAGCCCCCCAAATAAGATCCATAGTGATGAAATAACTCAAAAACTCGACAAATTAATTTCCTATGTGACTGATGTGTGCTTTGACATAGGTTCTCATATGGCCTGCTGCACTCAGTCAGTAATATTGATAGTCCATGTTTAGATGTGCTGAGTATCTGTGATGCACAGATGGACAAGATCTGATGTAAAATAATATAGAAAGTTTCTCAAGGTATTCCACTGCTTACACGATTATCAATACTCCTCTCTTTAGGAGGCAGTCAAATTCATTTACATTTTTAATCACCCTGAAGTCCGAAATAACTAGATGACAATTTTATTTACTTCAATTTACTTTGTGACTAGTAAATTCCAGTTTTTGACGTAAACAACAAAGTTTACCCGAGAAAATCTTGTGAGTCCAAACATCAGAATATTTGCAAAAATTGTTGTAAAGATTCTCAAAACTTCAAATCACTCAGTATTAATCATCGCATGCTTTGGATTTTAACATCATCCTAATGCCTGAAATGTCAAGATTTAAAAACAAATTATTTTAGATTTTTGTGCAAATTAGAAAAACATCCAGTCTACATGTGTAAATTTTGTATCTTCCATTGAAATTCTATTGAAAGCCACTTATCATAAAGCATAACGGCTGAAGACAGAGTTTGATTGGAATGTCATATCTTAGTATTTATAATCTTCAATACAATCCATCTAGCCACAATCTCATTTATTCATCGAATAAATATAAACAAAACCTTGAAATACTTTAGCCATGTATTGATCTGCCTTTATATTGCCAATTTCTATCTCGAGCAGTAACCATGGTTAACAGAAAATGTTGTATCTATCAAAGCACTGTGGGTTATTTCCAGTGGCCGTAATCATACAGATTTAAACTTGAGTGGTGTGACTACCTCAGAGATATTTTCCCTCTGATAATCACATGGATTCGACGTCGATTTGCAAAAAGTGCCTCCGAAATGATATTCAATCTTGCTCTCACTAGAGCTGTTAATCTCCCTGTAATTTTCATTCTCACTGTCGGATGAGCTAGAGCTGTATTTTTTTGCTATGCCCGATTTAGATCGTTAGCTTTGTCATTGAATTATGAAATGTCATACACTATCTCATTTTACCAGCTAAACCTCATGGGACAGATAAATAATGCCTTGTATTCACTCATTCATTCAATAGATAAATTCTGTGTGTTTTGATATAACATGCAGAATATCAAAACCACTGTGTCATAACAATAAGCCTTAGTTACAAAGTACTGTATATTCCCATTATAATCTGAGGTACTAAAAAGGTACCATTTTCAACAAGTGATCACAACTCCAAAGGAAAGAAATAGTACCTTTTTAGTACCTTCTCATCCCAACTTTGAGGGCAAATAAGTCTTAACTGGGCCACAGGCTGCTTTTGAACATAGAATAATGTTCTAAACTAGACTGAGATCTCTAGAATGATACCAAAAAACCTGATCCTTTACAAACACTTTAATAACAGCTTGTCTGAATAACTACTGTCAGGCAGCCGAAGCTAGTTCTCAACATAAATGAATAACTAGAACAGTCTAAGTTCTTCAGAACATTTTTGTAACCAGGGGTACCAGGTGATCCATGGGTACCAGGTGATCCATTAGTACCAGAGGGTCCCTGTGGACCTTGAGGACCAGGACTACCACCAGAACCATCACTACCAGGTGAGCCATCTCTACCTGAAGTTGAGATTGCAGATAGTACAGATACAGAATTCAATAAGCACACATTTGCTTGAGTGGCGGCAGTGGTTTAAGTCTTTCTTTTGCAATGTACAGTCTTGTTTGAACTATATATCATATTTAAAAGATCATGATTTTGCAATGCGGGTGCACAAAAAGTGCATATTACAGGATATTGAGAGACCAACAGCACCATCTCTACCTGCTATCATAAAATAGCGTGGCGTGTTGAATGAAATGTTTGAATAATAATAAGCTCAATAGTACAATTATCAGATAAGTGAGGGAAAATGAGGACAACTAACTGGTAATTACTGACTAACCTGCAGATCCAGGTACTCCAGCAGATCCAGGTACTCCAGCTGCACCATCTCTTCCTATAAACATGTAAAATATAAATCACAATGTGGATAAAGTTTAATAACAGCTTGTCTGAATAACTACTGTCAGGCAGCCGAAGCTCTTCTTGTTAGTTCTAAACACAAATGAATAACTAGAACGGTCTAAGTTCTTCAGAACATTTTTGGTAACAATAATTTTTTCAAAGCTCCACTTTGGTATAAAATACTAGTTTATTTATATTTCAGTATAGCAGCCTACTTCTATCCCAGCTCTATCACTAATAATTTTAAGTTGCCCACGTTCTTCTTATCAGATTTATGCACAAGCTGAAGTTATTATAGTTTCTACTCAACTCTTTTTTTTCAAACGGGTGAACTTAATCATATACAAAAAATAAGATAGGTAGCTCACCATCTCTGCCATCGCGTCCTCTCAAAAGTGATTGAAGTTCTAAAAGAGAAAGTTGGAAAGTGTGAACAGCGTAGCGTAAACAGTGATATGCTATCATTGCATTTGTGTGTAACGATTGCGACTGCTAGCAAACAATCTTGTATTGGGTTGTCATATAATTCTGTGTTTTTTGAAGCAGTTATATATCTGTATTGTTCAAAGTTGTTATATATTTCTGTATTGTTCAAAGTTGATATATATTTCAGTCTTATCGCAGATTGTTATCACATATATATTAGTTGTATAATTTGAAACTGTTAAAGCAAGCACTTGCACATTCATCTCTATTGACCATGGCAGGGAAGAGGTACAGATTCCTTGCCTACTTACCTTCTATGAAAAACAGATTCCTTGCCTACTTACCTTCTTTGGAAAACAGATTCCTTGCCTACTTACCTTCTATGGAAAGCCGAGTTATAAAGTCATCGACATCAGTTTCATCTCCATTCTCTACAGTTTTTGACAAACTCTCAGTCTCTTGATATCTCTTATTACTATGCACAAGCTGCAAATATAACAAAACACAAAGTATGTGGTCTTATTAGAGTAAAGTATGGGGTCTAATTAGAGTGGTATTGACCACTATTTAGGGTCTAATTAGAGTGGTTTTTACCACTATTTAGGGTCTAATTAGAGTGGTATTTACCACTATTTAGGGTCTTATTAGAGTGGTATTTACCACTATTTAGGGTCTAATTAGAGTGGTATTTACCACTATTTAGGGTCTAATTACAGTGGTATTTACCACTATTTAGGGTCTAATTAGAGTGGTATTTACCACTATTTAGGCATTGATATAAACAAATATTTATGATGATTTCTCAAAAATATCTGCCACATTTTACGAAGGAATAATGATTACTCCTCACAACCCACGATGTAAATGGGAGTCAACAAAACATGGCAGAGCAACTGGCTCCGGTGCTCCATTTAAGGCAGTGAGGCTCAGTAAGGTCATTATTTTTGTATTATACACGAATGATGTAATTTCTATGTGGTAGCAGCACATTGTATAAAAATGATCATAATTATAGATTAATTTTTTATTTTATTATATTGATATGTCTTCACTAGTTAAAGACCTATTGATAGGAATAATTAAAAGATCAGTAGGAGATTACTGATAAATAGGTATTCATTAATTATCACCCTTCAATTAATCACAATGATGACCAGGAAAATAGTTATCTTGTTGTATTATGGCAGCATGATTCACCAAACCTTTAAAGTGTTAAGGAAAGAAAAAAACAACCACTGTTCATTTCAAATTAATCCCATAGCAATGAACAAAAAAACTAAACTTACTTGCACGAAGACACTATTGAATTTCAGAGTTCAAAAACCCAGGCTCGAGAAGGGTTAAAACTCTAGAGTGTAACTTTTATGTCCCCTGTTACATATTATCACTAAAATATCTTGGACCAGGCTATCTTTGACCAATTACAGTTTTGCGATAATTTCTGGTGTAAGTGTGGCAACTTGGTAACTTTCATATGCAAGACAGGGCTAGGCTTACTGTTGCACTGTAAGTGAATCAGCATTTAAATGTTAATCTGTTGCAGGGGAGATAAAATCCCCTAGACCTTTCTAGACCTTGGGTATTAGCACTTTGAAATTGCTTAATCCATTCAATCATGTCCTCCTTTGAGTAAATGTAGTTTTTTGTACAACGCTATAAGGTTACTTTGATAATATGATAAGTGGTTGTTTTTTTTACTTTCTAAACACTTTAAAAAACATTATATTTTAATACCACTACATATGCAGCTCTGACATGAGTTAAGAATGAATATAGACGTAAGTGACCTCTCTGTAATAGAGTGACAAATATCCATCAAATATAAAACAGGTCAGGTAGATCATTACTCACTGCATAGAGAAGCTTCTCAATTAACATCTCATGTCTCTTTATGACACTCTCCTGTTTTAACATCAGAGTCTCATATTTCTCCAGCCGTTTCTCAAGACTCACAGAATTATGCTCTACACCACATACTCCATAAATCAGTATCGCTACAGACAGAACACTACAAGAGAGAGGGATGTCAGACATATACAATAACTGAAGCGATCAATGAGTCACATTTAGTCTAAAAGCAGCGACGTTTAATTAGTCAACAATCTTATATTCAATATTATGACAAGTTTATCAGTTGATTACACTTCTGATGATTTTTTAACACTGAAGACAGAAAATTGTTACTTTCAGACCTCTATGCAAATTAATATCACAGATGTGCCATACTATAGCTGAATACACCTGAATGCTATACCTCTGAGAATAACTAGCTAAATTGTACATGAGAGACAATTAGACCAGTATGATAACATCCAAGCTCTCAAATTCATCCCTCTGTCTACATATAGCATATAATATTCGCGTAAACTACAGAACTTCACCTTTGCTTCCCAATCATGACAAATGATATTTTGCTCCTCAATTGACAATTGCTTATATAATGTCAGCCTAAAATATATGGGTAACAAAATATCCACTGGAATCTGTTAACTATGCTCACCTCAAATATGGTACTCCCTTCATGATTATTCGGAGCGGACTGGATTCAAAAGAATAATTTCATCATTAAATACCCCGATATCAACACTGGCTAGAATCCCTGTATCTTGTTTTCAAGTCATTCAAGCGTGTTGTTTTGATATTCATTCAAGGTTGTTTCGATTAGTGAGTTTGTATTCTTTTCTTGCTTGATAGCAGAATTTATGTCAGAGATTTGCCAATCAACCATCCAATATCCTTGTATTTCAAAATATGGTATTTGTTTATTGCCTCACATAGGTGTTGTTCTTTTGCAGTTGCCTTAACACAGAACAATACATTGAAGCTAAATATTAGATTTGGACGATCATGAAAAGAAAAGTGGAGAATTCAACAAAACAAAAGCATGAAAACTTCATCTGTCTGCAAACCAAGTTAATGCTGCTGACATAATGCAGAACTAAACCCTATTATTCAGTATATAGTTCGGTGTCAGCCTATGCAAAAAGTGGCTAGATATCCAACATTTAATGTAACATGTTTGGGTTTGAAGATTGTTTCTGGTATAAGTTTCTCATACTGAGTGAAATGGTAATAATGCAAAAAGGAGTTTGGTCAATGAATCATGATACTGTTTCGAAATATCTGGGATGTGGAAGAGCATGTCAGAATTTCTGCCATCATTAACAGCTGAGAAAAGATCAAAAATTTTGCTGAGACCTTGAAAAGTATTTTTGTCTATGTTTGTTTTTATGGGGGCTAAATTGGTTACTTGAAAATAAGTACTGATATGTATCTGAACAACGACACACTTGAGCATTACAAACTGGTCTTACAGTAACATATAAAACAGATGACGACCTCACCAAGGATACGAACCTGGCAGCTTAATATGTAATAACAGCGGAACACGAATAATCCCAGATCTCAAGGTTGTAGGCCCTAGCTGATCCCACTGATCCTACTGATCCTATTAATCCTACTGATCCCACCCTGCCTGAATTTATGATTTGAATAATTTATCATGACGGAATTTGGTGAATCTAGTATCAGTGTGATAAGGGACTGAATAATATAAATGCACTGGAAGTCCAAGGCATGTCAGTTGTTTTTGAAATAACCAGACTATATTGTTTTGAGGAGCTTCCTTATTTTCTGAACATCTATATTATCTGAGCACAATGTTGGATTACAATACATCGGTAAATACATACCTAAAAAACACAGCTGGATTTCTTCTCCCCGGACCTTGTAAATAGAACCTGGGAGATGATGTACTAATGTTGTACATTACCATAAACAAATCACATCTATACAAGCATTTGAAGCAGGTTGTCCGGGCGGCAGAAAAACTCAAAAAGACACTTTTCCTTTAATGATGGTTATATATAGGTGTTTTTTGCTGTTACTCGGCCATTAATGATAGCAGACCCATGAGAACTTGTCATGCATCACAAATTGGTAGGCCCAGAAATCAGGAGGTCTCTGCGAACTGACTCTCAACCCGGAATACTACTCTGAATCCTGCAGTGTGGGTGTAATTTGGCCATATTTCTAAACTGAAACATAATATCAATTGCACCATTTTACCTGATTTTATAAATGATATTGTTGCACTTTATCCGAACCAGGAGAGAAAACCTAAACAAAAGTGCTATTCTAGGTAACGATATCAAATTGCTGCATACAAGCAGTAATGGTGATAAGCAATTGCATAGGTATATGTACTATCGAGGTAGGGAAAGAAAGTTTCCCTTGCAAAAAGAAGCTTATAAAAATTTCTGGGTGAAGGAAGCCGAGAAAGGGAAGAACAAGGGAGATAGGGAGGGGATGGAGAAACCCCCTAAAGACTGGGAGCCTCCCTACCAAATAGGGAGACTTGTATATTCATATCATACCATATCACCTATTTTTATAACTTTCCCTCTTTCAGCCTCTTTGGCAATTGGCCATGTATTGTAGAACATAATGCATGGTTAATTATAACCGTTGCGATCTACCCGAACAATAGAGTCAAACCAGTTGGGCTGTTGTTGACTCAGAAAGAAGAGTTCCCGCAAAGAAAGAAGTCCATTTAGAACACTGCCTAGCCACCAAGTTTTGTAAGTTGAAGTGAAAGATAGGAGGTATCAAGAATAGGTGCCATTGTCATATTTCCGAATAGAAAATAACGCGCAAGGAAGAACAACCTTGAGAAGACTGACTGTCCTGTGGCAGCCCATGAAAAACTCAGTACAAACTTCAAGTAGGTAAGCTTGTCAACAATTTTTGTTAAAAGCCAAACATTACCTTGATGATTGTTCTAAATATCTAAATATAGGTATCAAGGATATGTGCCATTGTCAAATTTCCGCTCAGAAAATATCAAACAAGGAAGAACAACTTTGAGAAGTCCTTGATGAGTGTGAGATTATACACCAATCCTGACTGTGCATCAAGAGAAATCTGAAGAGGTTATATAATAACATCTGTTTGTTCTTATGAATAAACTTACACTTTATCTATCCTGGAGTGCTGTGATATTTAATATGAACAGACAATCGGTGGTTAATCAATCGCAAACAAGGGAAAATATTCATGTGTAGATTTGTCAGCCTATACAAAACTAACATTGTGTGTTATGTTCCTGCACAGTCAAACTATTAATACTGATCCAATTATGGCCGATCATTAGCCTTGTCTTGGGCTGAAAAACCGAGTCATAACTATCAAATTTCTTAGTCGCAGCTCGCAGCGTGATTACAGCTATAGCTACACAGGTATAAAGCCAACATAAGAGTTAACAATGATGTTCAAGAATCTTTGATCGGCATCCACAAAAAAGGCAATAAATAATATCCAGGAACATTCTATCAATCTTTGTTATCCTTGCAGGAATCAAACTAGATAGACAAATCCTCAGGTATGGCTGTTATCATCATGCAGATTTTATAATCAAGATGAGCCTGTTAATGTGCTTTTATTATAAATACTGCTTGCATATCACCTCTACACTGCCCCTTCATTATTTCCCTATCACAATCTGTAACTTTATATAATAAGTATTGTACACATCTCACTACTCTATTGATCTCACTGAAAGGGATGAATTCCGTTGGAGTTTGAAAGCATAACCCACACATTAGATATCTGCTTGTCAAGATTATCTTTTACAGCCTTCTGTAAAAATAGTGAATGTCCAACAGTTTTTTCATCCTCGCTGTTCGAAACATTTTCTTGTGTAAAACAAGCAGGATGACTGAATCAACAAACCCTTGATTTTTTTGGGTTTTGCCGATGTGTAGCAATTCAAATTCTGTGCAGTTTATTCAGTCATATAAGTTTTATTGCAGTCATATCAGTTTTAGTTTAAGTCATATAAGCTAATTCTCAAATCATGTCATAGATTGCAGTGAGAGCTAAGGGCTCAGAGTTAATCAGGTGAAATCAGCCTAAAATATGAAAAGATTCTAAAAGCTTTCAAACAACATTTGAAAATTCTCATTTGCATGTCAGTGCAATTTATTATCATAAATGGAAGAGGGGAATAACAAGCTGAACAAGTTAAAATTGGCTGTATTAGTTAAGATTTCATTTTTAATCGGAAAGAATAATAATGATAAACAGCAATCAATAAATATAAGCAGCCCAGGCTGAGCTCGAACCGTCTAGATTACACTATTATAGTTATTTAGAGCAGACAACACAAGTTAACTGTCTGTCTTCATAGTACGGAGGGCAATGTCCTATTGTACCATCAGTGGTGCAGTCAGGTTTAACGAAGTAGAACAATGCTCCATTGTTATTAGCTCCTAATCCTGATATATATTCAGGTGACATATCTACGCATTCATAGGTTGTGTCGTGATTATGTGAAGCATAGCCTGCCATCAGATATCCTGTTTATCAAAGAGAAACTATAAATTATTTATACAAACACATTAATATCTGATGATGGGATAACCTGATAATATAATTATCACGCTGAGCTTCACGGCACATACAAGATAAAACCTGCCAAATATACACACAATTAAAGTATATAGGCAGATTCGAAGTGAATAAAATTCTTCTGTTAAGAATGGAAAACTCAAAAGATGAGATATAATACTGAAGTATCTGAGTAGTGAGACAGACAGTGATAATTCTACATACCTTCATATTCTTTAGTCCAGCCAGATGGGCAGGTTCTCCTAGCTGGGTACATCATATTAACTGATCTGGTAGTCAAACACTGAGCGCATGGTACATTCTGATTATTGATGTAATCTGGGAAAAGTCCGATCACGTATGACTCATACTCAGCACCTGAGATTACACTGTATCCTCCACCAGGATTGTACGAGTTGTACTCTGGCTGAAGAGGGAGACATTGGAAATTAACTCCTCCTCCAATGCTATGATAGAAGCCGCCAGCAGCAAAACCTTCAAATTTAAATATCAGATCAAGATTAATACTCTTTTTAATGGGGTTATGCTTTTCAGAGTAATCTCCCTTGAATATATACAGATGAGACCATACTTTTGCAGAGTTTTGTATAAGCCATAAAGAACGCAGATGACACCTTTTGCTGTAAAAAGTCCTTGGTTTGAGCTAACTGAAATTGATCTATTTATTCGTTAATCCAAAAATTTGACCAATATGCCGAAATAAAAGTCTCCGAAAATCTTAATTTTTAGTACAATTGAAATTAAATAATAATATACTAAAATACAAAAACTTGATCAAACACAATGAAATTCGGTGTGAGGAAGGGTGGTGTCTTGAAATACACAGCTAAATTTATTTTGCAAAAAAATACATATATATATTAAGTTATTGTATTAAATATAGAAATGCTATGATAGAAACCGCCAGCAGCAAAACCTTGAATTAATATAAGCACTGTTTATTTTGTTTGATATAGAAACCATTTCAAATGGTATAATCATGAGGTTGAATAGAACATCCGAAACATTTGTGTTTGGAGTTCAATCGAAATCACGATCCAAGTGAACACTTATATACCTAATGATAATTCCTGCCTCTTGTACAACCCTGATTGCCTCTCCGTATTTAAATCATCTCACTAAAATCAAGAATGGTTATCCCCTTGATATAGTCTATAGCAAGTATTTTGAATACAAAAAAGAAAGGCTCTTACCTTGATATACAAGAGAAGCATTTCCAGGACATGATGTTCGTCCCCATCTTATGTAGACTGAAGCTGATTCGGATGAGGAACCAGGAGAACCAGGGCTCCCAGGAGATCCAACTGCTCCAGGTGTTCCTTTAGTACCAGGTGATCCAGGGGTACCAGAGGATCCCTGTGGACCTTGAGGGCCGGGGCTTCCATCAGCACCATCATTACCTGGTAAGCCATCTCTACCTGAAGTTGAAATTGAAGTTATTTGCTACTTTCTAGCCCTCAAATATTCAGGCTGAAGATTAATTATCACGCGCCGTCTTTCTCAGTGAGAATATGTCATAAGTTTAGAGACAGGTCTATTCATACGAGAAGGTCACTATGTTGCCCTCAGACTCTGGTCTTACCTTTTGTTGAGTTGCCAGGGATCCCAGGGGTTCCTCTGTCACCTGGTGGGCCTTGAGGACCAGGGTTGCTGTCAGCTCCATCTCTTCCTTGTAAACCATCTCTACCTTAAAATACAATGTTAAACAAGTATGGTTAAATTTTAAAAAGTTTGTAGACCTGGCAACAGCTTTAAGTATAACTGAACATCAAGCATTTTGTTCAAAGTATTGATCATGCATAACAGTGATGAATCATCTTTGATTAATCCACAGCTATATAATAGTAAGTTTGGGGGCGTTTGACCTTGACACTGATGTTACTCACCATCTTTACCATCTTTACCATCTTTACCATCTCGTCCGTTTACTCCATTTACTCCATCCTTGCATCTCTTACTGAGAATTGGCAACAACTCTACAAAACATAGTTAAGTGCTATACAACAAGTGTAAAGATAGATTATCCTAAGACATACACACAGAGGCTCATCATCTACAGTCATAGCATAGGAAGGAATCTTTGTCTCAGAAAAAAAGGTGGGCAGGGAGCTTCGTCTGTTAAATGGAATGTATAGAAGTGCGAAGTAATCCGAAATACAGTATCAATAATCATGTTCAAGTGATCTTTCATGACATTACTTTACAGTTCACATCCAACTAAATTTTATATCATATGCTACTCAATTTTTCATGATCAGCTAATACAAGGTAAGATAGAAAGTTGTCTGCCCATGTTTATAAAGGGGACAACTTCAAAAATGTATAACAACAACAAGCGAGGGAGTTTTTTTACACATTTTATTGGCAGCTATAGTCTTTATATTCTGGAGAGCAACTGGCATTAATTTAGTCTTTGAAGCTCATCTCAACTGTGCTTCATACTGTTCGCACCAGCTTATCCTGACGACTTTGCCTCACCTCCCTCGGTGGGCCCTTTTACAGGATTATCCATGGTAATTTTAAGCTGCTAGGCCTCTGAAATCTTATTTTGCAAGCCATTAGATTCTACATACCATGTAAGGACAAACCACTCAGTAAGTCATCGTTAGAGTCGCGCTCCCCTGACTCTGGAGCTTCTCTCTTGGTGATAACATGATCTGAAGATTTATCTTTACCACGGGAAGCTCCATGATCCACATCGCCAACATCTGCTAACTGGTACAAAATAAAATTCATAACTCCAGAGTTCAGATCAAGCAGGGAGTTCATCCTTGATTCAAGTTAAAATTACTGTGGTAGCTGCACTAATACACCGATTATTCTGACTCACTCTGCTATATTAATAACTTCTATTTCCCTCTGCGTAGCAGTCATATGACCCAAACCTAGTGATCTAGACAGTCAATAGTTGCAATAGAATTATTGCTCTTGCAAAAAAGTCAAACAAAAACATTATTCATGAGAAGATTCATTCTGATTGAATCACAACTAACAATGGCCAACAATGAGTTTGGGGTTTCTTGGTTAGCCTCGTGGTTATACCCTTTGCACTTTCCTTATTGCCAGATTAAATAGCAGAATAAACTAACATTGAGCAGAGCCTGTGCGAGCAAGTCTCTCGTCTCCTGGAGATCAGATTTTATAGTTTGATGTTCCTCAATCAACGAGTTAATGATCTCTTGTTGTTGGGAGGCCATATCCTGCATTCCTCTGATAACATTTGGAAGATCCTCAACTTGGCTAGATGTTTTTGAGGAAGGTAGGCTGCCTGCCTCAGTGATAACGGATATCAGGCTCACCACATACACTAATACAACACACTTCATAGTTCTGGAAAATAAAATTTAGACAATTCTCAACAGACAATTTTGCAGAATTGTGAGTATAGTTATGATCAAAACAATTTACTTTCTAGGTTTTTCCAATACGATGGTTATTTATAGAACGTCTTCTGATCACTAAATTAAAATATTGAGGATGAGCCAACAACAAGGAAAACTAGGTGAAACACCCTGAGCACAGGGGCGTATATTCTAAAAAATTTCACTCACTGACTTTTTAGAGACGAGCATAATGATCGGGCACAGCCCGATCCACACGCCGTAGGCGTGGCGGGGAGGGTGTGGGAGGGCGCAAGCGCCCTCCCACACGGAAATCTTTGCATTTCGGTAGCAAAATAGTGCAAGCAGAGAGGTATTTCAATAGCTCACTGAGCTGTTGGGTACTTTCAGAAAACAACTCAATAGCAGTAGAAGATTACGGTAAAAATGCTCCAGTTATAAAGCATTAATTTGAAAAAAAAACTGACCTCGATGGGATTCGAACCCACAACAATCTTTTAAACAGTGATTAATAGGCAGACGTTCTACACACTGAGCTATTCAGCCACTCACGGAATACCGTGGGCCGTGAGTGCTAATATACGCCACTGCCTGAGCATATATGCATATACATGTATGAAAATAATGGTGAGATGAAATGAAAAGTTCTATACAATACAATACACAATAATTATAGAGAGGAAATATAAAACATCTCAGTTCACTAATGGTAGGACTTTAATTCAAATGATCACAACTCACCTAATTCCCATCACCCCAGAAAATCGGACTGTTAACTGCACAGTTGCTGAATTTAGAATGGTCTTTTTGAGCTTAACACAATCAATTTATACAACGAAACAACAATCGAAACTGGTCATCATTTAAATCATATACTTATCATAAACACAAACAGGAAGTATCAGAGGTCACAAAGGTCACAAAGGTCACAGGCATAGCTGATAAAATATCTGAATAATATGATACAATGTCTAAATAAGAGGCAATCCATGTCTTTGTTCAGTCATTTTATGCTTTGCTTCATTGAATCTGTCAGTTTAACTAATCAACATATAAATCCTCTATATCTACACCTGCTTATTGTTTAACTCAAATATATTACTATGGGGGGACGGTGGGCAAGAGTCGGGGGGGGGGGGGGGGGTACTGACTAATTAATATGTGTTTTAATGTTATAATACTCTAAAATATGGTATGATCAGTAACTGAGAGGAGATGATCTAACATGGCTGACAGACCAGGGTACAGCCTGCAGGCCCTGCTTCAGAAATAAAGTCATAAAGGTCTCCTACATGTCTCCAAAAAAATGTTTAGTCAACCGGGTGGGTGTTGTGATATATGTAGATGGCCTTGTTAGATAGAATATTGTTAATGTTTAATTCAACTGTGTGGAGCTGTTGCATGTGGAACCCACCATAACCGTGAACAAGTTTGATCCAAATTGCCAGCAGTTCGGTCATTCCAAATCTACTGGTAAGCCGCGGTGTCTCAAACCGTAAAACTACTGGTAAGCCGCCGCGGTGTCTCAAACTGTAAATGCAGCAAATTGGATCACGCTTGATCTACCATTACCTGAGCTATACAGCGTGTATCGACCTTCGACCTATCACCCATTTCTGGTGTATCGACCTATCACCCATTTCTGGTATATCGACCTATCACCCATTTCTGGTATACAGCGTGTATCGACCTATCACCCATTTCTGGTATAACGACCTATCACCTATTTCTGGTATATCGACCTATCACCCATTTCTAGTATATCGACCTATCACCCATTTCTGGTGTATCGACCTATCACCCATTTCTGGTATATCTACCTATCACCCATTTCTGGTATATCGACCTATCACCCATTTCTGGTGTATCGACCTATCACCCATTTCTGGTATATCGACCTATCACCCATTTCTGGTATATCGACCTATCACCCATTTCTGGTGTATCGACCTATCACCCATTTCTGGTGTATCGACCTATCACCCATTTCTGGTATACAGCGTGTATCGACCTATCACCCATTTCTGGTATATCGATCTATCACCCATTTCTGGTGTATCAACCTATCACCCATTTCTGGTATATCGACCTATCACCCATTTCTGGTATATCGACCTATCACCCATTTCTGGTATATCGATCTATCACCCATTTCTGGTATATCGACCTATCACCCATTTCTGGTATATCGACCTATCACCCATTTCTAGTATATCGACCTATCACCCATTTCTGGTATACAGCGTGTATCAACCTATCACCCATTTCTGGTGTATCGACCTATCACCCATTTCTGGTATATCGACCTATCACCCATTTCTGGTATATCGACCTATCACCCATTTCTGGTATATCGACCTATCACCCATTTCTGGTATATCGACCTATCACCCATTTCTGGTATATCGACCTATCACCCATTTCTGGTGTATCGACCTATCACCCATTTCTGGTATATCGACCTATCACCCATTTCTGGTATATCGACCTATCACCCATTTCTGGTATATCGACCTATCACCCATTTCTGGTATACAGCGTGTATCGACCTATCACCCATTTCTGGTATAACGACCTATCACCCATTTCTGGTATATCGACCTATCACCCATTTCTAGTATATCGACCTATCACCCATTTCTGGTATACAGCGTGTATCGACCTATCACCCATTTCTGGTGTATCGACCTATCACCCATTTCTGGTATATCGACCTATCACCCATTTCTGGTATATCGACCTATCACCCATTTCTGGTATACAGCGTGTATCGACCTATCACCCATTTCTGGTATATCGACCTATCACCCATTTCTGGTATATCGACCTATCACCCATTTCTAGTATATCGACCTATCACCCATTTCTGGTATACAGCGTGTATCGACCTATCACCCATTTCTGGTGTATCGACCTATCACCCATTTCTGGTATATCGACCTATCACCCATTTCTGGTATATCGACCTATCACCCATTTCTGGTATATCGACCTATCACCCATTTCTGGTATATCGACCTATCACCCATTTCTGGTATATCGACCTATCACCCATTTCTGGTATACAGCGTGTATCGATCTATCACCCATTTCTGGTATATCGACCTATCACCCATTTCTGGTATATCGATCTATCACCCATTTCTGGTATATCGACCTATCACCCATTTCTGGTATACAGCGTGTATCGACCTATCACCCATTTCTGGTGTATCGACCTATCACCCATTTCTGGTATATCGACCTATCACCCATTTCTGGTATATCGATCTATCACCCATTTCTGGTATATCGACCTATCACCCATTTCTGGTATATCGACCTATCACCCATTTCTGGTGTATCGACCTATCACCCATTTCTGGTGTATCGACCTATCACCCATTTCTGGTATATCGACCTATCACCCATTTCTGGTGTATCGACCTATCACCCATTTCTGGTATATCGACCTATCACCCATTTCTGGTATATCGACCTATCACCCATTTCTGGTGTATCGACCTATCACCCATTTCTGGTGTATCGACCTATCACCCATTTCTGGTATACAGCGTGTATCGACCTATCACCCATTTCTGGTATATCGACCTATCACCCATTTCTGGTGTATCGACCTATCACCCATTTCTGGTATATCGACCTATCACCCATTTCTGGTATATCGACCTATCACCCATTTCTGGTATATCGATCTATCACCCATTTCTGGTATATCGACCTATCACCCATTTCTGGTATATCGACCTATCACCCATTTCTGGTATACAGCGTGTATCGACCTATCACCCATTTCTGGTGTATCGACCTATCACCCATTTCTGGTATATCGACCTATCACCCATTTCTGGTATATCGACCTATCACCCATTTCTGGTATATCGACCTATCACCCATTTCTGGTATACAGCGTGTATCGACCTATCACCCATTTCTGGTGTATCGACCTATCACCCATTTCTGGTATATCGACCTATCACCCATTTCTGGTATATCGACCTATCACCCATTTCTGGTATATCGACCTATCACCCATTTCTGGTATACAGCGTGTATCGACCTATCACCCATTTCTGGTATATCGACCTATCACCCATTTCTGGTATACAGCGTGTATCGACCTATCACCCATTTCTGGTATATCGACCTATCACCCATTTCTGGTATATCGACCTATCACCCATTTCTGGTATACAGCGTGTATCGACCTATCACCCATTTCTGGTATATCGACCTTACACCCATTTCTGGTATATCGACCTATCACCCATTTCTGGTATACAGCGTGTATCGACCTATCACCCATTTCTGGTATATCGACCTTAAACCCATTTCTGGTATATCGACCTATCACCCATTTCTGGTATATCGACCTTACACCCATTTCTGGTATATCGACCTATCACCCATTTCTGGTATATCGACCTATCACCCATTTCTGGTATATCGACCTATCACCCATTTCTGGTATATCGACCTTACACCCATTTCTGGTATATCGACCTATCACCCATTTCTGGTATATCGACCTATCACCCATTTCTGGTATATCGACCTTACACCCATTTCTGGTATACAGCGTGTATCGACCTATCACCCATTTCTGGTATATCGACCTTACACCCATTTCTGGTATATCGACCTATCACCCATTTCTGGTATATCGACCTATCACCCATTTCTGGTATATCGACCTATCACCCATTTCTGGTATATCGACCTATCACCCATTTCTGGTATATCGACCTATCACCCATATCTGGTATTTCGACCTATCACCCATTTCTGGTATACAGCGTGTATCGACCTATCACCCATTTCTGGTATATCGACCTATCACCCATTTCTGGTGTATCGACCTATCACCCATTTCTGGTATATCGACCTATCACCCATTTCTGGTATACAGCGTGTATCGACCTATCACCCATTTCTGGTATATCGACCTTACACCCATTTCTGGTATATCGACCTATCACCCATTTCTGGTATATCGACCTATCACCCATTTCTGGTATATCGACCTTACACCCATTTCTGGTATATCGACCTATCACCCATTTCTGGTATATCTACCTATCACCCATATCTGTATATCGACCCATCACCCATTTCTGGTATACAGCGTGTATCGACCTGTCACCCATTTCTGGTATATCTACCTATCACCCATTTCTGGTATATCGACCTATCACCCATTTCTGGTATATCGACCTATCACCCATTTCTGGTATATCGACCTATCACCCATTTCTGGTATATCTACCTATCACCCATTTCTGGTATATCGACCTATCACCCATTTCTGGTATATCGACCTATCACCCATATCTGGTATATCGACCCATCACCCATTTCTGGTATACAGCGTGTATCGACCTATCACCCATTTCTGGTATATCTACCTATCACCCATTTCTGGTATATCGATCTATCACCCATTTCTGGTATATCTACCTATCACCCATATCTGGTATATCGACCTATCACCCATTTCTGGTATATCTACCTATCACCCATTTCTGGTATATCGATCTATCACCCATATCTGGTATATCTACCTATCACCCATATCTGGTATATCGACCTATCACCCATTTCTGGTATATCGATCTATCACCCATTTCTGGTATATCTACCTATCACCCATATCTGGTATATCTACCTATCACCCATATCTGGTATATCGACCTATCACCCATTTCTGGTATATCGACCTATCACCCATTTCTGGTATATCTACCTATCACCCATATCTGGTATATCGATCTATCACCCATTTCTGGTATATTGTTTATTTAGGTACTGTGAGGAATGGATTAGTTTAATAATTCTATACTTTTTAGTTACAATGTACATAAGTCAAATGCACTTCTCTCTTGTAGTATATAACAGTCGGTATCGACTCAGCGCTTACCAAGAGATAAGAAACAGCTAGATTGAGTAAGAGTTATACGTGATCCTCGATCCTCTGCACAGCTTGTACGGCTGCTGACATTCATGTTGCCACTCTGAACTTAATACTGCAGAGCAGAAGAGGTTGTGTACTCTTGCAACGAGTTAATAAGCCAGTCGGAATGACATTCTCATAAAGAGAAAGCAGATCTAGTCAATATCGATGAGTCGCTATCATTCATCCAATAAGTAAGTTTGGCAAGACATTTAAATAACCATGTAGCTGACTCTGACAAACGACCGAGTGTTAGTTATCTCTCTGACAGTAGCCTGGGACAAAAAATAATAATCAGAATAACGCAAAAAACCCTCCATATTTGTTAAGATAATAATTGTGGTGTATTGATCTCATAAAGTCCATATGATACATTGTGCTTCTGGGAAATAAATAATAGATATGCCACTGGCTTCTTCTGTGGTGAAAAGGCAAACCGTACAACTAAGAAAACACGGTGAACAAAATAGAGATATGGATTGCATAAGGTAATTGCATCAAGCTTAAACGCTTGAAAACCATCGAGTATCTGACTCAAGTAACATCGTAGATTTCTCGAGATTATTGTCTGAACAGATGGCAGGTAGGTTACACTGTCAGGGTGCTGACTGTCAGGGTGCTGACTGTCAGGGTGCTGACTTATGGATGGGTAGCAGATGGGCCTCAGTGTTTATCACCCATTTATCAAAAGGGAATATATTTTTATCCGCGAATAAGAGATAAAAGTATTTTAGAGTCTCTCCGAGCCAGAAACTCTCCATATTGTCCTACAAAACAAAATATATACGGGGAATTAATTCTACATTCTACTTCTAGATGCTGACAGAATAACAAACTCCTGCTGGTTCTCAAGACGGACCCACAAATTTATACATAGTATCACTTGAAGGTTAATCTTTGTGTTTGCTGCCAGCCAGATGGTTCATGTGTTTATGTATCCTATTCTCAGTTAATGTAACATCTATATTTACACTGATGAGTAATGGGTAGTGACGAGACATGTAAGGATGACACATCAGGGCTGACACTTGGCACCCATTCTGAAGCGGAGTGTAATTTTTATCATAACATAACACCTGAGAATCTTATTGGTTACCCCAACAGCAAATCACAAGCGGTCTACAGTAATTATCGACCCTAACGATGCCAACACCTCTGTCAATGTAAGTAATGTCACTAAACACAGTGATTCAGATAAGTGATATCCCAGTAGCCTGTCAATAAAAATCAGGAACTACATCAAACTGTAGCGTCACATGTCCCTTTGTGAGAATATGACTTTACCCGGAGATATATAATCAAACTATCCATACAAAGTACGATTACTGGTAGGCAGACTAAATCATCTCATCGAGGCGGGCAAAAGTACACTTACCCGACAAGCAGGGGGGACAATCTTTACATTATTGAGTGAGCAGTATCCTCCGCCATCTACTTTGGAGTATTTTTCGAAAGACTGGAACATCTGCCAGCCCCAGTCCTGATATTTCCTATCACCAGTTATCCAGTATAAATAATATAGAGATTCTACAGTTTCTGGTCGCTGAAGGTTGTGTGCATCGGCTGGCTGTGTGAAGATAACTTGGTATTAGTGATTGGGGCTATTGATTATCGGTATTAGTGATATGACACTAAGAGACAGACCGAAGACAGCCTGTCTTGACAAGCTTGTCAAGACAGGCTGCCATTGTTATGAATCGAGTTGTGAGTTGAAAGTACAACTCAATACTTTGAAAGTGATGTTTTTGGGAATTTGTGATTGGCAATTTTGTTTAGCAGATTATGTAGTAGATGTGCCCCTAATCTGACGTAATGTGACCATAATAGCCAGCAGTTATTCAGCCTAGAATCTGAGACTGCTAGAGAAATGCTTCACCTCACTAATAAGTCAAGGTTCGGGTCCTCACTGTCTGATAGCAGCATCGTCACTAAAAGTGATTATATATGTTTTGACAGTAGCAGCTGATATTTGTGTTTACCTTGACTATGATATCGTCTTTACTTGAGGCTGCTGTAGAGAAGTAGGCGATCTCTGGACTCAGTCCGGAGGGCATCTTAGTGTACATCTCATTAAATGTGACCATCAGTGAGATGGCAGTGTCTAAGTGCTCCTTCGGTAAGCCGTGTACATGGCCGAGTGCAAACGTACCGGAGATAAAGGCTACTAAATGGTCCTGGAAATTAAAATATCAGACATGTATTAGTATATAAGTATATGTATATAAGTATATGTACTTATATACATATACATATACATATTATACTCATACTTATTATGTATAAGTATAATATGTATATGTTGGCAAATAAAATATCTGCTGCTGATGAGACATGTGAGCTGATAAAAAATATGATATTAAAGTTATGGTAATAAAGTGTAAAAGAAAAAAATACTAAGACTGTTTCACAATTAAATAATTTGTTAAGAGAAGCTAATGCTCTGGCTAGAAAACAATTCTTTCTCAGATTTTTTTTTATTTGGTTCTTGCATCAAGTAAAAAGTGAAATTCAGACAACTAAAAATAGGGCAGCAGTAGGGTCAACATAAGACCCCCCACAGAGCAGACCCCCCCCTCACAGAGCAGACCCCCCCACAGAGCAGAACCCCCCCCACAGAGCAGACCCCCCCAACAGAGCAGACCCCAACCTTCCAGAAAGACAGGACGGCTATGTCGCCTCCTCACCCATGAGCTCTGCATTCCGGAGGATAACTCCAATGGTATACATTGCCCGTTCCCATCTGCAGTTGGCGGTTCTCTTAGGTTGAAATAAATTATTTGAGCGAGAGCATATTTAGGGGGCTCTTTCAACGTCAATTTTGTGGTTAAAATTGGCTTTTTGAAAATAAATTAAAAATCAGTATTTAAATAGCATATTAATAGGTATAATTCACAGTTCTTCAAAATATGTAGTTAGATGACCCCCGAGGGGGAATTCTCAAGATAATTCTTAGAGCTGCTTTTTGTAGGGGGTAAATTTGGTTGTTATGATAATCCCGTAGATGAGGTGGGGTAGAAAAATGCATGAAAGACTGATCATGGATTTTTGATCAAAAATGGTCTGCTATAACGCATCAGGAGCAAAGTGAAACTCTATTTTTGACAAAGTTCTGAAATATGGCACTTGTATCTTATGACATTATCGAGGGAAATTCCTCAAATCTTTGATACTTACTTGTTGTTTCCCATTTCTAAACAGAAGTTTTCAGGTTTCGGCACAAAGTTTGAAATAAAAATTGAAAAGTCTCTGTATAATTTAAAGTTAAGTTTATTTCCGAGACACCAATTTCAATGTGTTTCAAATTCGATTGCAATAATGTAGGTTCTGTACTGAAAATGTTGGTATCGTCTGCGAACAGAATTGAGAAATTGGGGCTGCATGAACAAGGTCATTGATGAACAGACAAATAAGATCGGGCCAAATACAGAGCATTGTGGGACTGCTTACGAATGCCAAGATATGATTTCAGTAAAAGATAGGCATCATTGGTAGAGTTATGAAAAGAAAGGTTTTTATTAAAATTTCATGATTTGATTGTATCGAAGGCCTGACTAAAATCCGAAAATACCCCATGAGTCATTTTGCTTTCGTAAAAGTTTGAGTAAAGTCGGCCCCAAAAGTTTCGATATTGCAGACGTTGTACTTCTTTTTTCTCTAAACCCCTATAGACAATTACAGAAAATGTTGTTTGTCTACAAAAAAAGTCTAAGTTGAGCTGTTGTTTCCATGATCTTTGAGGTGACAGTCAGAATTGAGATGGGACGATAGTTATTCAATCACAAAAAATATTCTATTGAACACATTGTCATGACTTTTGGGCCCTTCTGTTCTCATAGTAAAGAAAATAAAGTTGCGAGAAAAAACCCGGTTAAGATTCAACACTAGAGTTTTATGGAATCTAATTGAGGAAACACAGTTCAACTTTCCATGAATTTTCTTGACCTCAAAAACAAAAATTGTTTGCCAAATAAATTAGTCACAAGGTTATTTCATGGAAACTCAACAAGGAAATTTAGTGATTCTAAATGAGAAGGCCGCCTGGGTTGTGATCACCATAGCAGAAGTAGGCACAGCTGTGTCAAATATTTGATATTGCATCAAACAGACATCAGATCAAAAGCTGCAAATCATCCAACCAGAAATACCGAGAAAAATATGGCCTGACTCACAAGTACATGAGAGCACTTTTTTTCTTTAGATCGTGTCGGGGGCTTTATCTGTGCTGAGAGTACAAAAGTACATCTCTGAGCCAACCGAACACATATACATTATATATATATATACATTATATATATATATATACATTATATATATATATATAACTCAAAGTAATAAGGTAGCAGTAAAACAAGCAAATAAGCATGTAAAGGAACATATAAATAAAATGTATAAGTATGTATAAGTATGTATAAGTATGTATAAGTACGTATAAGTATGTATAAGTACGTATAAGTATGTATAAGTACATCAGTATTTTGAATGTAACTCACCATTTTAGGACTGAACGTGCGACCATTAAGTAACTCCCCGATGTACATCAGCTGTGAAGGCTGGGAATGCCTTATCAGATGTGTTTTTATACCTCCATAAGCAGCTAAATAATCATCTAGTATTCTAACAAAACAACAAAGTAATGGATATTGTTTTTTGTTATGGCGGATACCTGCTTCTGTCGGCATCTCAACACGTCCACCGACTATATCTTCTAATAACTTATATCTGTCATATATTGAAAAGTTGGGGTTTAGTCCATCTGACTAGCCAAATTTGACCAATCGGTCCATTTGTGGACCAGGGATGGTCGCAACAAGAGCACCATGTAATGCTGATATAACTGAGAGCTGAGAGGAGTAACTCACTGTTGGTCTTGTTTACCGGTTTGTATCCACTCTTTAAGTAGATACTCATAGTAACTGTCACCTCTAGCCCCGAGACTTATTGTCGCTGTGTCTCTAAGTTTTCCTGTTTGAGCATTTATAAATATAGGAATGAGGCCTTGCTTTTTTTGCTGATTATGAACATGCCGCCTCACTTTGCCAACAGCATCCTGTGTGCAAAAAAAGAACGCTATCAAGTAAACTGCAAAGTTCTGGAAACTATATACTATTGATACTACCTGATTCTATTGGAGGGGGTTAAGTCTCATTTATACTCTCGGCCGCAAAATCTATCAGATTATTGGTTGCTATCAGTGAACTTCCACGGCACTATTGGCGGCCTGACGGGTCTTCATATCCTCAGATTATATCAATGATATGATGACTGGTGGAGCGATATGACAATGTAAATACATACAGACATGTAGGCCTAGTGGTCGATGAAAAATCTGAAAGATCCTCAAAAAAAGATTGGCCTCTGCAGCCCAATCATATCCAGAGATCTGAGAATGTTATTTTATCTCAATGCAAACCTTATATTTTTTATCCCCTGTGACATAGCTCAGGTCATTGAACTCCAGCTGTATAGTAGTTACTTCACTTGTGGAAGAGTCAGGTCCCCAACGCGGGGCATGGGCCTTACCCGACTTTATATTCACATCAGAATAAGGAACACCGGACTGTGTATCAAATGCTGGCATCATCCTATTCCCTAAATCTACCTGTAATTGGATACAAAACAAGCTATAAACCCACAGATTTGTTTGATTTATAAGTTAGTTGTCTTCTCATAATACAATGGGGAAACAACTCTGGACAGAAACAAATTTTACTCATAATAACATTTCTAGAAATATTTGAGGAGAATACGATGACTGAGAACGAAGAGCATTAGCAGACATTGAGGAAATGTTTCACATCATCTCATAATCTTAATTTGATAAGAGAGTTGATGAGGAGATATTATTAATAGACATGAAATATATTAAACAAATAATTCAACAGTGATCTGAAACAGTATAACAATTTGTTTTAGTTTTCAAATATGGACTGAATGGCAAAACTAGTCAAGCACCAAAAGCATAGCAAGAACGTCTCAGGAAGACAATCTGATTAAAATCCCATCATTTACCCGGATGAGATCGGCTAAAAATTAGGATATCACTTACGATATTGAAGGCTCAACAGAATTCTCGTTCAGCATTTTCAGTTTGCCGAAGTTAAATCTACAGCATACTTACAGCTTTATCAAGGAAGAGTTTATCGTTAGATAGATGATATGTACTGAGTAGTCCTCCTAACACTCGGATAGTTGTCTCAAATAGATTAACATCCCCCTTCTCATAACTCAGTGACTTATCTACCCATTCTCGAGCCTCAGAAAACTCTGCACAAAATAAGAATTATATCAGCCTGAAGAAATGTGTGCATCCATCTTATGGTGTATGCGGATATCCTTCTTAATTAGGCTGAAAAAAGGCTCCATACAATATAACACTAACCCTGAGTAAGGCCCATGATATACATGATATGTACGCTTACCCTGAGTAAGGCCCATGATATACATTGTATCGAGCGAGTCTATAAGGGTCAGACCCAGATCAAACCATGTATGGCTTGTCTTACTGATAGGCTTTAGTTGATCCTTCCCCCAGGCATGCTCTTTATAAGCCTTCCAGGAGTGTTTGAATGCGCTCACCACTGCATTCTGTCGATCATTTGTCGGACCTGGAAAGACAAGAGTCAAGAAATTCTGATGAAAAAAACAATGGTTGAGAGGATAGAGGTTTTCCAAAAGTTGTACTAGCCAGCTGCCAATACATATTACAGCTTGCACGCATATCTGTTATGCACTGATCATGAAAAACTGTCAAGCACCAAGATCTTCTTTACTGCAAATATAATGGGATTTGTAATTGCATTCGGGCCTAATTGCATGCTCCTTTAGCTTGTAATGCCTTGCATGGAGAATATATTATAATTGTGACACGCCAAGGTACTAACATCCACATTTTAAGAAAAACTTGAACAATTTTGTTGCAATGGTATTGCAATATCTGCTTGAAGTTACTGCGAGCCAATCGGGAGACAAACAGCAAACAACTAACCTTCAAATGAACCTCTACCATCAGAACCTGCATCATCATGGCCGTCATCATCTACATTATCATTGGCCGGTCCAAGCTCCTCCTCAGCAGGTCGGGGGTCATCATCACCTCCCTCTTTGCCATTATCGATTTTCCTAATGTCTTCTGATCTTGTGTTAACTTCCTTGGCAACATCATCATGGTTCTGCAGAATCAAAATACACCAAAAACTTAATATCTGGGTGAGAGCCGAGTCGCATATTTCGTTGTGCGATTTATGAGTAGATTATGTAAATATTCGGGTAAGAGAAGATTCTAAGCAGCCTTAACATTGCATAGTGGAATTTAATCATAAGTGGGAGCCAGACAAAGAAAGACTAACAGCTAGGAATACATACTTGAATATTAATTTCTATCGGATCACCACCATCAGGAAGGACATTCTGAAATGAATAAAACATAAAAACTGCTTGACTGTAGCTGTAGGTGGATTTTCTGGGGGCTGGCTGTAGCTGTGGGTCATATTTCTTTGGACCTAGGCAGACTTACAGCTCTAACTAATCAGCTTGGACTTGGAGTAACAACTGTTAGGCAGAGTGAGATTATCTTGTTGAAGCTTGCGGCTTTGTATGCCTCTTATTGCCAATGAAATACCCCATGGGCTTCAACATAAAAATTAAAATGACAGACAGACAAGCCTGCGTATTAATACAAAAGCCATCGATCAAAGCTACATTCTGATAGGCCTACTGGCAACTTCCGGGGAGCAACTTAAGCGGACCGGAATAAAATTGGTGAAAGCAACTTGTTAATATTTCATGTAAATAACCACGACTGATTCAGTGATTAACTCACCTCCTCTTGTGCCTTGTCCTCCTCGTCGACTCTTTCTTCACTAACTTCTGTCTGTTTATTTTTCACTATTGGTTTCCTGGGATGTGGAGTTGGATTAGAAGTATCCTGACTAGTGGTCTTATAAACCAGTAGTATGATGACACTCACAGCAACCAGGTAGACAATACTCTTTTGTAATCTTGTGAGTCTCTGCCATTTCTGTTCAGATGAAATAAAAAGAGGTTGGCATTACTGATTACTAACTTTGCTATCCAGTTTATATTACTTTACTATCCATGTTAAAAGCCTACCAAGTGATTGCAGGTTGCAATACAGGCTTATGTTATCATAAGTAACTGTGAATAGTAAGTGAATATTATGGAGGCTTGAGTAGAAGTGGTACATGAACATGAATGTTAAAACGTTACCCTTGCTAGAGACTGCCTAGGTGGTGGAGTGACTTTGAATGGGTAGAAAGTTTCCTCTCTTATGTTGATTGATACACTCATCTTTTTGAGTTGCCTTTTCTTTGTCCTGATCACACTTCAGCTCATGCATGTCATGGAGTCTCACCACCTTGCATAATCAGAAAATTTTCACCATTGATAATCAATCTGAATCTGGTCGGAAACAAGGAGGAAAAAGTTAATTGAAACCAAAAAATAAATTCCAAAACTATTACAACGGAATTAAGAGTGCAATGGTATATATCCTATATGAAGGGTGTTGAATTGATGTTATTTTTTTAGAATGGGTTTGCTTATTACCTATCTGATTTTGATGAAATTTTTAAAGACATATTTGTGATTTCCTCTTCAATCTACAAGTTATCCTGAAATGATGACTTTCAGAAGTCAATAGATAGAAATATTACAAAAGCTTTATATTTGACTTTTGCAAAGCTTCCTGTTAAAAAGTCAGCTGGAAAAATAGATTAGGTAACCATCATTCATAATGCTAATATGATCCCCGTAAGGCTTGAGTAGGTATTTAATGGCATTAGAAATAAAGCCAAATGAGTTGTAATAACTTTGTTTTTTCAGACTCAGTCAGTTTCAGTCTGAATGGGCTATTGACTGGAGTGTAGCAAAGTTAGCCTAACACTTGTAACAGTTAGTAGAGTAGTAGCGTAGCAGGCATGGGCCCCAGGGACTTACATTTCTATTTTCTTAACTTTGCCAATGTCCAGCATCAACCACCCATGTCTTTTTGGGTGGTTTATTGTGATATGTAGTTGGATGCTAATCGCAAGGTGGTTCAACTTAGCCCAGCTAAGATTTATATCAGTATGCAAGAAGGTTTAGATGTAAATAATAATTACCAGAGAGATAGATGTCGAGTGTAGTGTGTCTGTCAATATGTCCAGGTGAGAGTATGAATGGAATGGATTGGATACCAATGGTGTGTGATAAGTGTGTAACCTTGTTAGGTCAGATAAGTGAGCTAGTTAGTTGTAATGGCCAGTTGACCATCTGTATGTATGTTCGATATATGTAGTGGAATACCACCAGTCATGGGTTTTCCCGGCAAAGCCGATGGCATCCCAGAATGCCAGTCAGGGTTTTCTGACTATGTGTCAGCGACAGCCCAGAACGCGCCAGTTCCCAGAGCTATGCCAATGTTTTGACCCCACCTACTCCAAGTTACAACTTAAATAGTGTGCTATTGTGCTGGCTGGAGGAGATAATGACTGGAATAAATACAGTTGAGAATAGCATACAGTAATTATGATGATGACTCAGTAGCTATGAATGCAGAAAGCCTTAGTTGAGTGTAATAATATTTTAATTACTACAGGTTGTGTGTAAAAGTATCTCATTTATACTGGACATTGGCAGAGTAAAGACATGTAAAGGCCATGGTAGCAGGCTAACTAGAACAGTGAAGTAGTAGACGAGTAAGTAGTAGTAGTAGTTGTACTTCCAAGCTGCATCAGTCACTGAGATACTTTGACACTCAACATGTAGTAATTTAAATGCATTGAATTCCATATCTGGAATAGCATCATTAGCTTTCTTTTGCAAAACAAAGGGCTTGCAAAAATAGCCAGTCCCTAGTAGCAATCTAGAAATGCCCTAATCATCGACACTGTATGGAGTATAATTACTGTTTGCAATTTTGTAAACAAGACAATTTCTCAGGCTAATTATTCTTGCTACTAGGGACAGCCAATCAGATAACAGTCAGATGGGTCCCTGTGTTTAGTGTCCTAACCGTATAACGCTATGATACTATTTCCATTCTAAGAGAAGAATCTAATTCAGTGTTTAAATGTTATTATACCCAACCAAGGCTTTCTGTATAGATAATGACTGAACCATTATCATACAGAATGTACTGTATGATTTACTCTTACTTATTTTAATCCAGTATTTATCTCCTCAAGACAGATCAATATAAAGGTGGGTTACTCATATAGAGCATACATAGTCATACTAGGCCTACAGATGGTTTAAAAGCCATTACTACAATCTAGCTCACTAAACTGACCTAAACAAGGTCACCTATTTACCTCCGATGGTACTCATACCGAGCTCAATATGACACATATACACACATACTCAGCATCTGTCCTCTCTGGTCATTATTATTTACATCTAAGCCTTATTTTTTAGGCTAATACTCTAAACCTTAGCATAGGACTCAGATGAACCACCGGTATTATTGCATTCAATTACGTATCACAGTCACACATACTTACGGATATTCAACAACAGTTAAAACTCAGCTACCTAGGCTAAGGATGTGTTGAAAATGTTGATAAAGAAGCCCTGTCATGCAGAGTGTGTGTACATTTAGTTAAGCCAATGCTTCTCATTCATATCAATCAATGGCCAGATTTCTACTGATAGGACCCATCCATTTTGACAGATTTTTCACTCATGGTATGACATGGAACAAATTTGACTGTAAATTTTCAACGTATTTCATATTAACTTATTCACTTATATCGGGCTTTATTAATGATCACAAATCTTTTGATAATAAAATCAAAAAATCTACTAATGATCTTCAATCAGTGCGGTGCGTGCCCTTGGTCTTGGTTTCTGGGCCAGTCGAGTTGACCTTCGAGGAGCAGTTGTTGGTTTGTAACTTGCCATCACACCATTAAGGCAGTGCTCTGTGTTATTTTCTATATTACACATGTACTCTTGGCTCGTCTGGTTGAGGAGATCAAGCACTTGTTGTATCTCAATGTTCGCTGTTCGGTCATTGTAATCGAGACCACACGGATCAAGAACCTTGAGTACCAAATTTTCTACACGCAGGATCCTCATTCTTTGTTGCTGAGAGAGCATGGAATACCAGGAGGGAGAAGCATACAGGAGAATGGGACGGATGCATGCTATGTAGAAATGTTTCAGTGCACTGATAGGCATTCCAGATCGTTTGAGGTCTATCAGTGTATATATTATTGGTCTAGTCTTTTTCACGAGGTGATCAACGTGTTGTTTGAATGTCAGATTGTTGTCAATCACGACACCCAAAAACTTTGTGCTTGTCTCGTTTCCAATAACGTCACCGCTCATTGAGAATCTGTGCGGCTCGATCTTTTGACTGTTGTGCACATTTGAGAACGTCATGCTCACTGATTTTGTTGGATTGGCCATCATGTTATTTTCAGCACACCATTCTGTGGTCTCGTCTATAGCTTGCTGCAGTTGTTCGGTCTTTTCGCTAGATGAAGATGGTATGAGTGTCACGTCATCGGCGTACTTGATGGTAGTGCATGAAGGAGACAGAGTATCTATGTACTAAACCTAGACCGGCCACCATATACGGCTGAAGTGAGACACTTAATTTGTCGATTAGGTAACGTGACGTAACAACATTGGATTGCGTAGAAGCAATGATACTAATGTTGATTTACTGTCCACAGTCAAGGCTTTTTATTGCTAACTCGATCTTCTCTGATGAATTATGAGTATGTGAAATTGCTTTGCAATCAGCAGCATCTGTTTATCAACTTGATGTTAAATTTTCTTTAGAAAAAATTATTTGCCAAAAATTAATATCGAAGTATTCCTTGAAGGTCTCTCACGTCTTGTCTTGTGTGGGGGACTGAGATAGAATGGAATAAATCAGTCAGAATACAGGCGATATATGGCACCCATCATATTCAGAGGCCCCGGACAAATTCGATTTAGCATAAATTGGTAGTAAATCTGTCAGACAATTTTATAAAATCAGCCAGATCCACCACCTTAATGCAAAGTTGTGTTTTAAGGTTTTGATATGAATCTATTTTGAGTGTTTTCTCTCTGATTTTTGAGTAATATGGGCAGTCAAAAATAAAGTTAATATTTGAATCCGATATCGCACCGCATTTAGGACAGGATGACTCGTCAGCGATGTTCATTCGGTTTAAGTGTTCTCTGAATGGACCATGACCTGTGATAGTATTTACAACATATGACAGAAGTGGCCTTCTGAGTTGCAGCAGGGGTTTCGATATTTGACCCTTGATATGTCTAGTAATGGATTTTGTTTTTGTACATTTCTATGAGTTGAACCACTTATCTTCAAAAGAGCTGATAGCTTGTTCTTTGATCTTTTGTTTTATGACTGTTTGAGCAATAGGGGGTGAGGGTTCAGGATCGAGGGTATCAAGTGCACCTCTGAGGTTGGCAAGCTCATCAGCACACTCAATACCATCGATCCCGGAGTGGGCAGGGACCCAGATAAGAGTGATGGAGTTTCTCTTCACAAGGGTAATTAAGTTGTGTATGCATTCGCTTCTCAGCCTATTGGCTAAGATCAAAGTGTCATGGCCAATGGCTGATTAGTGCCTGTTTCAGTTTCTGGCAGCTTGCTGCACACTCACGATTAGGAGGTCCACCATGGCCTCACCTCTAGGATGCATTCTAGTTTACTAGGATGTATCACACTCTCAGTACGAGGACTCCGGGCAGCTTGCGTCCCTCTTTAGGGGCAGCCCACCCTCTGTTTTGTCATAAACAGGGTGTATGCATTCGTGTTTGGTTTTTGTTCTAACTTCAGGGTTTTGAAGGCACTGGAGTGAAGAGAGACTGTCTGTGATTATAGCTATTTTTCTATTCCTGGAACATTCGAGAACCATGGCAGCTATTGAAATTCCAGTAATTTCTGCATGTGATATTGTTGCATTTTGAGTTAGTGGAATTGTGATTTCCTCATCAGTACAAGCTTGGCCATCTGATTCTTCTTGTGTTTGTTGGATGAATATACCAGTTCCCAAACCAAGATCATGAGATGAGCCATCAGTGTAGACACAAGTATCAAAGTCTTGAAGCGGAACAGTTGAGTTTAGCCAGTCTTCTCTGGTTGGGAATGAAAACTCAATATCTGGGTGGCAAAATAGAATCTCTCTGTGTTTGTGGTCATTTGGTTGGTGGATGAGATCAGGCATGTGATTAACAATGTTAGTTTGATTATATATATTTGAGCTAAAGAGAATGTTGCTACCAGTCGGTACACTGAGTTCATAGCAGCCTGCTTTGTTTTGATTTCAAGTGGGATAATGTTGACAAGAACCTCAAGGGCTAATCCTGGTGTTGTTTTAAAAGCACCAGTTGCCAGTAAAAGAGCGGACCTGTTAATTCTGGCAATCTTGGCTGAACATGAGGTTTTTTGGACTGCTTCACACCAGACCAAAGCACCATGAAGAAAGCCAGGCTGTACTATTGATTGTAGGATCCATAACATCTGCTTCGGGCCGAGTCCCCATGTTTTATTGATTGCATTTTTACACATCCACATGATGGACAGAGCTTTTTGAGTTTTTTTTGGTTATTTGGTGTGACCATGTCAATCTTTGGTCAATATATATACCAAGGTATTTAACATGTTTTTGGTATTGAATCTGATCTCTGAATCTCTCACCACTCAGCATGACTGCTTCACAGCCTTCTTAAGACTACCCATTACCTAATAAGACTGTCTCACACATTTGTGATGACATCCTTCATCTACAAGCCTGCAGATTACAGTCATATCTACAAGCCTGCAGATTACTCTCATATCTACAAGCCTGCAGATTACACTCATATCTACAAGCCTGCAGATTACACTCATATCCTGATTGACACAACTACATTACTATCACTATTAGTACCTCCCTAGTCCCGAGCTACACTTACAATAATATCCTACTTAGTGACTACGCCTATGTGACTTGTAAGAGGCTGTGGCGCCCGAATTCTAATGTATAAGCCATGTATAAGATTCACAGCAGGTTTTAACAGAACAATCGTAAATATCATTTCAGTGACATTTAAGGTTCTTCTCTGTGTGAAGAATGATTATACCAATTTTACACAATCCTTGTGCTGGTGTTACATTAAAATACAAATTACTGTTTTATTTACACCTTACAGATAATTTACCGATTAAAATGTTGAGGAGAATTCAAACCAGTCACAATATTTTCAAAAGGACAATAGCTTCATGCACACTTAATCAGAGCTTATCCGGCTCCCATCACTATGTGAGTACAGCGTCGCTGTCTGCTATCAGATATCAGGGCTCAGCATCAAGTCAATATAGTGTTCTGTACAGATATCAGAAATCAGGACACAACGATAGGTGGTTCTCCTCCTCAACTCGTCAACACAGCAATGCTGATCAAGGAGGTAGGGATTATTAAAGTATCGGTATGTAGTATTTCACACTTCTGAGGCTCTTATATTGACAGTTCTTCTGAATGTAACATACTGAGGTTCTTACAGATAACCTTCATATAAGACCAGCCCTTTAAACTCAAGTCGGCACTGTGATATATGGAGGACACATAACAAATAAGTTTCAGGACTGATATACGCATCCATGCTATTTGAAGTAATTTGAAGACTTACTTTGAGGCTGGTCTTGTGTATCAAATCTTATTCTCCATATTCTATTCTATCATGTGGGCGATTTCCAGCTTTAGGATCTCTAATTTGAGGAACTTATGGTCGCTCAAACTGTCAAGTCAATCGGCATTTGGATAACTCCACTACGTCACGTTTAATATGAATAAT
Organism: Membranipora membranacea; assembly: GCA_914767715.1. Lineage (NCBI taxonomy): Eukaryota > Metazoa > Bryozoa > Gymnolaemata > Cheilostomatida > Membraniporidae > Membranipora > Membranipora membranacea. The sequence continues at coordinate 25,305,429 of OU612073.1, forward strand.
TTCACAGACAAGATGATGATCAAAATATCCTGGGTGCTGCTGGGTCTCCAACTCAGGACCCATGGTGCTGCAGGCAACAGCTCTACCATCTCCACACACGGTTCGAGACCCACCTGCACCCAGGATATTTTGATCATCATATGTGTAGGGATTATCAATGCCAATTGACAGTGATCAACTTGAAATTTTGAGAGACCATAAGTTCCTCAATTTAAGGATGCTAAAGCTGGTAATCGCTCACATGATAGAATAGAATATGGAGAATAAGATGTGATACACAAGACCAGCCTCAAAGTAAGTCTTAAGATCTAATCATTGTCCGATGATAATCCTCACAGGTTAGATCAGAATTTTTGATTACTATCAGTATTATTCTTATACAATCAAGTTTATATGATGATTAATAAGATTGCTATAATACCATGCAGACAGCCGAGGAGCGGCAGCATCAGATGACGGTGACAGCGGGGGAGATAATCCCGAAGACTCTACAGATGATGAAGGGGAGATAATCGAGGAAGTAGAGAATCAGTCAAGCGTAACGCCCGGCCCTTCATTCACTATGGCTCTGTCTCCTATTACTATACCAGATCACCTTCCTGTCTTACCTCTCATACCCATCAGGAGAAACCCTCTATTCCCTAAATTCATCAAAATGATAGAGGTAAGTTATATTCAGGGTAGCATACTGTCACAATATCAGTGGTATCGATTTTCTCGGGCTTCCATTTCTGCCGAAAGTAAAACTGAAGAAGAATTATAGTTGACCTGTTTCTGAATGAGTCATTTTTGTCTGTGTGCCTGCCATGTTATTTGAATAATACCCCTCAGGGCTAGGAACTTTGAGAAATTCCCGTTCATCAGGAATGCTTACGTTGGAAATCATGTTACCAGCGTACTTTGACTCGTCCATCACATCATGTCTTATGTTTTATTTCTAGATACATGACAAAAACCTACAAGCACTTATCAAGAAAAGAGTCGACCTCGGTTTGGGCTACGCTGGAGTCTTTTTAAAAAAAGATGATAAGTAAGTATGCAAACCTTTCATTGGGCAAATATAACACTCATAGATATAGAGCTATACGCCACAATCAAGTTAGACATAAAACGCAATTTGGAGGGTAGATCTTTATCTCCTCGTCTAGCTTTAAAATGACCCAAGTAGAAGTATTTATTCGATAATAGTTTCTGGTCAACTAGCAAATAATCACAAATAATTAATTAGATTTAGAGGGATTCCTGTCAGACCTGCATTAGTCCGTTTTGCCCGAGCTGAGAAGCTGATCAGACTGCAGTGGGGGACAACTCAACAAATATAAAAACTCAAACTTCTCATCAATCCGAAGCAATCAAATAGTAGAGTTATAGATTGATTGACTGATTGACTGACCGTCTGATTGACTGGCCGCCTGAATGACTGACCGATTGATTGATTGTTAGTTAATACTAGCAGTATGGGATTAACCTTCACCTCTGTTTTATAGTAACACAGAGGATATAATTGAGTCACTAGACGACATATACAAAGTCGGATCATTCGTAAGGATACATGAGATGCAGATACTAGAGAATAAGATGATGTTATTAGTTATGGGACATCGGAGGTAAGAAGAAGCCGCCGGCTCTATCTCTGTATCAATCTCATATACTGAGTAGACAAGCTGCGGACTGAGAACCTACTGCTGAGGTTACTGTGAGGTCAAGGTTATCACCTCGCAGATCGTAGGAAAGATTTGATTCTTCGCCATATTAAGAATCAGTTATATCGGCTGCTTTTCGGGATCCACTATGACCATTTTCAGATTAACTATTCACTAGATTCTGGAGTTTATTAATCAACTCGATGCATGTTGGTCCTTAGCAATAGCATTTGAAGAAAAAGAATCTTAAGAAACACCTCTTGTTGAACACACCATTTTAACCATCATTTAGAATAGAGGTATCTAACCTTGTCACTGAGGCTGAGGGTAAGCTATATGAAGAATCTGAGGCTAGAATAAAAGCTGCAGCAGAAAAAGCAGAGAAAGGAGAATCTACAGAACAAATGCTGCAGAATATGCAAAGTGAGTGATTGGTCAGACTTGTTTAGTCTGTCTTGTGGATTGGTGAGACTTTTTTTGTCTTGTGTTGAATGTGTGATCGGACTCGGCTTAGTTAGAATTCTTGTCAAGTTTGGCTATGATATGTTTTTGCACTACCGCGCATCAAAGATTTGTAGGTGATATGCCTCTCCATTTATAAATGTAATATAATAATTATGATTATAATGTAAGTGTCCACAGTACAATAGGCTATTTTTCACTTTAAGAACCATTAACTGACTCGCTGCCGCCGTTGATACCGAAGCTGGCCGATAACCGACCTGGTGAGGAGGAGACGATTGCTGAGGAAGAGGAGGACGGCGTCTCCAGTAAACTCGTGGCTATAACTAAAAATATCAAACATCTCCCATTCAAATACAACGCTGAGGTCAAGGTGTGTACCGATTTACATAATACTCACATACACTGCAGAAAACCTCATCAATGCTACAAAAGGGAGCTTAAACCAGAAATGACAAGTGCAGGGTCACCATATATCATTTTAAAGGGCAAGAATCTTTTGAAAAATTCATTTTTTTATTTTGAAGTTGTCCCTCAACCATAAGCTCCAAGTCTGCAGTAGAGGCAGAAAGCTTAGAGATGATATCCAATCTAAAGTTTTCTAGTATTATAAGGCATTTACAGATGTTAGCTCCCTTTATTTGTTGCGCACGCCTCAATCCCTCATCTCCTCGGCCCTCGGCTCTTTCGCTTCCGTTTCTAGCAGATGAGATAAACCCTGGGAAGACCCCATCAGGACCCCACAATATTTTGAAAGTATGAATTTAAATACTTTTTGGGAGGTATGGTGCCCACTTGGTCCCTATATTGCTACTCACAGTATTAAGAGCATTCCAATGGTACAAAAAAAGTACATCTCTCATTTCTGCTTAGAAAAGCTCAATATTAAGAGAAACTGGCTTTACACTGATGTTGTGGATACAAAAGAAGAAGTGCCATAATTAGACTGAATTAGTAGTAGTGTTTCCCGAGGTAGCCATATACGTTATATTCTTTATATTTTTTTATAGCTGCACTTGTAAACTTACCGTACTTTTTTAGACTAATTATACTTTTTACTACGAAGTTGTGGGAATGTGTCAGTAAATCTGAGTTATGACCATTTTGGAAGTTTTGATGTTAGATATATTGGGGAGTATATTCCTTAAATATTTTGATTTATGCAATTGATACCTGGGGTAATATATACCTAATATATTCGATTCCTCAGATTATGGGGGTCCTAGTCTTAAGTAAGCTATATTCAGTAACACTTCACTTTTTGTAACCAGGCACTAACAGCTGAGCTGGTGAAAACTATCCGAGATATTATTACGTTGAATCCCCTGTATAAAGAGTCTGTGGCTCAGCTTATGCAGAGCGGACAGCGGGCGTCAGACAACCCAGCCTACCTGTCTGATCTAGGTTAGTATGATCCGAGGCTCATCAGCTTATACCTGCTGAGCTTGTGATGGTTTGTTTATCTTTATTTGATTACTTTCTGTCACTGATAACCCAGGCAGTGTGGGACCTAAGTCCTACACTCCCTACTAATAATAAACTGGTACAGTCATAGCAACAGTTGGGTAATAGAACGATAACATTTGAGTGTCGATTGTTAAAGGGAATCCAACCTTGATGATCGTGTATTCTGTGCTGTTATTTAGCTGAGAGAGTGTTATGTTGTGTTGTTAGGTGCGGCTTTGAGTTCAGGTGATAGCGATGAGATACAGGAGGTTTTAGATGAGAGAGATATCCCTAAACGTCTCATGCTCAGTCTGTCTCTGCTGAAGAAAGAATATGAACTAAGCAAACTACAACAGAAAATAGGTCAGCTTCCAATATCAGATCTAACTAGTCTCACATGTGACTAAATAAGACATAACGAGATTCTGTAGGAAATATCACAAGCATAACCCCACTTTATAACATACTCAAATATAAGATCTAAATTCAGATAGATTAAAACTTCACTTAGTATTAGACTGCCTATAAGTATTAATAGTAATCCTCTCTTGTTATGTGGGAGCACAACTCCAAGCTTTGCATTCACACTTCATGTCAAGCCTGTTCTTATAATTTCAACTAGCTTTGGTTGTTACTAAGGCTAGCCATGCTTACCACAATTATAACAGCCTGATACATTGAACCCCAGCCTCAACTCAAGTAACATCTTCATTACATAATTGCTAGGAAAGTGTCGCCTCATAGGAAAGTCGAGGCCTTTACTGTATCTTAGTGTCGCCTCATAGGAAAGTCGAGGCCTTTACTGTATCTTAGTGTCGCCTCATAGGAAAGTCGAGGCCTTTACTGTATCTTAGTGTCGCCTCATAGAAAAGTCGAGGCCTTTATTGTATCTTAGTGTCGCCTCATAGGAAAGTCGAGGCCTTTACTGTATCTTAGTGTCGCCTCATAGGAAAGTCGAGGCCTTTACTGTATCTTAGTGTCGCCTCATTAAATTCGTTCTGTAGGTAAGGAAGTAGAACAAAAAGTCAAACAGCAACACAGGAAGTACATGTTACAAGAGCAGCTTAAAGTCATCAAGAAGGAGCTCGGGATAGAGAAGGACGATAAACAGGCTATAGAGGAAAAACTTAAAAAGAGATTGGAGGTGAGCCGCGGTAGCCTCCCCCTCCCCCCGTTGTGTCAGTAGTAGTCTCCCCCCAGTAGTCTATACTTATATAGATAGAGTCATTGTCTCCATCAGCTGCAGCTTCTCCTGAATCCGCCCCTTAAAGGGATAATACACTTCTGATCTCTGTTTGGCAGCCAATGGAGCACAGAAAAATGTATGTACATACAAAAACTCCTTATTTGTAATTCAAAACCCCTTGATCTGCTCAAATGTGCATTCTAAATTGTAGTTGTGCATCTCCAACAAGAAATAAGACAACTAACAGAATTGCTTGTGATCTGAAAAAAGCTGATTTTGTGAGCAGTTGTGTGCTCCTACCTCTTGGTTAGTGTTTCAATTGTCCAGATACTCAAAGTGCGCATGTGCAATAAGGATGACCTTTTGACTTTAGCTTGTTATTTTCTAACAACCCAGCTTAACACTTTTACTACCATAACCGGATATGGTAATAAAAGTGTTAAGCTGGGCTGTTAGAAAATAACAAGCTAAAGTCCTTATTGGACATGCGCACTTTGAGTATCTGGACAATTGAAACACTAACCAAGAGGTAGGAGCACACAACTGCTCACAAAATCAGCTTTTTTCAGATCACAAGCAATTCTGTTAGTTGTCTTATTTCTTGTTGGAGATGCACAACTACAATTTAGAATGCACATTTGAGCAGAACAAGGGGTTTTGAATTACAAATAAGGAGTTTTTGTATGTACATACATTTTTCTGTGCTCCATTGGCTGCCAAACAGAGATCAGAAGTGTATTATCCCTTTAATATCAGTAGTGTCACCAAGTGGTCAGATTATCCCCCCCCCCCGCTGCCCTCTGACTCAATGATTAATATGTTACTTACCTAACAATATAGTTTATAATCCACCACAGTAAAAAGCGATCAGTTGTTGTGATATATCAAGGAGTTCTCTAACTCCTTGATATATACACTATATTATTAGGCAGACAATATCATCCTGGACGGATATTTTCCTGGCCTTTATGAATTCTTCTGAAGAGATCTGGTGATTCTCAGGTTTTTGGTCTCAGTTTGTTAAATTGCCGGTAACAGAAAACTCACTGTCACCTATGATTTAGAAGTAAGATTAACTTTGCTGAAGTAACTAGTTTCTCTGACATACTGACGACTAATGATAGATATGTCCAGTAATTAACTTATTATTATTTTACTTATCCCAGGGTAAAACTTTACCAGAACACGCTAATGAAGTTATGGAGGAAGAATTTAAAAAGCTCGGATTTCTTGACCCTCAGTCATCAGAGTTTAAGTAAGTCAGATTATCAGCCGATGAGCTTTTCATGTAGTAAAGTCAGCAGCTGATGAGCTATTTATGTAGTAAAGTCAGCAGGCGATGAGTTATTCATATAGTAAGGTGACCATGTACTGGTATCGAGGCATTAGTCAGTGTTTGTGGCCAGGACCACCAGTTAATAAATAGGTGCGTGTACAATTGAAACAATAACCAGATTAAAAATCATGCTGTTGTCTATTTTATCTATTGATATACATGGTTCATTTAATAGTTCATGTGAACAAGTATCCCAGGATGCAGTTTTTTTTTGCATAATGAGATAAAAGTCAGCGACCTTTGTATGGCCTTCAGATTTAAATTACATTGTGCAAATGTTGTCAACATGTACTACTTATATTATATATCGCTGATCTTCAGAGGGATAACAGTGAGGTTAATGTGCCCATAATGATTATAGTTTTTATTGCTATATATAATATATTTTGTATTATATTGTGTAATATATTGTGTATTATATTATACTATGTTACAGTGTTACCCGTAATTACCTGGACTGGCTGACAGTGTTACCCTGGGGTGTTTGCAGTGAGGAGAGTTTTGATCTGTCAGCAGCTAAAACTATTCTAGACGAAGATCACTACGGAATGTCTGAAGTCAAGAAAAGAGTTCTGGTATGTATCACCTAATAGCATCAAATAGAAAAATAGATAAGCTCACCAGACCACCCAGTGTGTTACACTTACAGTGAGATATATTTTTACAAAGCAGTATTTAATATTATCTTTATAACCTAACCATTGGCCTGGTTGGTGTAAACAAAGTGAAATGAGGACAGTGATTAGCCTAGTCATATTATCACATCTCAAATCCGTACAAACAAACTTCAGGAGTTTCTCAGAGCCCAACTTATCTCACTGCATCTATAAGCTGGTAAATGAGTTCAGATCAGTGTCTTTCCTACTGGATACAGTCGATGCTTGAGAGTGTTCTGTGTGGTGCTTCCTTCTGCTGTGTCTACCGTTTCCTCCCTGAACTTTCTGCGCCTCTGAAAATTAGTAATTTACAGATTTAAATCTCAACAATATGCCTTTCTAGGGCTTCAAATCATTTCTAGGATATCTTAAGGTCTCTAATGATGACGTATCAGGGCTCAATAACGCTGCGTTACAGATATTAACAACCATGTTTGACTGAGGGTTGAGGTACACTTGTTTATGTTACCCCCAACCCCCTGGTGTCTCAAGACCGCGTACCTGGCTGTCCGTAGTACATCTGCTGATGCTGCATATTCTGCCATTTCTGTATGTTCTCATGCAGCTGTTGAGCTTTTCTCCAGTTCTCCATTGACTGATGATAAGCGTTGTTCACCATATTACCTCCTCCTCCCTGTGGCGCCCCTCCCTGTATTGGTGCTGACTCCGAACCACTGCTGCCTTCTCTAACACTCCTCTGTGTGATTGTGTTAGAGGCTGCTGTAAGCCAATCATATGATATTAATAAATAAAACGTTGCATTGACTATTATTATTGAATTTAAACCCTACTCTGATCATCTCTATTTGGTGACAGTAAAGTTTCCTGCACTCTGCCTCAATTGCCAATTATAGGGTCGTGAGATCAAGTTTCCCATTGGACTGAGTCAGGTCTATGAGCAGGGAGCACCACTACCACTTGATCAATAAAGCTTAGGCACTCAGGCTACATGGTCCTACATTTCTATTAATATTGACGTAGGTAATATATTCTGATGAATTGTTGATTTGAAAACTTACTTGGGAATCCTGAGATACCTCTGATGTTACTTATTTGCTCTTGTTGCTGTGCGTTGAGAGGTGTACTGTTGTTAGACATGCTGTTTGCTGGTGACGGCGGTGGTACTGTTACTGTTTTATTGTTGTTATTTGTAGCGCTCATCATAGACTGTATGATTGACTGCTGATAAGCCCTCATCTGATCCTCATAGTACTTTGTGTAGTTATTCTGACTCTGCTGCTGACTCTGCTGCTGACTCTGCTCTGATTGCTGCTGACTCTGCTCTGATTGCTGCTCTGGTATTATGTTTGTATAGCCATGAACTGTAAAATAAGTCGGACAGCTCATGCACTATCTTCATGACCTAGTGTCCATTCTCGGTATAACATTACGAGAGTTAGAGCAGAAGTGATAAAAGTAGACACAGAGCCTTCTTTGCCTTCAAGCTTTTACCTGTTGCGGTCTCCCTCGCCTCTTAACCACACATATCTATTTACACCTTTTTGAAAGGAAACTGACATTGGGAGTTGCCTTACCTGCATTACTCACTGACAACTCCTTTCAATAGTAATTTGTATCACAATTAATGATGACATACCCGGACACGGCTTTGTACTAGAGAATGACTGAGCTCCCTGTGTAGGATTATATAAGCTAGCTACACTACTACTCACAGTCTCACTACTACTGGCTCCGCCTCTTTTCTCTCCTCCACCTTTGGCTTTGTCATAACCTGGACAAATTTAATTGTTAAGAAGTTCTACCTCAATCTTTCAACGATTTAATATCTGATTCATCAGCAAACAACTTCTGTGATAAGAAGCTTCATCGTAAATAAGTGTTGGTCCCGATGATGAGATAACAGTGTGATGCGGTTAAGCATCTCTTCTCTACGTCCTAACATCGTCTTCATACTATAAAAGATATCAGGTTACTATTAATGATAATGTCGTATTTACCTGGTTTGATATTTTCTCTGAATGTCATGTTCCCACAGCAGGGACATGTCGTTAGGTTATGGCCGCCTTTGTTTAGATTAGAATTATTCTTATTATTGTTGACATTATTGTTGTTTTTACTTGGTTTCTCTATATTGAAGTTAGTGTGTACTTGTGCTCCAGCCTGAGGCTGACAGTGCGGGTGGTTGCCTGGTATCCCGTGCCCAGCCATATACTGAGGTACTAAGGATTGCTGGTTATAGTTAGGCCATGGTGCAGTCCCACCTTGCGTCTGGAACGGCGTTGTGTTCTGAGGCCACACTAAGTTTGGTGTCGTACCAGGTGGAGGGTTTGAGTCCCAAGGATTGGCCTGCAATAAAGGAAACTCCTGTATGAAGACAGCATATGATGTTATACTTGATGTCGCTAACAAAATCAGGTCTGATCCCTGCATGGAGATTACTCATACCAGTACATGTTAACCTATGTTCTGAATCATAGCATGTTTGGTGAAATCAATGCATAGTCTAATACTTGGTCCAGGTTGCAGCCTTCTGAGCACTCAGAGATTTACAGCAGTCAGCGCTTGTGGCCGATGTGACAAGGCAGCCCCTCACAGTACCTTGAGTTGTATGATTTGAGGTGTTTGATTGTTAGCTGCCTGCTGCTGTGTGTTATACTGATTATAGTAGGCGGCATACGGATTGTTAGCCTGCCCTTGTTGCTGATTGTAATAGTTCCCTAGTTGATCAGCATTCACCACTGTCCACGACATTACTGATAGCAGTAAGCAGTATACAGTTTAGTAGTCAAATTTCAACTAAAATAATTAAACAAAATCATAATACTATCAACAAAACTTTGACCAATAGTGGAACAACTGCTAGAAATCAAGACGAGAAACAAAGTTTTACAATCCGGAAACTCCAAACATTTGAACCAACATGAACTTTATTACAATATATATATATACATATATATGTAGGAGAATTAAACTCTAATTAATACAAATCAGTATTGATTAGAATATTATATGGATATTGATGGTGACATACTTGCCAAGTGCCACAAGGCATGAATAGATGAGCGGACAGTCCCGGATAATTAGACATGGACTTCAGTCTCTCTGACTAACTGACTATTAGTTCACTCTGCTACTAACCTCATTAATAGAGCACAGACAGCTTGTCAATGGAAGTTAGGTGGAGGAAACTTCACAAAAATTCTGTGAATCCATTGTTTGTGGCTACTATACATTGGAATTGTCACTACACTGGCATAGTTTGTTAACAGCCCAGAATTGTCTGACCATGCTTAGCTGTGTTCTGTTATTCGATTGGCTGGCACCTGGCACTGTATGGTTTTTAGCAGACTACATCTATGCTGTGAACATATTAATATGTTTAACCTTCTCTTACAACATTGCTCTTCTTGTCTTACTTTAGGAATTCATTGCAGTCAGTAAGCTGAGAGGAAACACACAGGGAAAGATTCTCTGCTTCTACGGCCCACCTGGTACTGGTAAAACATCGATAGCTCGATCTATAGCTAAAGCTCTCAACAGGCAATACTTCAGATTTAGTGTCGGAGGAATGACCGATGTCGCTGAAATAAAAGGTCAGAAATAGTGATATGATATGATATGATCGCTATTACCTTTAATTTGCTATTGCGATATGAAACTATTGGTCCATACCAAGCCGTTTGACCATGAACTGTACAGTCATTTCTGGACTCGGAGTCTGAGCACATAGACTCAGTTCTGTGCTAATCTGAAATAAATTTTTGAACCCGAGCTGACCAAACCTCTCACGATGTAATAATAGGAAGAATATTCTTGACCTTAGGCAGTGCTAATACTATTGTCTATGTGATATGTTTGCAGGTCACAGACGTACATATGTTGGTGCTATGCCCGGAAAAATACTTCAGTGTTTGAAGAAGACAAAGACTGAGAACCCACTAATACTCATTGATGAAGTAGATAAAATAGGGAAGGGGTACCAGGGAGACCCCGCCTCGGCGCTGCTCGAGCTGCTAGATCCTGAACAAAATGTCAATTTTCTAGATCACTACCTCGATATTCCTCTAGATCTTAGTAAAGTAAGTTATGGCTCTCTGCAGCTATGTTTGTTTATATCTAGTATGTATTTGTGTATTTACGTATGCACTATGTGTGTATGTACGTACCAATGTTTGTAGACAGTTCTACCAATGACAGATTTAGCCTACTCACCTTGTGGAGGAATGCATACAATGATATTTATATTACAGGTGTTATTTATATGTACAGCTAATGTTATAGAGCTCATACCAGACCCCCTGAGAGATCGGATGGAGATGATCGAGATCTCAGGCTATATCGAAGATGAGAAGATGAATATAGCCTCAGTAAGTTATCTCTCGATGACTCTTATTATCATCAAAACATTTCATGTGTATTTATACCTCATTAGCTGATCGGAATGCTGCTTCACATCTAGAGAGAACCTTAATGAGGGCATATCTGTATATTATACAGCTCAGCCGCACTACTGGGTACATTTCTTTGAGATCTGATGTTTATGGTAATATGTCCGAAGAGTTGTCCCCTCATCAAATAGTCTTACGATCACATGTTCTCATAGTATATTTGTATGTTTTATGTAGAGACATTTAATGAAGACGATAGCTGAGACGACAGGACTGGAGGATAAGGTCGATATATCAGATGAGGCTATGAGGAGATTAATCAGGGCATACTGCAGAGAAAGTGGTGTCAGAAATCTACAAAAACAAATAGAAAAAGTCAGTCAGACACAACAACACACTGTGCAACTTAAATTACTGATATGACGGCTCTAACTCTAACATATAGTGCTTTGGTGCTTGTGACGTGAGCGTAGATGGATAATTCTACTCCCTGCTGCTATCACAAACAACCCGACCTCCCCCCTCGGCTCTTACCACTTCTGCTTACACATATTATGCTGCGTGTTACAGATATCACACATATATAGCATATATCACACATCTCATATATGACTCTCCTTATTACAGGTATCGCACACAGATATCACACATATCACACATATATCACACAGATATCACACATATTTCACACATAAATCACACATAAATCATACTCCTAATTACAGTTATTTCACACATATGACTCTCCTTATTAAATATATCACACAAATATCACACAGATATCACACATATATCACACATATATCACACATATGACATATGACTCTGCTTATTACAGATATCACACATATATCACACATATATCACACATATATCACACATATATCACACATATGACATATGACTCTGCTTATTACAGATATCACACATATATCACACATATATCACACATATATCACACATATATCACACATATGACATATGACTCTGCTTATTAAAGATATCACACATATTACTCTCCTTATTACAGATATATCGTAAGTCAGCGTATAAGATAGTAGAGAGTGATGGCAGCTCAGAGATAGTAAAAGTTACTGATGATAATCTGACTGACTTTGTGGGTAAACCAATCTTCACCCGGGACAGATTGTATGACATCACACCACCAGGAGTGGTGTGTGGACTCGCCTGGACATCTATGGGTGAGTTAGCTGAACCTGAGCAAACATAAGGATGACTATGAATACAGTTTGATTTGAGTTTGATGAGTTTAAGATTGAATTAGATTGAAACGCTTAGGGAGCGGCCATATCTCAATTTGTAAGAAGCGGTTTGATTCTAGGTTAATACAGTAGTGTCAGGAAGGGCATCAAACCCCTAAGTCTGAACTCCCTAGTTTGAACGCCTGCAGTGATAATCCACTTCTGGGTTTCTCACAGGGTATCATGACTTTAAACAAGCTTCAGTTAATTTTAATTGCTAAGGTCTAAAAGCCATCCAACATTTTCAACAAAGGCAAACATAACAGTTTATTCCTCCTAATGACAACAGAGCAATACGTGAAAACTTGTCCGATCATTCTAGCCTTTTACATACCTCAAGATAAAATGTTTAGTTTTAAGTAATTTCACTCTACTGTCGCAAACAATCAGTATGATCTCTTTGTGATAGCTCAGGTAATAACAGTCACAGCGTGTCACGAAAACCTACCTCCTGTACATTGTTGGTTAGTAAACTGAAGACAAGATGTGTTATTGTTTGTATATGATAGGTGGCTCTACACTGTATATAGAGACGAGTCTGAAGTCACCGATACATCAGGGGACAGACAGACAGACAGGAGACGAGGATGGTAAGGGTACTGCTGGTAAAGGAACCTTACAGGTGAGATAATCATACACTCCAGCAGACTACACTATGACATATCTATCTGTGTCACACAGACCAGCAGACTACACTATGACATGTCTATCTATGTAACACAGACCATCAGACTACACTATGACATGTCTATCTGTGTCACACGGACCAGCAGACTGCACTATGACATGTCTATCTGTGTCACACGGACCAGCAGACTGCACTATGACATGTCTATCTGTGTTACACATGCACACACACACTACACTATGACATGTCTATCTGTGTCACACACACTACACTATGACATGTCTATCTGTGTCACACACACTACACTATGACATGTCTATCTGTGTCACACACACTACACTATGTGTAACTGTGATGGATTCGCTCATATTAACCTGAGCTCCTAAATACTGCTCATATTACTCTATTCATGCTGCTGTGATGTTTTAACACTAGACTATTTTATTTTATTTGACAGGTTACAGGAAATCTGGGAGATGTGATGAAGGAGTCGTCACAAATAGCTCTCACCTTCGCTAAAACATTCCTATCACGTGTCGAGAGAGAAAATAACACTCTGCAGGACGGTCATATGCATCTACACGTCCCTGAGGTAGTGTATAACAATGCCGCTATGTTACGTCATGTCATATCATAGCGAAGAGTTCAGATTAAATCTTGGCGGTTCCATCAGGGCGTATTTAGATGGATATGATCTATGATGATCTCCTAGAGAGATGAAAGTTTCGGCTGATATTTGGTGGATTTTCACCAAATTTTCCAAAATTAACAGATTTTCGTTTTCTGCTGTGCAAGCTCATAAAATATTTGGCTATCTAATACTCTCTTGGCTTAAGCAGATGAATCCACAAACAGTTCCCTCAGGGCGTACGGATTACTGTTTGAATCAGTACGATAACTAATCGTTGGTCAGTGGGCGTGGCTACCGGCATAATAATACTAATTAAGCTCCGCCTCCGACCTCATGTGCTTCTAACACCTGGCTGACTTGATATAATTATGATACTGATGTATTTCGTCATCTGCTGGTACTGATGTGTAATACACAGGCTGACATACACACTCTACTAAAACCTTCAGACTCCCGAATTCCGCTGGCATACCAGAGTAGTTTGCAACTGATGCTGTCAAATACTAACCCACTTAATGCGGCCATTTATACGAGATAAGGGCTCATCGATCACTGATCACCCCTAGTTGGAATTTAGCACATTAAACATGAGTAAGCATCACAGCTGTATTTGTTTTAGCTTGTTTTGTACAAAGCCTTTTATAGATGATGGCTGATCTTCACCTTGTCTCTATCCACAGGGGTTCCTTTCTAATCTTCGTTCTTAGATCTTTTTTCTTCTTCCTAATGTCATAGATTGTCTGTATAATGTGCTATTCACTATATTCTGTAGGGGGCTACACCTAAAGATGGGCCAAGCGCAGGATGTACGATAGTTTCAGCCTTTCTCTCATTGGCTCTCAACCAGCCAATCAGACAGAACGTTGCGATGACAGGAGAGTTATCCCTCACAGGGAAGGTGCTGCCGGTGGGAGGTATCAAGGAGAAGGTCATCGCTGTAAGTTACTTAGCTCTAGCTTATCCTCAACGTCTATCTCAGATATAAGGGACTATTGTACTTATCCAAGGCTATATGTTATACACCAGTCATCAAAGTAAATATTCTATGTTTACTCTTCTAAGCTAGCTAAGGTAGCTATTACTTTTGTTGATAAGAACTTATTTTTGGGCTGATGCCACAAAACAATCAAATTTGTTGCAATTTGAGGACAGAAGATGTATCCATTATGTATTAGATGTTAAGATAGGCTGACTGGTGCCGAATTAATTGCCTGAGTTGATTAGAGAGTTTATATACATTAACCTGGGGTGTTCTGTTGGTGTCCTGGGGAGTTCTGTGGTTTTGTTTGCTGTAAAAATAATGTGGCTGGCTCCACAAACATCATAACCCTAATAGAGTACAAACTTGAAGAAAACGGACCAGCATCGCTCAGCATTAAATACAACCTTACATGATGAGTGTTTGCTGGGCAGTCACAGTAAATGGTGGCTCAGAAATAATCAACTCTTCTGTCCTCATGTTCTACTAAGGGGTGTCTTACTCTATGATTCCCATCACTAGATATCAGGTGTAACCTGGCTCAGTGCCAAAGGGAGCATCAACAACTATACACTTCTACCATCACACGCCACCACTATACACTTCTACCACCAAACGGTTCTATCATACACTTTTAGTTTTAGGGGTGATAGTGGAGAACCACAACTGCCTCCATGAGTGACCTGAACACTGCAGATGAAGGATATAGTTGCCCATTAGTTGACCCCTCATTGTTATTGTTTATTTTTGTTTGACTAGTTTGGTAACCATGGCAGCGCGCACACGTTATTATTACTGTTATTATTTACCTGCAGGCTAAGCGAGCTGGGATCACTTGTGTATTACTACCAGAAGAATGTCGTACAGACTTTGTAGAACTAGACGAGAATATCAGAGAGAATCTGGAGGTGCACTTTGTGTCACAGTATGAGGAAGTCTTCAAGATAGTCTTCCCTGATATTTATTTAAGTGCTGCCTGATACTAATGTCGTTATCAGACAGTTGTAGCTGTAGGATTCTGTGTCTCCCTTTTGTGGAACAGCTAATACTGACATTGCTCCCAAACTGCCTCGGTTTGTTTCACTTTTTTGTTCAGTTGTTATGTCTTTTTTTTTATGACACTATGCCTGGTCGAAGAGTAGATTACCTGGACAATCTTTCTACGATATACATATGGTGAACAATGCGCATCATATTTTTTACATCATTAATAAACAATCTCACACTACGAACTTGACTTTTTAGGAGAACACATTTTGGCCTCATTGCCATGTCAGATTTGCTACTATAGTTTGTTTACTATAACTGTCAGTGTCAGAGTACATAGATTCCATAAACATTATCCATAACGGTACCAGCAACCCGAGCTGCTAATCTAGATTTACCGAAAGCTGATAAAGTCTCCCTCTATCTTCTAAACAATCTCAGCAAACACCAAAAAATCTTAAATAACCTCATGACCAGTAGGGTACCCGTGTCAGCACGTGTCACGAGACGAAGTGACAAGCATTTCTACTTACTACTCTACATACTATCAATGAATCCTTTCATCATTGACAAATCTTTTTGTAGCCGCTGTATAAAGCCTCATCAAACTACTTTGACACACTATGCAGCAGTTACCTGGTACCTTGGGTGCTGTGTTAGTGCAACGTTATGTTTTCTCAGATCTCTGTGTGTTTTGATTGTGGGTGCTTTAATGTTGCATCTCAATTAAAATAATGAAGGTACCATCAAAAATAACCTGCTAGTTCTAACTGTGATATCGCAATCTGTCATATAAACAGCAAGGTCGTTGGTTTTGGCAGTCTTGTTTTGAAGATAAACAAGCGCAGATTGTCATGAAAACGATCAATTTGTGTTTGCTTAGATTTCTTGTTTTAATGACTATATAAGTTCAAGTGCTTCCCGGCTTACTCACATTAGGTGAATCTTCTCAGCCTGACAATCCTGTTGCTTGCTTAACTCAGTAGTAAAAAATATCAAAACACTTCTCCTGGGCCAACAATAAGACCAGAACTGCAATGGAGGTAAGCTTAATTGCTATAAGCTATAATTGTGCTTGCTCAATCAAACATGTTTTAATTTTGACTATCACATTGTACAGAATGACAACTCAAGACATAAAGACATCATTCTAGTCTGGGTAATAGTCGCACCGTATCATTATCGTAACCATCCAGTTGCAGCTTTTGTCAGATCAAGGAGTTAAAGAGTCAATGATCAAGGCGTCTTTAACTCCTTGGTCAGATTAGCAGTTGTTGAAAGACGGAGCCTGGCATTGAACAGCTCTCAATAGCCTCGTCCAGTTATTCATTGTAGCAACTCCTGGTTTATGCTCTGCCGACGAGAGTTTTAAATTGTACATGTTTTACAGGCCACCACAACCGCTGACTACAGCTATGACGGAGATGGTAACGGCTCGTATTATTATTATGAAGACACTGGGAATGAGACAGAATTGTATAATAACCAACTAACTCACACAATATGTACAGACATTCATGTGGCACCAATATGTGACTTAGTAGTACGACAACTGGCTCCGAGTCAGTCTGTCACTGATCTTACTGACATGAGCCAAGCTGGCTGGATATGGGCAACATTCTGCTTACTTTTATTTCTCTGTTTGATTGGAGCTGCCGGAAATCTAATAACTATTGTGGTGTTTTCCCGCTTTGTGAAGCACACAACAGTATCGCTACTGATAGTCACATTATCCCTAGTGGACTTATTAGTTTGTACTACACTACTACCTGTTAACATACACAGCGTACTAACTGAGCATCAAGATGTGGAATTCACCTGTCGCTATAAGCATTTCGGTAACTTCGCTGCGATACCACTCTCAGGAACTATTCTGTTGCTGTTAGCAGTGCAGCGATTCCTTAAAATATGGTTCCCGCAACATAAAATTTTGACTAAACTTCGGACTAAGCTTGCCATAGGCATTCTGGTGGTTATGTGCATTGTGTTTGCTGTTCCACAGTCGCTTGCATTCAGTACAAACACTTTGATTGAGCCACAGTGGATTTGCGATGGCACCATAACTTGTTCACTGTCACAGTGTAAGCCCATAGACACTTACATATCGTTAGAGACATCACATGCCCTATTCACCGCAGGACTATCAGGGCTCATAGTCATCACTGGAAGCTTTGTGGTACTCTATGCACTCATTCTTGTGAAGGCTTATCGCCTGACTAGAAATACTCCTCTGGGGGATAGATCGCGAATCAGACAACAAACGGCCATCACCTTTCTACTCGTAACTCTAACTTTTGTACTCGCGTACACCCCTATGGTAGGAATCTATTTCTCTGGTATGTGCAATAAGGACTCGTCGGATAGTTCAGGTGGCTGCGAGAAAAATACACTTAAGAAGTTCATGTGGAACTTTCTATTCATCACACACGCTGTTAACCCCATTATCTACGCATTCAATTATCCTGAGTTCAAATCCTCACTGCTCAGATGTTTTGCTAAATTACACAAGAATGCGATGAGAAGACTCGAGAACTCAGCTCCACCTCCCCAGGACTGTCAAACAATGGTGACAGCGTCAGCCTTTGGGCTCGATAGTACCACCCAACTCTAGTAGTCAACGACGCCTATCGATCGGTAGAAAATCTTTTCTTTTTTCGAATAAGCTGACGCTAACAATTTCCTTTGTGCCTTCTGATAACTTGATCAGTAATTTCATTTTCTTATACGAAATAAGTAGTAAATATTTTTTTTCTCTGAAATTTTTTTATTTACATTATATTTTCATCCGTATTTTTAACAACAGTCAGATCTCGGAGTCTCCTTTCATTTTAATATGACTCAGAATGCTGATGTTTGAGTTTATATATCTTTTCTAAGTCGTTGATGGTATAAAAACGTAGTGATACTTGATATAAATGTTTGCTGAGAGAAGTATATTATAGTGCCAAACTGTAAGCTTCAACTTCAACAATCAAAGTCATATCTATATTCGTTACGGCGGTTCTCACCATCAAATGAGCCATTTTCTTACTCAAATAATTTTGCATCAAGAGATATCTAGCTGGCCAATTTATATAAATATGGCCATTGTGCAAGGCGAATTCAGAACTCCATGATAACCAAAATAATTCCATTCAAATAAAAACAGAATTTATTGAGCTAAGTCATAATATTGACAAATACAAGTTCTAATATGTCAGACAATGATTTACTTAATAACTATGGGACCAACGGGGTATTCCCTCAATGTCAATAGGTGAATGTCCAGGAACTGGGAATGAATTCTTTTTTGCTGGAAAATGTTTCAGGCGGCCCAGTCAGGGGGAGTCCTGATTTTACCTCGTATTGATAAAGATGAATCATCAAAGGAAATTAATGCTAATAGTCAGTGTGAGTCATCTTACCACAAACTAGCTAGTGATCCAATAGCTGTGATACCTTACTTCTTATGTAGTGAATTTCAAATTCAATTTATTTTTAAATGTCATTTCAAGAATTGAAACTTGACCTAAATCTTAATCAATGGTAAGATACTATGATCTGATATTCTGCTGACTCTACGACCTTGAGCCCTGAGTTATGACCTCTCTATGACACTGTTAACGTCGTCACTTTTTAGGACGTGTATGATGTCAATGTCCAATTTAGGATTAAATTAAAATGTGATGTCACCTTTTCTCTCAGACTTACATCTGGCAACGATATTTTTTCCCACAATAGGCATAAAAATTTCACAAGATTCACCGACCATCACCCACATGTTTGCCCAATGTATCAGTGAACTTTGGCCAGACCCGTAAGTGCTGGCACAAAATTACTCTCATTCTTTTTGACCACATAAATATTGACAGACCTTGTAGCTGCACATTATTGTTGGCTTTATAATTGAGACTTTCTGTTTTTGTTTCTTAGAGCGTGGCTGGAAGTTGCTTCAAACTTTTCTAAATAGGCATACTGCTAGGTTCTACTGCTAGGTTCTACTGCTAGGTTCTACTGCTAGGTTCTACTGCTAGGTTCTACTGCTAGGTTCTACTGCTAGGTTCTACTGCTAGGTTCTAGTGCTAGGTTCTACTGCTAGGTTCTACTGCTAGGTTCTACTGCTAGGTTCAAGGGTCCATCGTGTATGCAAGATAACATATTATAACAGGAAACGTGTCCAAATAAAGTTCCTGTAAATCAGTCTAGTTTAAAGGTCCAAAAATATTTTCGGCAAAATTCACACAAACAGGTGAAAAATAATAACATATTATTGAGCTTGGTCATAATGTCATCAAAAGGCGTAACCAAAGAAAACTATGGTGTAAAAATGGATATTGTCAACATACTGCATCATAATTGTTGCAATAGTTGCAAAGTTGTTATGTAAATGAAAGTTCTCAAAATGCAGGAGATGAGATAAATTAATTGAACGCTATTTCTGTGCGATTTTTTAGAAAGTTAGGAGTATTTAACAAGAGTTTCTCCAAAAAGCATTTTATTATACTATGATGCATACTATATTTATAGGGATAGCACCCTATGTTTTTGTATTGCTCTGAGTGTTCCCATATCTAAATTTGTTGTTAATTGTGACAATAATTCAAAGTATACTCATATGTATTGATGTTATTGTTATACCTCTCCATTATATTTGTATTCCTCATTCCATTCTATTTGAAGATTTCTCCACTGATGATGAGATGGTTGTATCCTGTCAATTGTCATCGCGTGGAATGATTCATTTTAGACAATTAAATAGTTCCATCGTGTTGCAATGAGGCACCTGCATAAATTAGTCTCACTGCCACGGTAGTCCGACTGCTCAAACTCTTACCAGGACGATGAAGGTTGATAAGGCAACGCTACTACCATCAACGCTGGCAAAGTTTGAGCTAATGCCATGACAATTATTAAATGTTACTGGCTGTGCTATAAATCTGGTATGTAAATACCATTGATCCATATTTAACAAATAATAAAACAATTTGGAGGCGTCCTTTGATGTGAGATAAGGGTTAGCTTTGTTGCCGGGATATTATATCTTAGTTATATCGATATAAAGATGCTAATCAATAAGATATAAATTTGTAATGGAATTGGATATTGGCTTATAAGACAGCTTATATGGGTTATAATTTTTAATATCGATTTTCACTAAAATCTAAGCCCGTGAGTTGTCCTTTTCTTCCCAGGTTGCTAAACTGAAATCTGAGGATATTTCCACCCTGTAAGGTTACTGAGGAAATCTATAATCGGCTGAGGCCAGTAGTCACGCAAGCCAAGCAATGATGAATAAAACATTTTCTCATGAAATGCTTTTTTTTGTGTAAATAGAAGATTGACCTTTGTACCTTGTAATATTTCACAACTGGATAGAAATATTTGATTAATTTTATTACTCATGCTAAAATAATAAATAGACTGCTTTGGGAATGACAAAAATGCTCCTCTTCTCATTAGGGACATTTTGGTGTGATCAGGGAGGGTGGTATATTCTTTTCTCGTCACGAATTCACCGGTCCGTCTTCTCAGTTTTTTTGCCTTAAATGATGATGCTGAGTCATCTTTATCATGGCGTGCTGGAAGTTTGCGTATTTTCTCATCACAAGTTGGCAGTATTGGGGCTCACTGCTTATTTTACAGAAGATTGAAGTTTAGGTGTTTTAAAGTTAAAGAAAAGATTGGTCAGTTTGAATGAAACCTGAAGAGAAGATTTATCCGTTTTGAGGCAAAATTGAAGAGATGGTCACTTTCATTTACTGATAAGCTTTCGCCCAATGCTGGCTCAGTTCTTTTTAAGATTTAGGTTCAGTTTTATATCCAGTCTATCCAGTCTATCCAGTCTATCCAGTCTATCGGTCGTTGTGAAGAATTTATTCTGAAGATGACAGTTTTAAAATTGCAGATTGCCCTATTTGCTTCGAAGAAATTGAAGACAGCTTTGTGTGCAGGGAGCTCCAGTATTGTTGACGGTTCTTCCTAGAAAAATATTTATAAAGTTTCTATAAACATCATTGTGGAATAAAATCCTTATAATAATCATAGTGTTTAATTTTAGACTAATCACACCTCCATATCTGAGTTCCTAGAAAAATTTTCTGGATTTTGTAACAACATATCATCTCCTTATCCTTAAACGGCAACCAGGGTTTCAAACAACTTCTCAATGATTAATAGCAGATTCCACCTCCTACATAAGGAAAAAGACAAAATCTTATTCGGATGGCTATTCAGCCAGAATTCTTGTGAAACATTTCTTCCACCAGGTTCTCAAACTCAGCTAAGAAAGGAATACCACAGAGCAGTTTCCTGTACCTGTTATGATTTAGCCTACACTACAGCAGTGTCTTGGAACCTCTCCTAAACTGAAGTGTTACCCAGCTTAGAGTCAGCAACTGCTTTGAGTTTTGCATCCCGTAATGCACTAAGCTGATGCTGCCTCGCACATTATTTATTACCCATTAATGCATTGCTGCGAAACCTTGGTTGCCCTTTGATATTGAACCACTTCTGAGTTATATTTCGATTTTTGCGACGTCACTTGTGCATGGCAAAAGCTAAAAATGATATTTGCTGGTTTGGTTGGAGATATATTAGAAAATGGTAAAAAGTTATTGATTGACTACACTATTGGGCCTCGAATACAGCATCTTTAGTAATCGTAAACCAAATGAGAAGGCTATTCTATCCATTTCTGCTATTGAGTCATTTAATGGTAGTTATGGATGTTTCTCTTTATATAAGTACTAATGTAGAGTCAGTCCAGTCCGTCCAGTCATTATTAGAAACATATAATCTGTTAATCATACCCTTTACCTACCTCTACCTGCCCAGACTAGCCTATATAAGACATCGTAGCAGCACAAGCTAATGTTGGTACACTTTAGGCTGACTTGCGGTTAATGTCTGAGTTTGCTGTAACAGCAGCTAGATATAAAACCATGAGCTCAAACCAGCAATGAATTAACAAACCTTTGTTTGACTGGAGACTCTGTCGTAGACAGTCACACGCTTGTTAGTGGGTGTTTTTATTGGCGCAGATAAGCAGAACATGCTTATACTAGACTGGCTGCCATGCTCCGGCCTGAGATTAACATGTAGATCAAATCAGAACTGTGGGAAGCTTGAATATAAGTTAAAAGGTGCAGTGATTGTTTTGTTTAGGAAAAATATGTTTAGTTTCTAACTGAAAAACATGGTCAAGTTCCGGGTCTAGTTTATCTTGTCTAGGCTAATACGAAATAATAATTGACTTAGCTGTTTTAGAGATTGTTCCATTTGCTCTCTACCAATATCAGTTTGAGCGTAAACTCAAAAATTGGGACGTCATGTCATGTTACAAACAGGACGGTATGGGAAGAATGTCTGTGCAAATTGGTAATGGAGCATGGAGATTCCGAATCTGACATCCATTATGTTCTGAACACATTCCTTGTCTATGAGACTTTGAATATGCATACTTGCTTTTAGTCTCCAGTCCTTTAAATGGGATATTAATAAAACACGATCTTCTTGTGATAAAACTTGGCATTATTTGACATGCTGTAAGCTTTGGTCTCTTGGAATCGTCTCCCTTTCCTCCACCTAAACAGGTCTCTGACTGGTACCAAAAACAGTCAACAATCTTATTGACTCTGATAGCAGGATCACAGTAATCTTGTGCATGTCGGCACACTTTTCAATCTGATCAAAACCTACCCAGCAATGGTTAAATGAATTGTAAATCTTTACCATCAAGAGAAGCACACTCTGCACCTAAAGTTACATAATACCTAGCCTCTTCCATTCACTTTTAATATTATATAAATAAAAATATTGAGGTGTTACTGAATTTTGCACCAGTATGAATAGAGAGTCGATCATCATCTCTATTCAATTCATCATGATGCCGATTGCTGGGATCAGAAGCTAATGCAGTGAATCGTATCACATAAAGAGGGACGAATAACGCACACTCCCGTAACTTTAATATTAATTACAGGAGTGTAAGGTCCCGTCCTGCACACTTCTTGTGTTTGTTATATAAATTTCTAATCTAAATATTAATACTATAAATTATCGCTTTGATTGGTTTGACACAAGGTAAAGTTCGGTTCTATTTTGTGTAATTGTGTAATGTGTAATGGTGTAATGGTTAGCACTCTTAACTCTGAAATCCACATAAGCAATCATTAACTCGATTATGTGTGATTCCGCAAAGTTTGGCCTAAACATGTGGTTGAGTCGCAAACAAGTGGTTGCCCGTACTCTGAAAGTAAAGAGGACCGTCTAAATTTCAAAATTGAAATATAATTATGGGTAATGAGGATAAATATGACTGCGGTTATAAAATA
The DNA here is from genome assembly GCA_914767715.1 of Membranipora membranacea. Lineage (NCBI taxonomy): Eukaryota > Metazoa > Bryozoa > Gymnolaemata > Cheilostomatida > Membraniporidae > Membranipora > Membranipora membranacea. Next base: position 25,329,306 of record OU612073.1, read on the forward strand.
TTGGATTTTATCAAAATGTAGCGCGACTAGTAATAAAATAACCGGTATACTCTGGCTAAATGCTCGCCAGGACAAATCAATGTATGAAGTGACAACTTCACCTTCAATAAGACAAGATTCACTTGATCCTCTGCAGGAAATTACAATTGGCAGACTCGCCAATAACGATGGAGCTTCAACAAAATTATAACCGATGATCAGTCGATATAACCAAGGACTTACCTTTGCCTTGAACTGGAGCTTTATCTAGTAATTATTTTATCAAACAAATTTCAACCTTGAATATTGCCGCGCAATATTAATAAGAGTTTTCACAATTGTGATAAACTTACCTCGTCAATTTTCCTGACGGAAAGATGCTCGCTCCCTTCGGCCGTAATTCAATATGTATGTTTCTGCGTAATTCAGTAATTTCACCAAGTTCTTGATGTGGAGTAGACATTTATTTAATTATAATTATTCCATAAAAATTAATCCAAGTAAATTGCACATAACACAACCTTAGTCAAGGCTGGACCAAAATGAGCTCATGTTAAGTGTCTCTGCAGCTCTTTATATAGTCACAGACATGAAGAGAGGGAGTTCATTGGTCACAGCAGGCGTCGTTCCTATTCCATATCTACTTCGATCTTAGGAGGTTGACATTATTGCAACATTTTCTTTGTTACCGCTTACAATGGTCTTGTCATCTTTCTGAAGAGTTCTAGAAAATTCTTAAGGAGTTCTTGAACATTCTTATTCTGGTTTAACTATTGTTACTCCCAAGATAGAGATCTTTCAACATCCTGACTGTTTTGTCCTCCAGATGTGCAGTATTGATCTTTCTATTATTTCTTTTCAGCTTAGCTTGATAACTGAGATGAATAACCATCGAATGTTGAAATTTTGAATGTTGAAAATGAAATGGAATTCTAAATCAAACATTTGAATATGTAAAATCTAAAACTCTAAAATATGAAAATCTATAATAATCTCAAGTAAATTAGAAATAACAGCTAAAAGTGGTAAAACATCATAATATAAAATTGCACATTAATGTATTAGTTATCAGGTACTTACACTGAGGCCTAATCTTGTTAATCTGTGATTTTCTCTTGTTCTAAGACAGGAAGAGATTCAAGAAAATTTTCGTCATAAAATTCAGCTGTGTCTGCTAAAGCCAAGTTAAATTTATCTCCCTCAAATTAACACAGCATGGATATACAAGCAGCTGATTAAGGTGCTGTCTTGGGGATTAACAGTGGATTATCTATGTCATACTTAATCTGATCAACAAGCACATTGATTGCATGGTGAGATAGGTAATAACGAAAAAAAAGTTCCTAAAGAGTTTTCCCTCCTAGATCTTTGAGAAATGTTGTCCATTTCATATCCGCAGACATATTTTTTAATTAATCCTAATTAATTAAATTTTTATGGGGCTTTGGGCATTACTACGAGAGTCTTTGATACCCTGTGTAAAATGAAAAAAACAGAATGGAAATCGGAGTACCGGTTCCCGAGAAATTCACATGTGAAGTCAATTTTTGCAAATGTGCACAAGATCACTATGATATAACCTCAGATGCATTAGTAACTCATCCAGTGTCTAGGCTGTAAGTCTGGGGCCACAACAGCAATAAAAATCTTCCTATACATTCTGGAACTTTCAAATATCACCAAGTACTTCCACAGATCCTATTTGCATTGGAGGTGACTTTCAATTAACCACTGGTGAGTTATTTTTGGAGAAGAATGAGAATTGCCTATTCACACATAGCTTGATTAAAATATTTATATCATGAGTGAATGATTTTGGAATATGCTAGGATTATAGAAAACCAAAGTAGCAAGGATTGCAAGTGATCTCGAGTAATAAGCCTCGCTGATTAATTGAATGTACCCCTGGTTAAGATAATACTAAAGATTCACTTTGAGCACTACAGGTTAACTCTATTTTCAGCAGTGTTGGCCACACAATGTCTTCAAAACAATGAGATTATCCAAACATACTTCAGTTGCACTGTTATGACACAAGTTGAGGTAAATTGCCCATTTTTATGCTTATTTCGCATGTTAATAACGTTCCCACAATGCAACTATTTTGTGAGTTCTCAGGATGATTGAGTCAAATTGAGAAACTTTTCTATTTTATAGAAGCTCTCTCACAGGGAATACCAATTTACATTTGTTTAATTGAAAATGCACTCTGTATAGATATGAGTGAATTATAGGTGGGACAGCCATTGTCAATTTTCTTTAATATTGATATTTGTTATATTCTCTATTGATTATACATTATGAGATGAAGTCAAACAAGAATAAACAGGCAGAAAGAAATGTAATATATTGAATATGATAATAGGTATAGGTATACGCTGCTTAGCACCAGAAGGAAATATTGTCAGCGCAGACTTACAAGCAAAGGAGATCAAAACACGATAATGGTGAGCTGAGCTGCCTTACGACTGTCAGCTACAAGCTAAGGAGGGAAGGCTGGCTAATAGACGATTATCAAACAGAATAACTTAGATGAGACTTATATCTGCTAGTTGGTAGTGGATTATGTTGTGATCATGATTTAGAGGTAAGTTCTTGTACAATCAGTTTTTTTTTCTCTGAAGCTCGTCTAAGAATGTCGATCTTCTGTCCAGAGACTTTTTATCTGCTATTGGCTGCCGAGGCTCAAACGATCGTTTCATATCCTGTCATTAATACAATCAAACTATCAAGGTGCAACAGATAAGTGGACTAAATAAATTGGATAATTATTAAATTTTCAGATTTGGAATTATCTCCCCATTGATATTAGGTGCACAACTACCAAGGGCATAAAATAATACTGGCACATTATATTATCAGGGAGTTTGAGCCATCTCTCTCTAACTCTTCGGTTTATATCGACTAACATTTGCGACGGAGGGGGGGGGGGGGGGGTTGGTACTGCCTAGCAGGATATTATTAATATCTCAAACTGATAATGGAAAAATGAACTTTTTATTACCTTTTAATTTGGGCCAACCTTTTAATGATTCGACGATTGGTTAATATTTGCAGCAGCAGCAGCAGTTTTAAGCTCACATCAGTTTTTTATAGTTTTGTTGATAGTAGCTCACCTGTAGTTTATTATAGTTTTGTTGATAGTAGATAACAGCACCGTATAAGTCCCACCTACAGAACTCAGGCCACAGAACTCTGATAAAGGTTAGAAGACTGTAAGAGCTCTGCCAGAGTAAGAAGTCAGACAGTCTCACTTCTCCTGATGTACGCAGTAATATATCCACAGGCTGACAAGGTGATGTGTAGAAACACGACTCAAGTAGGGAGGCATCAACATCGCTGTAATCGTGGTAATAAAGAGAGGTAAGAAATCAGTTATTGTGTGATAATTACAGTCTCTGTATTTGTTGTTATTATCGGCCATGTTGGTGAACTCAATACCAGCCTGCAGCTGAGAGACTTGAGGCCACGGCATGCAGTGAATGATATAACATCTTTATTCAGAAGATATAATACTTTTACAGAAGTTGTTTGACAGGTATCTACTTTTAGTGGTGAGAAAACAACTCCTATTTACAGTTCAAATTTTTAGCTCGGGGAGGGCGAGAGTATTGTAGTAGGTTTGGGTTCATAAACTTAGGTACTAAGGGGGGGGGGGGCGTTCAAACACATGAAGTCACAATGCACCTCCAGCCTTTCACATATGTAATATATAATATATGTTTATGACAGGTTTATACAGATTTACTTTAATGTAATAGGTAAGAGAAGCACTTACCTACTCTCCAGTTTACCTTCAGCTAAACCACAAGCTACTTCTCTTATAGACGTAGCCATCTCATCTCTCGAGGTGTAAGCTATGCACACATTCAAGTAAGCTCTACCAACAAATGTTGGTATAAAGTTTAGCAGCATATGAGCAATGATACTAGCATAAATTCAAATATTCGATAAATTAAACTGGGCACATGTTTTGTTCTTCGCCAAGACTTGTTGGTAAGCGAGGATCCTTATAAAGCTAGGACAGTATTGACGGCTCCATTGTATCTTAGCGATAAACAGAGCGCCCTGTACTGTCACTCTACTCGTTGTCATCAATGTTATTGCAAATTATTTTCACATCCAACATAATACAATTGAATAAAGAGTAAAATTCTTTTTGCTGATTTCCAATATAAAGATCTTTCCGAAAGTAGTCATTCTAATATATACTGTCACCCAACTACCCTCCAGACCTATGAAACTTCCTACCTTACATCCGCTTTGCTGCTATTTTCCTTGATGAGCGGGTTAACATTAGGGACAAACCTGTTGTGATGAGATGTCATTGATACTGCCTCGGCGATGAGAATTTGTAAGTCATCAGGTAACAGTGATATTTTACCTAACACCCTCACACAAACTCCATTCTCTTCTAACTTATCCCTGACAAATAGTAACACACAATGAGCATGGCATTGTATATGGTCTGCAAGCCATAGTGTGTTAATATTTATAATAGACAAGTAGATTATACATCTCAACAAGTGATACTATCTTCAGCTGAATAACAGTGAAAATCACAGCAAGATTGTAATTAGGGCCTACTTAGATTTTAAGATATCGAGTTCTAATTTATGACAACCTGACTCCTCAAAATCATCGATTTACTACTTCTCCTCTAATTACTTATGCAGCATTACAAGCTGACAGGCTTTCAATATCATCAAATCATCAAGTGTTCAAATCTCACTTTTCATCGATGAGGTCTTGCATTTTCACTCTGAATAGATCCATTAAGCCGTTGACTTCATCAGCACAGCGCTTAAAATTCTCAATACTGAAAGCGTAAACAGTGACTTCGTTTATGCCGAGATCCAGACACCATTCTAGAGTCTATAAGAAGTCAGATACATAGTCTGAGACCATACTGACTCTCGTGATCTGACTGGGCATGTAGATCACTGATAAACTAGGCTATCATTACCACAAAGAGAATGTCGTAAGGCTAAGTATGTATCATGCGTGACTTGAATTTGCGCATGTGCAAGAACAATGAGTTTAGTTTGGGTTCTAATTGCAATTTTGGTCTGGGGAGATAGGACACCCCCTGCATAAATTGCCAGTCAACTTTAGCTAATAGTGACAATAGAAGATAACTCTTTCTAACAATTCCGCACGCATTTGTGAGTGTGCCACCAGAGCAGGTAGCCAATCAGATGGCTTCGGAATTCCGAGGCTCAATTTTGCAGAGATCAGCTCATGCCCAGAGCTGAGCATGCGCAGAATGGTCTGAGACACAAAGGATAGTGTGTGCTCTCAGACTAGTGTGTGCTCTCAGACTAGTGTGAGCCCTCAGACTAGTGTGTGCCCTCAGACTAGTGTGAGCCCTCAGACTAGTGTGTGCTCTCAGACTAGTGTGTGCTCTCAGACTAGTGTGTGCTCTCAGACTAGTGTGTGCTCTCAGACTAGTGTGAGCCCTCAGACTAGTGTGTGCCCTCAGACTAGTGTGTGCCCTCAGACTAGTGTGTGCTCTCAGACTAGTGTGTGCCCTCAGACTAGTGTGAGCCCTCAGACTAGTGTGTGCCCTCAGACTAGTGTGTGCTCTCAGACTAGTGTGAGCCCTCAGACTAGTGTGTGCCCTCAGACTAGTGTGTGCCCTCAGACTAGTGTGTGCCCTCAGACTAGTGTGTGCCCTCAGACTAGTGTGTGCCCTCAGACTAGTGTGTGCTCTCAGACTAGTGTGTGCCCTCAGACTAGTGTGTGCTCTCAGACTAGTGTGTGCTCTCAGACTAGTGTGAGCCCTCAGACTAGTGTGTGCTCTCAGACTAGTGTGAGCCCTCAGACTAGTGTGTGCTCTCAGACTAGTGTGAGCCCTCAGACTAGTGTGAGCCCTCAGACTAGTGTGTGCTCTCAGACTAGTGTGTGCTCTCAGACTAGTGTGTGCTCTCAGACTAGTGTGTGCTCTCAGACTAGTGTGAGCCCTCAGACTAGTGTGTGCCCTCAGACTAGTGTGTGCTCTCAGACTAGTGTGTGCTCTCAGACTATTGTGTGCTCTCAGACTAGTGTGAGCCCTCAGACTAGTGTGTGCTCTCAGACTAGTGTGAGCCCTCAGACTAGTGTGTGCTCTCAGACTAGTGTGAGCCCTCAGACTAGTGTGTGCCCTCAGACTAGTGTGTGCTCTCAGACTAGTGTATGCCCTCAGACTAGTGTGTGCTCTCAGACTAGTGTGTGCCCTCAGACTAGTGTGTGCTCTCAGACTAGTGTGAGCTCTCAGACTAGTGTGTGCTCTCAGACTAGTGTGTGCCCTCAGACTAGGGTGTGCTCTCAGACTAGTGTGTGCTCTCAGACTAGTGTGTGCCCTCAGACTAGTGTGTGCTCTCAGACTAGTGTGTGCTCTCAGACTAGTGTGTGCCCTCAGACTAGTGTGTGCTCTCAGACTAGTGTGTGCTCTCAGACTAGTGTGAGCTCTCAGACGAGTGTGTGCTCTCAGACTAGTGTGAGCCCTCAGCCTAGTGTGTGCCCTCAGACTAGTGTGTGCCCTCAGACTAGTGTGTGCCCTCAGACTACTGTTTTAAAAGTCTTTATTTTTTGTCAAGTCGTCAGGCTCTGCTGAGTGACCCTGGAGTAAATCCTATATTCATGACAGTGTTATAAATCAACGGAATAAATAATTTTGTAAGAAATAGATCTTCATTAATTTTACTTGATTGCATGTATGAGAGAAACATGATCTATTCCCTTAATTTAACATGGCCCCAGCACACTGCAGTCCTTCAGGAATTTAAGTTCTGCGCGGGAAAAAATTTATTATTGCATCTTATTTCGATCTTACAATTGTCCAATCCATATATTTCGCAATGACCATTGCCTATTAGGCAGTGAAATGAGACAGAAATTCATTTAGTATAGGGTATATAGGCCTATATCTGTTTTAAATTGAAAAGTAGAAGCTTGGTTGTGACAGAGAGAGTTGAGTAGTTGTTACGTACCTCGCTTAGTTTATCGAAGCCTTTCATATGTCCCTGCTGGCGGTCTATCTGGTTGTTTTTAGCGAATCTTCTGTTGCCGTCCATAATAACAGCTATATGCTTAGGAACAGGGCCGCATTTCAATGCGGAGATAATCTGTCTGTGCATCCAGTTTGGTCTGCTATTCTCATGAAACCACGCAGACGTCTCTCTTCTTATCTGGGCTTCTGATTCGTCCATCTCTTAACCTGTTCATCCACGGAAAAAGGAGAAATAAACTCCATCCCAAAAAATAACCTGTAAACTTGCAAATTAAACTCTATGGCGCAAGCATAGGCTATTTAGGCCGCAGCGCAAACATGGAACTTATATATGCGTCTTCATTTTACTGACTTATTTTACTTGCTGTGCCATGTTTTGATAAGTGAAGTACCCCCTCATGTAATCTATGATCCAAAAATAGACGAGATCTACATTTCATACCATGCAAATACAACTCCTCATGTGTACCACTTTGACCAGCCTTAGAATGATGATGATCTTATTGTGGTCATAATTTTGTAGCTGATGACTTATGATATCATCCAGGACCTCTCAGTTGCCAGAGAAGGGGATTCAATCGGCCAATATTGGTCGTTACATGCTGAATTGTAGGGAGCGACAGGTATAGAGAATGTTTACCTGATCACTATGATTCATATGTTTACCTGATCACTATGATTCATATGTTAAAAACCATCTAAGTGATGAGTGAAAGAGTAACATTATACTATTAGTTCGATTATTTATGCTACTAGTACTATGTTATAAGATAAGTTACTACTCTCCCAAAAATAAATGGATCATTCACTGGATCAATTTTGAAGGAATGGACTAGAAAATGAATTGTGGGCCTCCTTCCTTGAAAATTGAATCTCCAATGAAAGACTGGACATGGGGTTCATAAATGAATTATGAATATCCAGGCCCTAAACGGATCATCAGGCAATGATAATACCGCTGCACCACAAGATTCTGGCGATAAAATATGTAATCTGAAAGAGATATATACTAAAAGTGCAATGACAAGCTCATCTCATTGGATTTTTGCAAATCTTGTTTGTATGTTAAATTTGAAACAACATGACTCCATGGTGCAGTGGTAGCATCCAAACTGCTGATCCATCAGGGCCGGGTTTGTATCACACCTGCACCATAAATACCAAAACCAAAGTTCTACAGGAGAGTGATTAGATAATAACGGCCCCTCTAATAATCATCATCAAGATCACCAACAACCCAGTACTAACAACAACCCAGTACTAACATAACAACCCAGTACTAACATAACAACCCAGTACTAACATAACAACCCAGTACTAACATAACAACCCAGTACTAACATAACAACCCAGTACTAGCATAACAACCCAGTACTAACATAACAACCCAGTACTAACATAACAACCCAGTACTAACATAACAACCCAGTACTAACATAACAACCCAGTACTAACATAACAACCCAGTACTAACATAACAACCCAGTACTAACATAACAACCCCGTACTAACAACAACCCAGTACTAACATAACAACCCAGTACTAACATAACAACCCAGTACTAACATAACAACCCAGTACTAACATAACAACTCAGTACTAACATAACAACTCAGTACTAACATAACCCAGTACTAACATAACAACCCAGTACTAACATAACAACAACCCAGTACTAACATAACAACCCAGTACTAACATAACAACCCAGTACTAACATAACAACCCAGTACTAACATAACAACAACCCAGTACTAACATAACAACCCAGTACTAACATAACAACCCAGTACTAACATAACAACCCAGTACTAACATAACAACCCAGTACTAACATAACAACCCAGTACTAACATAACAACCCAGTACTAACATAACAACCCAGTACTAACATAACAACCCAGTACTAACATAACAACCCAGTACTAACATAACAACCCAGTACTAACATAACAACCCAGTACTAACATAACAACCCAGTACTAACATAACCCAGTACTAACATAACAACCCAGTACTAACATAACAACCCAGTACTAACATAACCCAGTACTAACATAACAACCCAGTACTAACATAACCCAGTACTAACATAACAACCCAGTACTAACATAACAACCCAGTACTAACACAACCCAGTACTAACATAACAACCCAGTACTAACATAACAACCCCGTACTAACAACAACCCAGTACTAACATAACAACCCAGTACTAACATAACAACCCAGTACTAACATAACAACCCAGTACTAACATAACAACCCAGTACTAACATAACCCAGTACTAACATAACAACCCAGTACTAACATAACAACCCAGTACTAACAACAACCCAGTACTAACATAACAACCCAGTACTAACAACAACCCAGTACTAACATAACAACCCAGTACTAACATAACAACCCAGTACTAACATAACAACCCAGTACTAACATAACAACCCAGTACTAACATAACAACCCCGTACTAACAACAACCCAGTACTAACATAACAACCCAGTACTAACATAACAACCCAGTACTAACATAACAACCCAGTACTAACATAACAACCCAGTACTAACATAACAACCCAGTACTAACATAACAACAACCCAGTACTAACATAACAACCCAGTACTAACATAACAACCCAGTACTAACATAACAACCCAGTACTAACATAACAACCCAGTACTAACATAACAACCCAGTACTAACATAACAACCCAGTACTAACATAACAACCCAGTACTAACATAACAACCCAGTACTAACATAACAACCCAGTACTAACATAACCCAGTACTAACATAACAACCCAGTACTAACATAACAACCCAGTACTAACATAACCCAGTACTAACATAACAACCCAGTACTAACATAACCCAGTACTAACATAACAACCCAGTACTAACATAACAACCCAGTACTAACACAACCCAGTACTAACATAACAACCCAGTACTAACATAACAACCCAGTACTAACATAACAACCCAGTACTAACATAACAACCCAGTACTAACATAACCCAGTACTAACATAACAACCCAGTACTAACATAACAACCCAGTACTAACATAACCCAGTACTAACATAACAACCCAGTACTAACATAACCCAGTACTAACATAACAACCCAGTACTAACATAACAACCCAGTACTAACACAACCCAGTACTAACATAACAACCCAGTACTAACATAACAACCCCGTACTAACAACAACCCAGTACTAACATAACAACCCAGTACTAACATAACAACCCAGTACTAACATAACAACCCAGTACTAACATAACCCAGTACTAACATAACAACCCAGTACTAACATAACAACCCAGTACTAACAACAACCCAGTACTAACATAACAACCCAGTACTAACAACAACCCAGTACTAACATAACAACCCAGTACTAACATAACAACCCAGTACTAACATAACAACCCAGTACTAACATAACAACCCAGTACTAACATAACCCAGTACTAACATAACAACCCAGTACTAACATAACAACCTAGTACTAACACAACCCAGTACTAACATAACAACCCAGTACTAACATAACAACCCCGTACTAACATAACAACCCAGTACTAACATAACAACCCAGTACTAACATAACAACCCAGTACTAACACAACCCAGTACTAACATAACAACCCAGTACTAACATAACAACCCAGTACTAACATAACAACCCAGTACTAACACAACCCAGTACTAACATAACAACCCAGTACTAACATAACAACCCAGTACTAACATAACAACCCAGTACTAACATAACAACCCAGTACTAACACAACCCAGTACTAACATAACAACCCAGTACTAACATAACAACCCAGTACTAACAACAACCCAGTACTAACAGTACTAACATAACAACCCAGTACTAACATAACAACCCAGTACTAACACAACCCAGTACTAACATAACAACCCAGTACTAACATAACCCAGTACTAACATAACAACCCAGTACTAACATAACAACCCAGTACTAACATAACAACCCAGTACTAACATAACAACCCAGTACTAACATAACGACCCAGTACTAACATAACAACAACCCAGTACTAACATAACAACCCAGTACTAACATAACAACCCAGTACTAACATAACTCCATCATTAGAGTCAAGTTCTGTATCGGCAGAAGCCAGTTTTATGAAAACATCATAGTGGAGGGTTTGTTGATGCAGCCCATGTTGTGTATTAAAAAGTAGTACATATATATACGGTAACTGTAAATTGCTGAACAGCTGAACAGAATTTCTCAGACTAGAATTATTATTTGTATTCTTTTCTCTGGCTGACTATCACTTCTCAAAGACATTCCTCCTAGCCAAATGATTTAATGAGTCACTAAGTTCCTGTTGGCGCCTATTTGAGATACTTTTACACACAACCTGTAGAAATTAAAATGTAATTACTCCCAACCAACGCTTTCTACATTGATAATGACTGAGTCATTATCATATCTTCAGAATGTTATTATTAACTTTATTTACTCTATGTGTATTTATCTCCTCTAGCCAGAAAAATAGCGCACTATTTAAGTTAAAACTTTGAAAAGGTGGGGTGCAAACATTGGCATTGATCTGGGAACTGGCGCATTCTGGGCTGTCGCTGACACATAGTCGGTAAACCCTGACTGGCCTTCTGGGATGCCATCGGCTCAGCCGGGAAAACCCATGACTGGTGGTATTCCGCTACATATATCGAGCAAACATACAGATGGTCAACTGGCCATTACAACTAACTTGCTCAACTAACTGACCTAAACTAGGTTACTCACTTGCCTTTCATGGTACTCATATTGAGCTCATACAGATGGTCAACTGGCCATTACAACTCACTAGCTCACTTATCTGACCTAACAAGGTTACACACTTATCACACACCATTGGTGTCCATTCCATTCATACTCTCACCTGGACATACTGACAGACACACTCGACATCTATCTCTCTGGTAATTGTTATTAACATCTAAACCTTCTTGCATACTGATATAAATCTTAGCTGGGCTAAGTTGAACCACCTTGCGATCGCTTTCAACCACGTATCACACTATTATAACCGATTTGGGGCAAGCAAATGTAGCGATCAATGTGCCAATTCTGACATAATCTGATGGTGTTCAGGAAACCAAAAACATTATCCAGCACAACCTTCCATCTAGCTAGTCTAGACAAGCTTTGTTGTGGGGGAGGGGGCTTGGGTTCCTCCCTGCAAAGCTTGCCAAGACAAGCTTCTTTCCATCCAGTCACTAGTGTAATGCAGAAATATTTACTGTGAATAAAATTGAAAGAAACCAAGAGGAATGCAAACTCAAAATGAATAATTTAATCAGCAGAATATAAGGGATTGTCCATGCTTATGCAAAAATAGCTAATCATTAAGAGAATCAAACAAACAGTAGTCTGAGAAATTCTGTTCAGCTTGTTCAGCAATTTACAGTTACCGAGATATATATATATATATATTTATTATTAAATAGATATGTTGTGACAATGAATCCCTCTCCCTGCTTGAAAGGGAGCTCATTGGTTTTGGGGTACCCTGAACTTTGTTAATGACCTTTTTCAGACCTAGGTGTTACTCCTTGGTCAGACAGTTCTGAAAATGTACCCTGAAAACTCCATTGTACCCAAGCCCTAACTCCTTGGAAAAAATTCATTGATGCAATTACCGGAAATGAAAACACATGAGAAAACTTGAGTATTTAAAAGTAGAGTTGTGTGCTGTAGTAGCATTGGTCCATCTTTATGAACACTATCCAATCATAGTCAATTATGAATTCTTCAAACCCATTAGTAACAACCAATAATAACAACAGTAATCTGGGGTGTGACACTTGCATGATGGTGTATATTGAATGAGAGCACCTGACCAACCCATCAATCATCGTAGCACATTGCTAACACATTGTGACTATTTATGCTCATACTAACCAAACATATTTGCTAACCAAATATTAGATAACCAGTTCATAGATAAATCTCTGAATCAGGTCAAAGTGGCTTCATCAGACCAGTCAGTGTCCTCTCACATAGTCCTTAGGACTGATAGTGATAACAGTAGTGTGTCAATTGAATATGAAACTAACAGCACTAGGAATTTAGAATCAACTAGCCTTGTAGTATCACTACCTTCAGACCACTTGCCACCTGTAGAACAGGTGCTAGCAAGTGATCAGAGCTACAGTGAGTTTTTAAACGCTGATCCTGAGAAATACCCACCAACTGTGCAGGTACCCCTTGAGGAGGCTGATGGCATGTTAGGACGCTCATCAAAGGTTTACGCGACAGATGAAACTGCATCAATAGAGAGACTCCAATCACCAGAAAGTATGGGTGATCCCCCACAAGACATCAATATGCATAACCTTGGGCCGCCGAGACCAGAGGCGGACAAGGCAACTCAAGAAGATGCACTAAATACTACTCTGCATCAGGTGAGTGGACCACTCCATACCTTTCTGACTTGTGAATAAATATAGGTGCTCTAACATGCAGACCCTCACTCAGTTCTGCTTAGGCCTATATTCTGATCCGATTGGTATGATCATTATGATTTCGTTTCAATTTTTAGACAACACCCGTATTTGTCGCCACCTCTGACCATGTTGGTTATCCTATGACAAAACATAAAATGTTCCTGTATGTTTGATTTTAGTGTGCAAGAGATGGTGATGATGAAAGTCTTACCCTACTTCTTGAGCACCTTGGGGACCGTAAAAAGAAGATGATTAACAAATGGGATGACTACACTAATAGGATGACCCCATTACACTATGCCGCCCGATACAATCACTTCAGAATTGTCGAGATACTCGTCAACAATGGCGCAAGTAAGTTGGACAACCTTATAACTGTTGGTAGCAGCCATCAGATGAAAAGATGTAAAAGCACACAATCCAGTGAATACTATGCAGCATACACAAGCTGCAGTATTGCGGTAATTGGAGTTGTGTTGTTGAATTTGATACGGAGAGATTTGTCCTAGTTCCTACGTTATTCAGTGTGATCTTCAAGTTTAGGCATCTGTAATTAGTCTTTCGCTGACTCATTATTTGTTAAGGACTTATTATATCATGTCTGCCTGCAATAGTCGTGATAAATTATCACAGTCATGTTCATGAAAGCATGTACACAACTATGTGCACATCTCAAAATTAAAAATGGATAAACCATAGGATTGTATTGGATAGTTAGTCAGTTGAAGCAAAATTATATGGTTTGTGATATATAGGTGGGCCTCCAAGATTAAGTAGCCTAATAGTCACAGACTTAATATACTAATACAATACATACTAGTATATTAAACCTACTGTTACAGTTATCTATCAAAGCTTTTGGGTGTAACTGAATTGACTCGTGCTTTTGAACACCTAGGCAATCTTACATGGTAAATTTTGTATTTAGAGATTCTTATCTGTTATCTAATCCGCATGTAAACAATGTGCATGTGAGCTTCAATCATCACAGGAGACATCATTGGAGCAAGGAGTTCACTCCTTGATTGTAGTGCATTGTATGATTCTCACCACCTACTCAAGCGTGATATAGAAAATATTACTGTCCCCTAGACATACCTAGCTGCTATTTATTTATTTCCTTAATGTCGACGACATGCTCAGATACATTGTGTTTTAGCAAGTTAGTTCACAAATAAAGTATGACTATTATTGGCCTTGGTGAATCAAAACTGTGCAACTGATGAATTGTCGTAATATGGTTTTAAGATGACCGGTATGAGCGCCTGATGGTTGGCTCATGGATATACGGGTATATGATCCCATTATGATAGAACAGCTTTTAATACATTCAAATAAAATATCTCTGGTGGCACTTGGGGTCATTCCTCAGTCTAATTTATCCAATACAAAACTTCTGGTGGTCCCAACCAGACATATACAAGCCTCCTGTACAGTGGAGAGTGCAATGTATGAGTTATGTCTGTCCTGTAGATGTCAATCATGGTGGTGAAGATAACCAGACGGCTTTGCACATGGCTGCTAAATTTAAGAAAACTCTGAAGAAGAGTCCGACCACAGACACGGCTATGAGTGGTGGGCCCGGAGTGGAAACAGCAGAGGGGGACACAGACGCCTCTCAGCCTAATATTGTGGTACGTTCAACAATATCTGTAAATGAAATGAAATTTGAAAAATGGGATGTTGGTGTAATATAGAGTTTGAGTCTGAGCCTAGAGATGTGTTAGTCCATACAGGGATTTTTGTTTCTGTTTTCAATGACCCAGCACAGCTCTGATCTTGTTCACTCAAATGCACCACCTGACAGTTGATTACACAGATTCATCTCGGCGTGCTAGTTTTGGTACTGGTTCCCTTTTTCTCTCTAAGCTTAGTCTTGCTCATTATTCTAGTAAATTGTGCGATTTTAAATCTTTGATGACCTTGAACTTCTAAGCAAGATTAGTACCCTATCTATCAAATCAGGAAATCATTACAATCAATTATGAACTCAATGCTGATTATTGAGTAAGTTATTTGGAATCTGCAGGATGTAAATGATTCAGCAGACACAGTGGCAGCGATATATGCAGATCTCAGTAATGGTGAACCAGAAGACCAGGATGTGGAGGGGGATAATCCTGGTCCTGGTACACCATTACTGGAGGATGTGCCGCCAGCTAAGGTAACAAACTCCTCCATGTTAAGGGTGGTAGGCCTAAACACTGTTGTCCACATTGTTGTTAATCGAGTCTGGATTTACTTGTGGATAACCTCCCTAGTTCTCACCACCCAGTCCAAGTCTCCCTTACCTATCATAAGTCATTGTTCCTAGACTATACTCAACTGTAACCGTTTCTAATAGAGTTCTCAAATTTCTGTTGAAGCAAACATTTTCGAGTGACAAACAATGTGGACAATAGAATGCATGCCAGTGTCTACTCCATAGACCTACCAGTGTCTGCTCTTTAGGCCTACCAGTGTCTGCTCTTTAGGCCTACCTTGCTCTATTAAGCATGTGCTTTCTGTTAGCTTTTCTGTTTTGCTGGGTAGCTGGGTAGTGCACTTATCTACGTGGAAAAGGGGCTACTCAACACACATTTCATTCTGAACCCACAAAGCAAAGTGATCGAATAACATAATAGGTTTTTCTACCCATTTTAAGTAATTGCGTTTCTAAGAATGGCCTCAACAAGCTTATATGACAAGGTTGGGAGGATGTTTTTCATTTCAAGTCTCCAAAATTAACGAAAAAATAACAAACTTAGTATTATGAATACTAGCCAGTATTCTATACAATCTTCTGTGGAAGGCCTCCTGCCAACCAGATAGCAAACAAACAAAACATCAATATACTTTATCCCAGTTTACAACTTCCCTGTGAGGTGCATCTTTGATTCTAGATCCTGTTTTCTGGGATTTCCTCATGCGCCACGGGTACGTAACTCATTGCCGTGAATGATAAATTTGTTTTCTTGAACTTGTAACTGTTGACTCAGTGGTTTTGAAAATATCTAGTGCCGAAAAAAAGTTAAACTATAATTGCGTTTTTTCATCAACTCCACTTGGTTGAGTGGATGGGTTCATGACTAAATCTTTAGCATGGCTCGCTAAAGATGTAAAAAAATTGCTGATCCTTTTGTATAGGTTTTTTTGGAATGACATTAAAAAATCGATATTGATTTAGCTTGTTTTGGTCAATTTTTGAAATTGAACCAAACTTGAACGATCAAAAACTTAATACTCTGTTTTCGGCTGAACCCACAAAGCTGCCACTCCTGTTGAGGTTGAGTGTTGTTATCAAAACACCTCGAACTCAACCGAATATCATTATAAGCTATTTACTCCTTCCCTTTATGCATGTAATCATTTTGCTCAGACACCTAAACTACTAAAATAGCAAAAGCTTTAAGGCACCAGCGACCAGAAGAAGGGCATAAGTTGATATCATACTGGTCCTCCAGTCAACAACTATGAATGATTTAATAAGAACTTTCGCTTTTCCTATGGACAATGTTCTGTTACTGTTGCTGTTTCCCTCGCCGAGGGGGCCTTTGGGCGGGGGGCTCAGACTACTCTGTTGCTGTTTCCCTCGCCGAGGGGGCCTTTGGGCGGGGGCTCAGACTACTCTGTTGCTGGTGGCCTTATAGCTTAGTTTGATTGTTTGACGTTTGATGACTGGCTGCAGCTTTTGCTGGTGATTTCAGACTGCTAATGGTAAAACCACAATTATATTATCTGGTGGCGGTGATGATGAAGATGCTAGTCCCACTGAATCTAAACCCAAATCAAATCAGCAGGTAAAATTATCATTGTCACAATACCACCCTATAATATGACAGCATCATAGAGTCAAAGAAGATTAAAACACATGTGTGCTTATACTGTGACATCTCTGCTTTGCTCCTATCTGCTCTACTGGGCTGTTTACCTTCTTCAGCTCTTTCTCACTAACCATCCTGTCTGCTTCACCATTGTTACCCGTCCCCATCTCCCCCTCCCCCTCCCTATTAGTGGTATGGTTCTTGATCCCGAGTTCCATAAGCCTCCAATCATATGTGCTACGCTAGACCACCATTTTCAACTTCTGAGTACTATGACGCAATATTGATGGCCATGTTTGCTGCTAATACTTTCATCATAGCAATAGTTTCTGCAATTTGGCTCTAGCTTTCAATAAATCCTTCTAGCTTCAAAGTAAAAAATCCATAGATCTTTGCCGAGCCTTGTCAGTGCGCTTAGTGACACAGACCAAGGATACTCAGGCCTACATGAAAAAGGTGGGAATGGTTCACCTTCAAAAGTCACGGGGCATCACAGGACATTATCATCAGCGCCTTCTAGAAGCAGAGAGGACTCTCCTCTCAGTTTCCTCAGCACCCACCAAAGCCATGTCGCTAAGAAATGGGGCGCTGTCACATCTAGACTTACTGCTCCTAATCTGTTTTTTAGAAAGGTGTGTTTGCATGTCACTAACCCATCTATCCATAACTCCTCATCCCAATTACAATTCTCTAATCACATTTCTCCAATACTCTGTATGATGATCATGACAGTATACTCCCCCATGATCTGTAAGATCCTTGACTTTCGTTAAATATGAAATTGTATTGATTCCTATTTTTTCTTCTTTCAATTTTCATCAAACCCTGACCTGCTAAACATTTAATTGTTACACTGCATGACACCAAGCCACCAAAGGTGTTAGAGAAAGTGAAAGAGGTCTTACTGAACTGATTAAATACTGAATATAACCTACTGATATTAAATCTAAATGCAGCATATCTGAATGCTGTAACATCTTATTGCAGTCACAGTTAGATTTGACTGCCGTTCAGGCTCTGGGCCAATCGACTTTATCTATGCTGACGGTATTGGAATGAAAATATTGTTTGCTTTACATTTATTATACATAATTTAGTGTCTATCTCCTTTATTTTCCTGCCTCGTATTTCCAAGGGGAGGACCTTGCTGAGGCACTGCACACAGGGATCTTTTTAACATCTCCCCCAAGCAATAATTGTGATAAGCACTGGCTCTCACGACTTTCTGCCCCTGCTCATTTACACCAACTTGGCTAGAATAATGTTTTCTGTGATAATCCAGTCCCATATAAAACAAAACTCATTGGACTAAACAATCTATATAGCTAGGGAACACTTGTGACTTTTCATCCCATTTCTTTGAGAACACACATGGTGATTATCTTTGAACAGCTCCACCTCCCCCCCCCCTCATTATCTTAGACCTTGGGTAGTAATCTTTGTGTCAATATTTTCTATTCGACCCACTGAGTTATTTTTTTTATGTGATCGGCATGGAACAAGCATGTCATCATCCCAATGTTGTATTGTGATATTACTTTAGGAAGAGATGACATTCTAATTATGTATGTCTGTAAAGTTTACAAACCAGCGATGGTGTATTGTCTCCTCCACTATTGCTCTCATTCTAACTAAGCTGATATGCTAACCAAACTACCAAAAACTTAATCCTTTACTGCTGCCATTCAAAATGAAATTTCATTACTGGAGCCAGGTACTAGTAAATTGATATGATGACATCCCGCTATGCAGTTTGACGAAACCTTAGTGAAGTTGCAGAGATAACGTGATGTTTGTTGTTATATAGCTCAGTATATTTTTATATAATAAAGGTACCCGAGTCGGTAACTACTGAAGATGTTACGGACCTGGCAGCTTATGATGTAGCTGCTGACAGCGTTATAGCCTACTTAGTGAAGAATGACGCTGACCCTAACGCCCGTGATGCTTACGGCAGCACACCTCTTCACTTCGCTGCCATGAGAGAAAACGAGGTGGCTCTGCTGGACCTGCTCTGTATGAAAGGCATCATCATCGAAGTGAGTTCAAAGTTTAATTCTCACAGTTACAGTTTTCCTTTTCATATTCTATTTTGGGCTGTTAGTGAGAAGTGAAAGAAGGTTTGATCCAGCAATCTCAGGCTTACAGGCACTTCTAGTTGGGTCCATTGATGTCTACCTACCATTTCACCAAAAACACATATTTTAGAGATTTTAGTTCCAATAATATATTTGGTAATAACCAGACACAAATGATTGAGCTTCGGTGACACTGGAGACCCAGTGGAATCCTTAAAACTATCTTACTTTACAAAAACTAAATACCACTGAGATGCACAACAACCTTCTTTATCATACATACTGATATATGCCCAAAAAACCGTTCTCATAATATCAATCGCAAGAAATTATGAGGTTTTAGGCATATAATTTTGAGTCGCATAATAACTTTGTGACTGCTTTTATACCCAACTCACAATGACCTCCCACGCGATGATGTGATTATGGTGTCTCTCTGTTTAGGCTGCTGACAAACAAAAGATGACTCCCCTTCATCTTGCTGCCACTCATGACAACAAAGAGGGCTGTCGTTTACTCGTCCTAAAAGGGGCGGAGCTTAGATGTCAGGATGACGAAAACTCGACACCATTGCATATGGCCGCCACAGAAGGAAACTATGAGATTGTTAAGATGCTGTTTGAACAAGCAGAAATTCGAGACAGTTGGGTCTCTGTTCAGAATGTAAGTCACGGCCAGCTCATGTCTCAGCTGATCAAGTAACCATATATGAGCAATAAGATAAGATTGAAAAGGTTTTGTGCAATGAGTAGCAGATTTACCTTTCTCAGCGACGAAGACCACGACTACACTGGAGTCAGATATTGCATGCATTCATCGTGGGTGTGTTCCTAACATGTCCTATTGGGTAGGAGAGCTTTATCCAGTGCACTATTCCCCCTCCCCCTTGGACCTGTAACAGAACAGGTAACATGAGTGTGATGAGTATCCTTAACATAGTCGGATATTGTTGTAGATGATAACTGATCAGGATCAGGAAGGTAATACAGCTCTTCATCTGGCTGTAGAGAATGGTCACTATGAGGTCGTCAAACTCTGCCTAGAGAAAAGTAAGTAACCCTGACCATTCTAACTACTCGGACTACCAAACATGGCAGCATCATGTCTTATAGTCATCTTATGGTCAGTACCTCACAACCAAATTAATTCCATAAGGGTAAATATCAGCTAGTCTATGATGCTACCTAACAACACATTGCCAATATTTTTAACGAAAACCAAAAAAACTTTTCTACTCTATAATTTCATCATGCAAGGGATGCAGTGTGTGAAACACATCAATACTTCTCATGTGTGGGCTACATGTTACTTGCTAATAATTGACATTGAAAGTACCTATTGTTGCTCAGCACTGCTTAGTGACTGGGATATTTTGTTGAACAGAGTTGAAATTGAGGAAATGGATGAATCAAGGATTATTTGCAATCCATTGTGTTTTAGTTTACTCAGGGCCTGAAATATTTCAACTGGTTACCATATAAATATTTGCATTACTACAAACTCAATGTTCAAGTAATTGATCCATATACTGGTAGTCTATTATGCTGCAATTATCCATACATGCAGGGCTGATATAACCTCGAGATTATTATTGTATATTGTCCCTAGTTATTTATCGATTAGTCTGCAGTGAGATGTATATTTAGTACTAACTGTAAACACTTCTTGTATCTGATTCTGTTCAGGAGGGTAGCTCTCTAATCACATGGGTTGTTGGTCTGAAAGCTTAGTAAACATTGCTAAGCGGATCATTTTTGAAGTTAGATTTACATTTCTCTGTTGATCCTTATGTTTGGTCATTAGTTGAAACGATGTAAATACTGACCAACTCCGACAAGAACAGGTTTTTGATTTTGCTTCTGAATTCCGTTGAATCATGAGTAGAGATAAGGAGCTTTGATAGCGCAAATGATCACATACTTCGCTATCAAGCAAGATGTCCTGGGTTCAATCCCTGCTGTCATTTCGAGGGATCTCCCTACCCACATACCACAAAAACTCAAAATCAACTTCAACCAACAAGTCTCACAAATCACACACATCTCAAACTCAGACAACTCTCATAATTACAAAACCGACTGATGGACCCACTCATCTTTCTCACATCAAGGGTGTGTTCTATCAGTAATAATCAAAGTTGTCTAGGGGTCTTGGGCACTAGGGGTGTCAATCATATGTTCTCTGGAGAGTAAGGCCTCATACCACTACCTTCCCCCCACATAAGACAAGAGTCGAGAAATTTTTAGGCGGGGACAACAGTCTGGGGGGCTCAGACTAGCGACTCTATATCTTATCCTCAATTCATCATCATGCGGTTGCCTTTATTGTCTCACGAACGAACGAAGCACAAGTAGATATATTATTTAGGATTCTAATGTACCTTTGTTGCTAAAGTTGTTGGATATAAGGGAATAAAATCACAGGGAGAGCTTAGCTGATCAATGACATCTGGATAAGGGGCCCTACTGCTCCCTCCCTAAAGCCGACAAAGTATAACTTGTTAATGAGGAGACAGTCAGTCATTATCACAATCTATACTCTATAATTTCAGATGCCAATGTGAACAAACCGAGACAGAACTATGTGACACCGCTCCATCTGGCTGCCACATCTGGTGATGTGAGAATTGTACAGAAGCTGGTGGAGGGCAATGCCAGGATCAACGCCCTAGATGCGGACCAGGCCACACCCCTCCACAGGGCCACTGCTTATGACAACGATAAGGTCATAGAGTACCTTGTCAAAAAGTAAGACTTAGTTCTTAACACAGAAGCCTCGAGGGTTACCGACTCATCTATGTCTATGTCTATTGAGGGTATCAGTGGCGCATACTACCCACATATCTGTCCTCACAACATGTATCACCCAACCTGTGCTATGACTAATTCCAAAGTCTGTTAAATACTGAATAATGAATCACTATTTTTCTAATTGTGTTATTGCGTAGATAAATTTGAAACATTTGCATGAATAAGAAGTTGCTTCATCTTGTCTTGTAACCTGCAGTTGCCATACCTTTTGGCTCGAATTAGAATCTCAAGATTTTAGAGAGGTTGCGAAATCCCACAGTTGTTGTCACATGAATATTTCATGTTGTCGGTCACCCATGGCATTATATTACCCGGAGTAGCAGTTAAGCGCTCATGACACATAAAAATTCTCGTATCACATTGAACGTGAAATGAGTTGTCATATCTCATATTGTCTCACAATCATGGACAGATTTCTCTATTATCCTTGGTCAATTATTTATATATGGTTCAATAGTGATATTATAGTTCACCATGTATATAACAGAACAGAGCCTTTTTCTAAGTTCAGCGAACCTTGTCAGTATGGTATTTGGAAGAAATTTGATGTTTCATCCATAACTCTTGCTATATATAGTTACTACTCCTTGAGCATATTAATTGGACAGAATGTTATGTAAAATGATGAACAAGTAAATCAGGAACAATAATGGCATTAGGGCTGTACCATTCCTCAATTTCTTCTTCTAGAGGTGCCAGACTAGAGAAAGCAGATAAGGATAACTTCACAGCTCTACTTATAGCAGCCAGTAATGGACACGTACAATCACTGAAGACTCTGATTAAGCTGGGAGGTAATGTACTCGTGACAGATAAAAGTGAGAAGACAGCTCTCCACTGGGCAGCTGAGGAGAATCAGCCTGAGATCATGAAGGTAGGCACTCTGTAGTCTGAGATCATGAAGGTAAGCTCACTATAGCCTGAGATCATGAAGGTAAGGTCACTAGAGCCTGAGATCATGAAGGTAAGGTCACTATAGCCTGAGATCATGAAGGGAGACTTGTCATTTTGGTCATTCTATGATTGGCTGAAAGACTAAGGCTGCTCCCAGGTCAAAATCACAGGAGTATTATTGATGGTGACTTTGTTGTTGATATTAAACCTGTAATAAACTCCTTTTTACAGTCTGCAGAATAACAGATTGTATGAACAAACGAATGGATTAATATTCAGGTGTATGACTAGACTGCCATAGTTTTAGCTGCAGACGTCATCTTAATCTCTCAGATGTAACTATAAAAAGCTCTTGTCCTTGCTAGCTATATTTCGTGATTCTATATACAGCAGCAATATGTTGTTGCACATCTTCTGCAACCTCTTACAAATTCGGGCATTCAGCATTGTGAGCCCTAAAATGGTAGAATACTTTTTATATTCCACGGATACCCAGGCTGGTATTCAGATATGCAATCATATGTGAATATTTGTGCACATGCCTGCCTATAAAGCATCCCTAGTAAAGTACTGTTCGTTTAGCTAGAATAATCAGGAAGTGAAGTACAAGCACCCAAGCCTCTCATATAGTCCTAACAGCTTTATCTCCTCCCTGACCTGAGCGCTCCCTGCTCGAGCAGAAACACATGCTGAAGAGGATAGATACTGCTGAATTCTGGATTCCCCAAGAAGACCAGATCAATCCCAATATGTACGACTGTGTGACCTGAACTCTCCTGGAAATTCCAGGATATGAATGCATTATGGGAATGCTGTTTACACCTGCTGTCATCGTTTCTTTGTAGGCATTGCTGAATCACCCTGGTGGTACTGAGCTTTTAGATGCTAATGATAAATACGGTCACACTCCGCTCCATGTGTCTGCTGCTAAAGGCTATATCGACTGTGTCAAGGTATTGTTATCTTTTAATTCAACCTTCTCTTTCCAGGCAGCCATGCTGGTGGATACATGCAAATTATAGAAATAAAAGTTGTCTCCTGCCTGAAACAGGGAAGACAATTCCTTACCCAAATGCGTATTTGTTTATAAATTTGATATTCACACCATCACTTGAGACTTAGCTGTGTTGGAACACCAGGATAACTGGTTTTAAAAATGAAATTTTTCATTGTAATTTCTTCATTTTCTTAATATTTTATTTAATTGCTTATCTTGAATCTATAGGTACTGTTGGAGTTTAATGCTGACATAGCCGATAAAACAGATGAAGAGCAGACACCACTCCATCTCGCTGCTCAGAATGGAATGACTCATATAGTTAAACTGATGACACAGGTAAGGCTGGCTCTACCATAAAGTTGTATAATATATATGTCTATGCGCGTGATTCAATAGACCTGCTTCTGACATAAGCAGTAAGGAGATGGAAGTTTTCAGGTTCATTAAGTTTAAATGTAAGGATTTCATGTATGCCGTTGAAGAGTTTATATATATATATATATACGATTAAATCAGAGACATTTTTGAATATTGCATGTAGTTTGCCAAACAGGTATGAGTTATGTGAAAGTTATAGTAAGAGTGGTTAGCTCTCCATTCTCCAGCAAGTGTATATAAAGTGTGTTAGAATAAAACCTTATTGTGTGTCACCCTTATTATCAAATATGAATATATATATGGATGAACAGCCACTTTAAAACTTATAGAACATTTATATGTCGGGTTCTCATGGCGCGGTATCAAACTGCTGACATCGGGTAGATTGAAAATTTGGCTGAACATCTAGAAAACTCAAAAGTTGTGGTCGCCTTAATCAACATTATGTTATAATAGTGTGATCCACAGTGACTTGTTTACTGCACCCATACCTATCTCTTGTTGACCCTACTCTTTATCCCGTTGGCGCTTCAGGTTTTTAGATGCTGCCAGCGATCTTCCTTCTTGGCCCTGATTGGTTGGATGGTGTGTTTGGATTGTCTTCTCCTCCCAAAATAACCAATCAGAGGCAACACATTGTCAAACTGCTCTCATTCTCTTCTTCCCCTCTTTCATGTAAGTGCTGTGATTGTAGAGATCCTCCTTCCTGTCCCTTCCTACTCCCTCGTGGGTACCATTAATCATATCATGACGAATGTTAACGTTTATTTACAGAGAGATAAGACCATAGTGAATGATTACGATGAGAACTCTAACGCTCCTCTACACTTAGCTGCTCTCGAAGGTCACACAAAGGTCGCTGCTGTGCTGCTCGAGGCTGGAGCTGATATCGCAGCGAGGTATGAGTCCTACAAACTACTGCATATTTTGTTTCATAGTAATATTCACAACATAAATCCTGGAGGTATTTCAATTAGAATGAGCTATGCTTACCAAAGCAAATTATCATTATCACATCGCTCAAAATTATTGCTCACTAGCTTTTCCAATTAGACAAATATGTAAGCGTGACCCGAGCAAGTCTCACTCACTTACTTTTTCTAGCGGTTGTGTCCTCAAACTAATCAGATTGATCCTTAGACTAGGACTAGTATGACTGAATATATGATGATATAGTTTTAGTAAATTTTTTTCTCAGATTAAAAGGCTGTCATATATATATATATATATTCAATACATTTCAGACATTAACATTAACATTTCTCTCCTTGCAGAAACTGTAACTTATGGACGCCTATTGATTGCGCTGCTGCCTATGGACGAGTCAAGATGATCAAAGTATTGTTAGATTATGACTCACCCCTTGACCCCACTGATAGGTCTAAGACTACACCCCTTCATCTGGCGTGTAAGCGAGGCCACGCAGACTGCGTCGAGCTTCTCATCGTGAAGGGAGCTAACGTTACCATTGTGACAGCCGACGGGTATAACTGTATGGATTTAGCCATCGACAAGGGACACAAGTGAGTGTACGCTAATATCTGTATAGTGAAGTCCCGTGTACCAGACGTGGTGGTTATACTGTAAGATCCCATGTACAAGAGCTGTGGAAGGATGGTCCTTAGTCTTAGACATGACACACAATGGGGACGGATGGAGAGTGTATCCTTGGTCGCTTCTATACTCATTTTTATATGGTTCTTGGTCGTAAAACTTCAGTTTTCAGTTCCCCAAGCCTTATTTAGGCGAGCATGTCACAAAAAGCCTGAATAAATTGTCTTATTGAATAATAGTTTGATAGTCAATTTATGGTCACAGTACACAGTACACAGTACAGTCACAGTACACAGATATAACTAATATTTGTTCGCTACCTTTCAGGGACGTAGTATCCACCATACTGGACTCCGATAAATGGATGGATGCGATGAAGCATGCTCATCTGGACTTAAATGCTCATGGCATAAGAATCACCCCTATGAGGAAACTTATTCGTAAAATGCCTGGTTAGTAGTTGTGGTATACACGGATTCAAACAAATAACCTTCTATGGCTAAACTTAGATAACCGACCTTCTTGAAATTTGTGCACACTATCACCAGAAGTTGAGACAGCAGTATTTTCCACAATCATGAATTTGAGACATTCGTTGATTCAAATCCAAACCTTTTCCGCAAGGTGGATGATAATCCCGTCTCATATGTATGATTACAATATGACTCTGAGTGTTTTTTTTTCACTTCAGATATGGCTGAGAAGGTATTTAACCTGTGTACCAATGCTAATGAGCATAGCCCAGAAAGTACACGTTACCAGATAACATTTAACTATGAGCTACTCGACGATCAGTACTCTAGCTGGGAGAATGAAGATGGTACGAGTCGTGGTGACTCCTCCTCCCTCCTCGGTAAGATCACAGTCTAATTATAGGAGAGATTCAATACCATATTGTAGATGGATGGATGGATGGATGGATGGATGGATGGATGGATGGATGGATGGATGGATTTATTACTATCATAGACAAAAATTTGTCACGAAATACGTTGTTAATACTGACAAGAAAGAAAAAACATGGAAAAATCAGATCTCTGTTGTATAAAAGGTTTTTTAGAATAGTATATTATTAAGTGTATGTATGAGATGTCTTAAAAAGCTGTCTCTACCCCATGTACCCCGATATTTAACGGTGCGGTAGCGACCTGAGGGGCATTTAGTTAGAAAGTCATTGATAAAGTGCTCTTCATCGTGTATGTACCGTAGTCCAAGTGTCTTGATCTGGTTGGCCACCAGAGCATCTATATCGGGGTGCTCAATCCCTAACTTGGCGGCATCTTTAAATATTTTGCGTAAGCACTTCTTGCATGAATGCTTGTAAAAAGTATGGGGAGACAGCTTGTTAGCTTGATAGCTTGTTACGTCCAGCTTGGATGCCATCTTCCCACAACAACTGACAGTTGCCTTGGTAAGAAAGGCGAAGGGATAAAATATATATGATGGCATAGACAAAGCGCGTCAAACTTGATATTGGCTTGCACTATTAATCCAAACTTCCCATGTGAAAAATTTCTGTGCTTTCAAAAATAATTTTGTGATCAATAGATGCTTATCTTGGATGATTAGGCTGTCTACAATCGTTGTCTTGAGTCAATTTTATATCATGATTCAAAAACTGTTGCATAACAACTCGTGTTTGATGTCTTTGGATGCTTTCTTGTAGGTGGTTCTGTTTATGGTGATGATAACAAAGTATTAGAAGAAGCCAGACCTTACAGTGATAACAAGTCAATAATAAAGAAGAACCATCCCCTGCTCATCATGGTAATGCTTTGATGATCGCTCATGTGAAAATGCAATAAGCTACCTTATTGGATGACCCTAACCACATAAGTTTACTTGAAGACAAGATGATAGTTTCCACTTTTGGTTGTCTTCTCTCCAAAGCTATGAAAAATACTGATGTTGATTGATCTGAATCAGGCAATAATGATGCCCAAACTAACATTCAAATATAGGAGTAGGAGGTAGCTCAGTTGGTTAGAGCGCCTGCCCTTTCACGCTCAAGCGTTAGAGGTCTCGGGTTCGAAATCTGCTTCAGTCTACCGACTACTGGGCTCAATTGACGCCCCAGGTGTCCTCCGACCTGCATGCAAATTGAGAGCAACTTGGCGCCGAATATGGCGGCCGCGCCCTTAAGGCACCTGTATTTCTCAGTCTTTGAAAAGAGACAACCTTGTGATTTTAACCCACATTAACCCCTTAATATAATTGGTTCTAGACACACTTTTAATGTGGAGATGTTAACCCTTAAAGCGACACAAATCATATATAAACAGTAGTTGTATCTTGGTGACATGTTTAGGTGAGGAGTGAGAGAGAGGATCTACTCGCCCATCCTTTAGTTACTAGTCTGCTCAAACACAAGTGGCACACAATCGGACAGTACTTCTACTACACTAATCTAGCCATTTACCTCGTATTCCTGATATTCCTCACTGGATTCGCTCTGACTGTTAGATCACCTTATTCTGTGTAAGTATAGGTCACCCTATTCTGTGTAAGTGTAGATCACCTTATTCTGTGTAAGTATAGGTCACCCTATTCTGTGTAAGTGTAGATCACCTTATTCTGTGTAAATATAGGTCACCCTATTTTGTGTGAGTATAGATCACCCTATTCTTTGTGCGTGTAGGTCACCTCATTCTGTAAATGTATTTCTACAGGGTGATTTGATAGATGATTACATCCATCTGAGCAAATAAGTTGTTGAATTTAGAGTTGAAGTTTCTTGACTCTCATTCCTGGCAAATAGTACCTATCAAAATTGGTATCCTTTAACGATTGCCATTTCTATTCTAAGATGGCAGAATGATATAGGATATTTCATTAAACGTTGTATTTTATTTGAAAATGACTCTCATTGTATGCAAGTGTAAAATACCTCTTCACATGTGTATCAATGTTGTCAAATCCAGGGGTATCTGACTCAAGGGGTCATACTGTGTATTGACCCCTTGTATCAGGATTCTTCCTTTACTTACATAGAACTTTGATACCTCTCTTATGTTCAATAGTGTGACTGGTGGCTGGAACAGCTCTTACAACCTGGTAGATGGTCCTGATGTCTTCAACGCTACATGTGCTGCACAGAAAGCCTTCCCTCTGGATGAGACACAGTTTGAGAGATCTAAGAGGCTCGTGTTTGTAGACTACGGTATATGGGTCAGTGTGGTGGTCATTGCCATCAAACTTATGTCTGAGGTAAGTTATATATCGCCTCAAGCAGGTAAGTTAGGTTAGGTGCTGCTATCGGAACCCTATAGTACAGGTGTTTATATACGTTACATTCAAGCTGAGATTTTTTAGAGCACCCACATGAACATTTTTATTTCTCTTCTTGAGACAATACAAAACATACATACACGGTGTATACAGACTGTACTGTAGTGTATACAGACTGTACTGTAGTGTATACAGACTGTACTGTAGCGTATACAGACTGTACTGTAGCGTATACAGACTGTACTGTAGCGTATACAGACTGTACTGTAGCGTATAAAGACTGTACTGTAGCGTATACAGACTGTACTGTAGTGTATACAGACTGTACTGTAGCGTATACAGACTGTACTGTAGTGTATACAGACTGTACTGTAGTGTATACAGACTGTACTGTAGTGTATACAGACTGTACTGTAGTGTATACAGACTGTACTGTAGTGTATACAGACTGTACTGTAGTGTATACAGACTGTACTGTAGTGTATACAGACTGTACTGTAGTGTATACAGACTGTACTGTAGTGTATACAGACTGTACTGTAGCGTATACAGACTGTACTGTAGCGTATACAGACTGTACTGTAGCGTATACAGACTGTACTGTAGCGTATACAGACTGTACTGTAGCGTATAAAGACTGTACTGTAGCGTATACAGACTGTACTGTAGCGTATACAGACTGTACTGTAGCGTATACAGACTGTACTGTAGTGTATACAGACTGTACTGTAGTGTATACAGACTGTACTGTAGTGTATACAGACTGTACTGTAGTGTATACAGACTGTACTGTAGTGTATACAGACTGTACTGTAGTGTATACAGACTGTACTGTAGTGTATACAGACTGTACTGTAGTGTATACAGACTGTACTGTAGTGTATACAGACTGTACTGTAGTGTATACAGACTGTACTGTAGTGTATACAGACTGTACTGTAGTGTATACAGACTGTACTGTAGTGTATACAGACTGTACTGTAGTGTATACAGACTGTACTGTAGTGTATACAGACTGTACTGTAGTGTATACAGACTGTACTGTAGTGTATACAGACTGTACTGTAGTGTATACAGACTGTACTGTAGTGTATACAGACTGTACTGTAGTGTATACAGACTGTACTGTAGTGTATCAGAGAGTGTATGGATCATTTTTACACTTATTACACTCAGCAGCAGTTAACACACCTACAGTAAATTATTACTGAATACAAAGCCACAGCTTATAATACTCTGACTCTATTAGCACTTGGATAATGTCAAATATGTCGTTTATAAAGGAGCTGCCAGAAACCTACACAATAGTTAGCATGACATGGCTATTAAAGTGATAGACCTATATACTCACTAAGATGATATGATATGATATGATTAACTGAAGGGTATGGTGGTATGAGGCCAGTAGAGCTGTTACTGACACTGAATAAAGGGATGACCTTCATTGTAGAAGGCAACACTGCAGATAAGTTTGCTGTCAGCATTTGTTTTATGCTGTTTGAGCTCACTCACACTAAATATCACTAGATTGATGTTGAGGTGACATCGATGTAACCTCAATGTAATATTGAGGTTTTCTCGAGGTTTCCGCGAGGTTTTCTCAAGGTTTCTTGAGGTTAACACACTCTCTTCTTCTCGTTGACAGATATTCCAGCTTATGAATGCTAAGTGGAGTTACTTTGGATATGAGAATATGTTAGAATGGATACTGTATGTTACTTCCTTACTGTTCATCATCCCCTTCTCTTCGGCTTGTATACACTTCAGAGAGGTCAGTCTGACACTACCACTTCGTATTTGTCATTCTATAAAATTTGTCACATTCTTAGATTTCCAAGAATTTAGTAGGCATGACTCTTTTCTAAACCCAAGAAAACCCAGGATTAATGTGACATCTCATCTCTCTTTGTGCTCGCAATACACCACTTTTAACAGGCACCGTTTAATATATCATTTTTTGCCCGTTTGTCTGTTGTAGCCTTGATTTTCTATTATAGCCTTGTTTCTCTGTTACAGCCTTGTTTCTCTGTTGTAGCCATGGCAGTGGGAGGTTGGTGTGATAGCCGTGTTCTTTGCGTGGATAGAGCTGATTCTGATTATACGTAAGCTGCCTCGGTTCGGTATATATGTAGTCATGTTCACTCATGTTCTGGCCACATTCATGCAGTTCTTCGTCGTCTTCTTTCTCTTCCTAATCGGATTCGCCATCGCCTTCTACATGGTCCTCGCTAATCAGGTATGTATTTATCTTTTATCAAAGTGATCTTTGCAGAAATAACTTAGTGTTAAATCAACTCTTTATATAAACACTCATGAAAGCTGGATATAAGCTGCGCTGTCCTACAACCCATCAACAACTACAGAAATATATGTTACCTATACATTTCAGAAATGTACCGCACACAGTGTTGAGTCTGGGTCAGGAATTCACTCCCCCTGTACCACATTCCTTCAGATAAAAAATCTAATATTTCAACGATAATTTGCATTCGGGTTCTGAGTTGCACGCTTCTCGCATGATCAAGAGTATTCCAGATGTTAGTGGTCATTTTCACGATCTCTACATAACAAATGATATGACCACCATGTCACATTCTGGTTATTGGGTTTCAGGGACCATTTAAAGAGGTAGAGAACTCTCTGATTAAGACTGCTGTTATGATGATAGGAGAGTTTGAGTTTGACTCGATATTTAACGAAAGCTCAGATCCTGTGTTCTATGCCCCTGCTGCTTACATCATCTTCGTAATCTTCTTTGTCACCATGTCAATCATCATCATGAACTTACTGGTAAGTTTGTATTGTCAGGTCTGTGAATGGAATGTTTGAAGTACATTGAGGATTTAGTTTGTTAGACAGGAAACCCTTTCATTTGAACAGTATATATTTTACAGCTTTTTTATTCTACTATCACTTGTGGTTTATTTCAGGTAAAATGCTCAATTGACAACCTTGTGACCAAAATAGGTGTTTACGTGAGCTATGAGATGCATGAGATATCTTTTCTTGGCCAAGAAATTAGTAGGTTATTTGGAAGGAGACTGACAGTTTGATGCAGTATTTTGACATGAATTTAGGCATGCTCTAAATTAGTTGATTAACCATTATACTCTTAAAGAATGTCATATGAAATCCCCCCCCCCCCTTCTAATGCTGTCATTGCTTACGGTAAAACTTTGACAAAATTTACAGGTTGCTAAACTATCGTTAATGAACCCTAATCCACACGATATGTTGTTTTATATCCCTCTGTGTGAATGTACTGCTGCTGTTTGTTTTATTGTGTGTTCTGTACTATGTTCATACTGATTCTGAGTTGTAATCCCAGAGACTATAGATACTATATAGACTTTATAGACTATATCTATAGTCTCTGGTAATCCCCTGTATCTATCTTACTGATTCTGAGTTGTACTCCCCTGTATCTTTCTTACTGATTCTGAGTTGTAATCCCCTGTATCTTTCTTCAGGTTGGTTTGGCTGTAGATGATATTAAAGGTGTACAAGAACAGGCTGTTCTCACCAGAATGGCTATGCAGGTAATATTTATTTGAGAGCTTCTTCTAAGGATGGTTCAACACAACCATGAATTGACCAAGTCTCAAGGCATGAATTTTTATCTAAGAGGGTCATCAACACATCATTACTTAATAGTTTGTGGTGTCAGCAATATTTGGCAATGTTTGTTGATGTAATATGATACATCGGAAGAGGATGTTATGTCTATTCTATTATCTCCAGTCGGGTAGAGGATGTTTGTACCTTCCTTAGTTTACACACAGTTATATACTCATACTTACAGGTGGAGCTGGCTCTCACAGTAGAGTCTATGCTTCCTCAGATGTTTACTCGACGATACATACAGAGAATGGTTAAGATCAAACCTAACGCTTACCAGAACACATGCTCTAAGTACTGCTGTGGTGGAGGAGCTGGGGCTATAGCCTCAGGAATGAGCAGCTCTAACATCGCCGCCGCCCTTAACCCTGAACTGGTAAGTAAAACCCAGGTTATGTTAAGTTATTGCCCTTCATGAATCAACAAAAGAGCTGATAAGCTTATAATCGGCAAGTAAATTAGTCATAGTTGATAAATGAATTACCTCTAAGAGCAGTGAGGACTTAGATTTGACAAGACAAGATGTGCACTCAAGAACGGGCAAAGGAATTTTATGGTGACTAAGAATCTGCTCAAAGTTGTACTTAAATCTACTTATATATCGGAAGCTTTAGCTTGCAAGATTGATTACAATTCTCTTATGATAAGACGCACATAGCCTGGGCATCAACGATTCCCTCACTATTTGATGATTGAACAATTGACCAGTGATGATTTTGATATTTATATAAGGATGACATAGAGAAGGTTATGGAGGAACAAGAACAGTTGAAGGCATTTGTCAGTAAGATCAACGCTAAGACAAAAGAGCTCAGGTCACAGAATGGACGCCTCGAAGCCATGGTAAGGTCCAAGCTCTTATTTTCCAGTAGCCATATCGCAAAGGTTCGCTACGGTATAAGATATCATTCATTAACATATCAGTATATGATACGGATAATGTCGTCGCAGGCTTGAAGTGAAAGTCTGATCATCTAAAAAAGGCTACACCCTCCCCCCTCTTCCCTACATGCATTAAACTATACTTTTGGACCCACTTCCTCTATATTTATTAGTTGATTTATGGATTTGTAAATTTACAGTTACAAGCTTTGCTGAAACATAACAACATAGATTACACAGAGATGGATCAGGCGGATGAAGACGAACAGATCAATCTGGGCAGTATATTCCAGTAAATATACCTGCAGTCAGTCACGCTCTGCTGCGCAGGTCACACTCTGCCGAGGTCACCCTCTGTCGAAGTGACCTGCTGCCGTAGTGAACTAGGTCAAGTCATTGTACCTTCTGATTTTAGATGTTTTTTTTTCATTCAATGATTAATGGTTTGTACAATCAGTTGCTCCGACTACTCTGTGTCTCCAATCTCTCTCAAATATAGAAATATTCCACCATTACCCGGGGAAGAAAACACTATCACCCTGATTCAGTGAATGTGAACCTGTGTCACTTATATTACTACTCATATCTTCCGATACCAGTAAGAAATACATTCATTGTCTGACAAATCGTTATAACCTTCTTTTGCATTTGATTTTTTACCGGATAATATACTATAATGTGTTGTAAGTTGTAGGATTCTAATAATAAGTGTTGATTCCATTTTTTTTAATCGGGGTATATATGGGGAGAGTTTTCTACCCCAAAAGCCAGTCTGTGCAGCATTGAGAGCTGCTCTTATATTGATGATGTTATTGGATAGTCTGGTTTCATTTGTTGGCCTATAAATGAGCCTAATGGTGATTTTTATAACTTGTGTTCCTTCAGTATTTTTTTACCCTCATTCTGTGATAAAGCGTGTTATTTTTATCTCAATTTTGATCGATGGTTGAAAAAGTTGAAAAGTAATAGAGATTAATTTTTTGGTGTTCCATGTTTCAGCATCATATATCCCTTCAGTTTTTAAAGTGATTCTAACTTACTATTTCTCATATTGTAACCTCTTGTTTATTAACATGATATATTAAAAAATAATTTCGATATAGAATAAATTTGATTTACAAAACAGGCAGCATCATTACTCTGCAAGTACAAGTGACCCCTCCGATGAATCAGGTGAGGGTGCTGAACAAAGTACCAGTTATATCTAACATGTGAAGGTAACTCCCATGAAATGAACTCTAAAGAAACTCTAATTGAGGGTAATGGAGTTGTTGTTAGGGGCTGTATGAGTGTACTTGTCAGATGAAAATGTGAAGCCTTCAATCTTTGATGAAAATGTTTGAGCTTTCAAACTTTGTGCCCAACAAGTTCTATTGACTTGTGGTAAATTGGACTAATTTATGGAAATTGCAGAGCCTCATTTAAAAGGGCGATAATCAAGAGCAATTAGTCATCCAATTGTGATATAAACTTAACATAACGACCAAATGTGTTCTCCTGTTTGTGGTCACTGCTAAGTAAATGAATGTCAACAACCCAATTATCAAAATGGAATATCACATATAAGAAGACACCCCACACCATGGCACTCAAACCGATGAACAACAGGTGTCACTTATGAATGAAGTTATCAATATGTTGAAATCTGTCGAGAGTTGTAGATTTATGTCAACCAATACGTAGGGCCGGAATTTTTTATTGGAATTAAACTCAGTGCAATTTGGGCTGGTCATTGACATAATGTCATTGTCAGTTGAATGGTGTTATCATATTTTATATCCAGGATCTTTTGTTTATTTTCTCACCATCACAGTAGGGGTACTTTGGCATGTTGCATAATTATAGGAGTGTATAGGGCAGATAAGTTGACCCATTATATTATGCATCAATATGATCATCGAGATATACATTCATCATGAGTTAATCTCTCAAGAACAATTTGGCTCGTATCCAGATCTGTAAACCAACATAGAACACACATTTCAAAAAGTAATTTCAATCTTGTTTTTGTAGACTGTAGTGCTTTTATGTCATGAATCATCATGTCGTTCATACGCTTATTATTGTTACACAAAGTTGTTTACCTTGCAGCTGTCAAAGCAATTATCTTGTGGTTTGCATTTATGCTGCTTTTGCCCATTATCAATTTTATCTAGATAGTCAGTTAGCTTGTAGTGCGTGTACAATAAAGAAGCTCAAATATGCAGAGTTTGTGAATCGATGAACAGTGCGGATTAGGCCTATATCAGACAATAATACCGGGATAATAATACTACAGTTTTCTTGACTTGCATTATGCCCTTAGTTCACATATCTCACATTAATTAACCTGATGTATAAATGTGAGAATATTATAACCATCATTGTGCGTGATTACGCACATCTCATAGAGCCCATCACATCTCTTATATCTGTATATATGAAGAGCACCTGCACCTGCCTGTCAGAGTCAGCTGTAAGCTGTCAGCATGCAGATTCGCTTTGAGAATAACGTGACTCTCTGCACCGATAAATCACAGGTCTGTGACGCTCTCAGCTGGCGGATAGTACACGGAATATTTGATATACCGTGCTTCTTGTTGAATTTGCTTCATCTTATCATCATTCTACAAATGAAATCGCTTCAAAAGAACCTGTGCCTGCGAGCATTATACATTCACATGGCTGTGGCCGGCATGCTAAACGGGCTCGTTACTTTCTTACGTAGTAACTGTTTTCTGATGAGGAATATGCTTGACCAGCCTTCTGTTATTGTGATGACTGGCCAGGAGCGGCTAAATACTACATAGTGTGCTTTGGGAGTTACGATCGATATATTTCCATCTGCAGACCAATGTACAAACCGAGTAACTTCATACTCAATAACTTTAACAGATCTCTGATTTTTCTCTGGATGATCCTGATCACTGCTATGATGTCTCTAGGTATTCTATGGAATGACAAAGCTTGTGTGATGGGAAACAGCGGACCGACTCTGCTCTTCGGACTTACAAACTTGTTTTCACCGATAGCTGCGGGTGTGACTTGTCTCCCCTGCCTAATCACCACTATTCTCACCAGCTTCGTGGCAGCTGAATTGCGTCGAATGATGAGGCGGGTCCAGCCAGGATTAATGCAGCAGCAGGATAGAGATATGATAAATGTTACTAAATGTCTGATTATAATCATGCTGACGATGGTCCTGTGTCTTATACCAGTATGTGTGAGTATTATACTGTGGAGTTACGAACCGACGAGACACCTGATAGCAGGATCCACTCTGTCACTATCTTATCTACTCTTTATGTCACATGGTATATTTGACACATTCGTGTTTGGATGGATGATACCAGCGTTCAGGAGACAAGGACTCCATCTAGTAGCTCAAATTAGACGGAGTATATGTTCACCCTTTCAGTCAGCTCCCTCAGCATCAAACTAATTTGTGGAGGAGTTTGGATAGACAGACAATTTTTACGTTTCACATCCTACTTGTTTGATATCTGCTTTGGTATCACTGGTTAGGCTGAATCTTCTATGTGATCTGACATTATATTATGATTTCCTCCTTGTTATTAATCAAATTACCCAGATTTGTTACGAGTAGGTCACTCTGTAGACTGCTTTACTGAGCAGATTTATCGTAACACAGTTTGTCTGTGATCTGGGTGTCAAAGTTCCTGACATATTTTTAATCGTGTTTAAAGTGAAGAAAATGAGAAAAATAAAATTAAATGCAATAAAGTCAGTTTGATGATCCGCTTTATATTTTGTACAGATGTAAGTCACATTTATAATAACATAATCTTATTATTAACTCTATCAATTACTATCCGTTCCCGTTAGGCTGCTGCTTTAATTTGACGATATTTGGTGAATTGATTATTATTATTCTATTTCTTTATTTTTGTCGGTAAAGTTTGTTGAATTTGCCTTTGAGTGTCAAGTCAATATCATCCTACAATATCATCCTACAATATCATCCTACAATATCATCCTACAATATCATCCTACAATATCATCCTATAATATCATCTTACAAATCTTCCAAAATCTATAAGAGCTTTCCATTTTAATTCTTTTGTCTCACCCATAAGGGGTATTGTTAGATATTTTCAGTAGTTATAGGTGTTTATTAGTAGATTTGAGTTAAGTTCAGGTAGTTAATAAAGGGTATGTTGTTTTTAGCAAGCACAAACATTATCGTGTGAACATAACTTCATAATAAGTTACGAGGCAGACTAAATTTGATAATATAAGTCATTAGCTATAATGTTAGCCATTCTTCAGTGTTGTGGGAAAGGGCAGTCTCTTCCTTCTGGAACTAATATAATCCTCAAGGGTTTTGTTAACAAGCTGCTGTAGGTATCGAGCCCCTGGTGAATCGTTCACCTAACATTGACACAATTTGTACTTTAAAAATTCTTAGGATATGTCAGTGAAGACCCCCAGAAAAAACTACCAATCAACCTGCGAGCGTTTCTAAACAAAATATTTGCCTGTGTTATGGTGACTTTATTCCCACCTAAACTAAATATCATGTGATACCAAATACATTTTGCAATCAGCTGCAGCGTAATCAAGCCGGCTTCACACAACAATTGAGCCAAGGGCTCTTTTATGAACTTTTTTTTAATTTTGAGACAAATTGTTGCATCTTTTGGCTCAAAATCCTTGTCTTTTGTTATTTCAACCTATAAAATTAACCCAGCAAATATAGTCAAATCAAATGAGCGATTGTGGTATTTTTATTGTTAACATTGTTATTGACAAAAACCTTAAATAAAATGATTTTCTTCCGATGAACCAAAACAAGCAAAATAATCAAAAGAAAAAGAAACATGGAAGCGTGACATAGATTACTATTACTCTTATACAGAACACAGCTCAAGTAATAGATAGAAATCTTAGATAGAAATCTTAGATAGAAATCTTAGATAGAAATCTTAGATAGAAATCTTAGATAGAAATCTTAGATAGAAATCTTAGATAGAAATCTTAGATAGAAATCTTAGATAGAAATCTTAGATAGAAATCTTAGATAGAAATCTTAGATAGAAATCTTAGATAGAAATCTTAACAGTTTTGAATGGACTACCCTTCAGGGTCTAAGTTGAGCTTGAGATTTGTAGCATGGATATGATTTCCTAGGAGTTGTTATACTTGCTTTGTTGTCTGATTGTTTGAATGCTTGTCACTGAATGCGTAATAAGGCCAATGTCTATTTGTTCATCATTCTCTGTGATTGTCGAACATAAAACGGCCTCCTGCCCTTACAGACAGAGTGTGCCTTCTGTAGCTGAGACTACACCTCCCCATTTATCTGAAGCTTGTTTTGTGAGTCCTGAGAATCCCCAGCTGTTGTTTTAATCAACAAAATATTGTGATTCTGAGATAATATACCATAAACTGATAGCCAGTCTGAATTTCCTTACTCGTGGTTCACACAGTATCCGTTTTATTGACTTACTCGTGATTCACACAGTACCCGTTTTATTGACTTACTCGTGATTCACTCAGTATCCGTTTTATCGACTTACTCGTGATTCACACAGTATCCGTTTTATTGACTTACTCGTGATTCACACAGTATCCGTTTTATTGACTTACTCGTGATTCACACAGTATCCGTTTTATTGACTTACTCGTGATTCACACAGTATCCGTTTTATTGACTTACTCCTGATTCACACAGTACCCGTTTTATTGACTTACTCGTGATTCACACAGTATCCGTTTTATTGACTTACTCGTGATTCACACAGTATCCGTTTTATTGACTTACTCCTGATTCACACAGTATCCGTTTTATTGACTTACTCGTGATTCACACAGTACCCGTTTTAATGACTTACTCGTGATTCACACAGTATCCGTTTTATTGACTTACTCGTGATTCACACAGTACCCGTTTTAATGACTTACTCGTGATTCACACAGTACCCGTTATATTGACTTACTCGTGATTCACACAGTACCCGTTTTATTGACTTACTCCTGATTCACACAGTACCCGTTTTATTGACTTACTCGTAATTCACACAGTAC
The DNA here is from genome assembly GCA_914767715.1 of Membranipora membranacea. Lineage (NCBI taxonomy): Eukaryota > Metazoa > Bryozoa > Gymnolaemata > Cheilostomatida > Membraniporidae > Membranipora > Membranipora membranacea. The sequence goes on from OU612073.1 coordinate 25,369,058, forward strand.
CCGTTTTATTGACTTACTCGTGATTCACACAGTATCCGTTTTATTGACTTACTCCTGATTCACACAGTATCCGTTTTATTGACTTACTCGTGATTCACACAGTATCCGTTTTATTGACTTACTCCTGATTCACACAGTACCCGTTTTATTGACTTACTCCTGATTCACACAGTATCCGTTTTATTGACTTACTCCTGATTCACACAGTATCCGTTTTATTGACTTACTCGTGATTCACACAGTACCCGTTTTAATGACTTACTCGTGATTCACACAGTACCCGTTTTATTGACTTACTCGTGATTCACACAGTACCCGTTTTATTGACTTACTCCTGATTCACACAGTACCCGTTTTATTGACTTACTCCTGATTCACACAGTATCTGTTTTATTGACTTACCCGTGATTCACACAGTACCCGTTTTATTGACTTACTCCTGATTCACACAGTACCCGTTTTATTGACTTACTCTAAGCTTAGTTTGCTTTAGATGCCTTTCGCCAATTATAAGTTGAGTATTTTGCAGAAAATAAGAAAAGATAAATAAGTTGCTCACAACATTAATCAGCTCATGCAAGGTCGCCTGATCTCTATTCGTGGGAACAACAAACAAAACTCTTTGTTATGGAAGCATATAAAAGGGCACAACATGCCAGACCAGTACAACAACTTACTGAATATCGTCAATCAATTTTTTCATTTTATGTTGAAGTATTAAAGCTTTATTCCACAATGAGAATTCTTTGAATTTTTGCTCTTACATCGATTGCCATTCTCTACCCAGTGGTATCACACAGAGGCTTCTGCAGTCAAAGTAAATCTTTACTTTTACATGTTTGTATTAATGCTGACAAAAACGAGATATTCACCATATTATTATGCTTTTTAAGATGTCTGAAATTTGGATCAATTAGCTCATGAAACGAAATGTATTTGTGTCCATTTAGCTTATAATAGTCAGACTTTATTGTAGCGAGATCTGATGGCTGTGCTATACCGGCGTTAACCTTGTCTTACCACCTCAGGCCCTTGTACACCCCCAGCTGCCAGGCTCATCATGTCTGCTATGATTAGGTAAGTATCACCTACATCTTTTAACGTTCTACTAGAGAAGTGTAAGTATCATCTACATCTTATAACAATCTACTACAGAACACCTTTATTTTAAGGCAATGGGAAAGCAAATCCAAAGAAAACATTGCAAATAGGCCTACTGTCATAAATATATAGATTTGTCTGAGTCGAATTTATTGTAATTGGGCACCTAGAAACTATAATTAATTGGTATAACTAATCTTTGACATCATTTCCAACAGTTTTCTCCTTTGGTTTCAGTATATTATTATGAACTTTTATTAACCACCGATCAATGCATGAAGCAAATAAGACCATGTGAAAACAAAAAACAAAAGAAGCAATAAGAAGGCATTGACGTATTTATGAGTATTTATAAAAAAGGCTTTTTCTGCCATGAATCATCATGTCGTTCATACGCTTATTATTGTTACACAAAGTTGTTTACCTTGCAGCTGTCAAAGCAATTATCTTGTGGTTTGCATTTATGCTGTTTTTGCCCATTATCAACTTTATCTAGATAGTCAGTTAGCTTGTAGTGGGTGTACAATAAAGAAGCTCAAATATGCAGAGTTTGTGAATCGATGAACAGTGCGGATTATATCAGACAATAATACCGGGATAATAATACTACAGATTTCTTGACTTGCACTATGTCCTTAGTTCACATCTCACATTAATTAACCTGATGCATGAATGTGAGAATATTGTCGCATATTCGACCCACTTGGGGCCGAATACCCGAGCAGAACAGACATCACTATTTCATTCATTTTGCTCATGTTTATTTTGTATGGAGTTAACTTCTTCCTGATGAGGAAGAAGGCAACTCCATACAAAAAGTGTTTTGTTGACCTAATCTAATTTATCCACAACATTGTTCTTTAGAATTTTGTTACAAGTAGGTATTAATTCAATTTACTAATCACTCATAGTTGAGATGCCTTTCGACATTTAAATAAGACTTTATTTTGATTAATGGTAGAAATAAGTTTAAACGGTTGATTAAAAGGTTGATTAAAATCCGATGTCTTATCACTCGCCCATCCCAAGGGCATGGGCGGCGAAATCTTATTTGCCTTATTGGCGAGGCCGCAATATCTGCGCCAATTTGCTCTCTGTTTGCAGGCAGGTCGGAGCACACCTGGGGGACCAACCAATCCCCAGTAGAAGATGGACTACAGTGGGATTCGAACCCACGACCTTCAACACTTGCGTGTTGAAGTCGGCGCTCTAACCAACTGAGCCACCTCCTACTCCTCGTCATCGTAAAAAATAAACCACGCTCTATCATACCGTCAAAGTTTCCTGTGTAAAAGGAATAGGTCAACTCCAAAACAGTAAGTCGTAGTACGCTCCAAAATAGTAATACGCTCCAAAATAATAGTAGTATCAAAATATTGCAGAGTAATATGCTGCTGAGGGCTCTCCAAAAAGAACTGCGCTGCCTTAATGTTCCCCCGGTTTTTATATGCACCGGGGTTCATCACGGCGGGTGAGCATGGCCAAAAAACCAGAGGTAGCATTTGCCCATCCTCTTGAAAAAGCGGAGATTGGATTTAGGTTCTTTGTCTGATAAAAAGGTTTAATTAAATACATTATTTAAATGCTTGCGTTTGAACCCTCCAAAAAGACGGAGATTGGATTTAGATTCTTTGTCTGATAAAAAGGTTTAATTATATACATTATTAAAATGCTTGCGTTTGAACCCTCCAAAAAGACGGAGATTGGATTTAGATTCTTTGTCTGATAAAAAGGTTTAATTATATACATTATTTAAATGCTTGCGTTTGAACCCTCCAAAGAGACGGAGATTGGATTTAGATTCTTTGTCTGATAAAAAGGTTTAATTATACACATTATTTTGAAGTGGTTGAGGCCATCTGGTATCACCTGCTCCCATCCTCTTGGCTCCATTCTCTTTATCCGAAATCTCCTGAGCTGTGAGAACTTGAGATCTCACAATATTATAACCATCATTGTGCGTGATTACGCACATCTCATAGAGCCCATCACATCTCTTATATCTGTATATATGAAGAGCACCTGCACCTGCCTGTCAGAGTCAGCTGTAAGCTGTCAGCATGCAGATTCGCTTTGAGAATAACGTGACTTTCTGCACCGATAAATCACAGGTCTGTGACGCTCTCAGCTGGCGGATAGTACACGGAATATTCGATATACTGTGCTTCTTGTTGAATTTGCTTCATCTTATCATCATTCTACAAATGAAATCGCTTCAAAAGAACCTGTGCCTGCGAGCATTATACATTCACATGGCTGTGGCTGGCATGCTAAACGGGCTCGTTACTTTCTTACGTAGTAACTGTTATCTGATGAGGAATATGCTTGACCAGCCTTCTGTTATTGTGATGACTGTGGCCATGTTATTTGACTGGCCAGGAGCGGCTAAATACTACATAGTGTGCTTTGGGAGTTACGATCGATATATTTCCATTTGCAGACCAATGTACAAACCGAGTAACTTCATACTCAATAACTTTAACAGATCACTGATTATTCTCTGGATGATCCTGATCACTGCTATGATGTCTCTAGGTATTCTATGGAATGACAAAGCTTGTGTGATGGGAAACAGCGGACCGACTCTGCTCTTCGGACTTACAAACTTGTTTTCACCGATAGCTGCGGGTGTGACTTGTCTCCCCTGCCTAATCACCACTATTCTCACCAGCTTCGTAGCAGCTGAATTGCGTCGAATGATGAGGCGGGTCCAGCCAGGATTTTTGCAGCAGCAGGATAGAGATATGATAAATGTTACTAAATGTCTGATTATAATCATGCTAACGATGGTCCTGTGTCTTATACCAGTATGTGTGAGTATTATACTGTGGAGTTACGAGCCGACGAGACACCTGATAGCAGGAGCCACTCTGTCACTATCTTATCTACTCTTTATGTCACATGGTATATTTGACACATTCGTGTTTGGATGGATGATACCAGCGTTCAGGAGACAAGGACTCCATCTATTAGCTCAAATTAGACAGCGTATATGTTCACCCTTTCAGTCAGCTCCCTCAGCATCAAACTAATTTGTGGAGGAGTTTGGATAGGCAGACAATTTTTACGTTTCACATCCTACTTGTTTGATATCTGCTTTGGTATCACTGGTTAGACTGCTTTACTGAGCAGATTTATGGTAACACAGTTTGTCTGTGATCTGGGTGTCAAAGTTCCTGACATCATTATAATCGTGTTTAAAGTGAAGAAAATGAGAAAAATAAAATTAAATGCAATAAAGTCAGTTTGATGATCCGCTTTGTATTTTGTACAGATGTAAGTCACATTTATAATAACATAATCTTATTATTAACTCTATCAATTGCTATCCGTTAGCTATCCGTTAGCTATCCGTTAGCTATCCGTTAGCTATCCGTTAGCTATCCGTTAGCTATCCGTTAGCTATCCGTTAGCTATCCGTTAGGCTGCTGCTTTAATTTTACGATATTTGGTGAATTGATTATTATTATTATTATTCTATTTCTTTATTTTTGTCGGTAAAGTATGTTGAATTTTCTTTGAGTGTCAAGTCAATATCATCCTACAATATCATCCTACAATATCATCCTACAATATCATCCTACAATATCATCCTATAATATCATCTTACAAATCTTCCAAAATCTATAAGAGCTTTCCATTTTAATTCTTTTGTCTCACCCATAAGGGGTATTGTTAGATATTTTCAGTAGTTATAGGTGTTTATTAGTAGATTTGAGTTAAGTTCAGGTAGTTAATCAAGGGTATGTTGTTTTTAGCAAGCACAAACATTATCGTGTGAACATAACTTCATAATAAGTTACGAGGCAGGCTAAATTTCATAATATAAGTCATTAGCTATAATGTTAGCCATTCTTCAGTGTTGTGGGAAAGGGCAGTCTCTTCCTTCTGGAACTAATATAATCCTCAAGGGTTTTGTTAACAAGCTGCTGTAGGTATCGAGCCCCTGGTGAATCGTTCACCTAACATTGACACAATTTGTACTTTAAAAATTCTTAGGATATGTCAGTGAAGACCCCCAGAAAAAACTACCAATCAACCTGCGAGCGTTTCTAAACAAAATATTTGCCTGTGTTATGGTGACTTTATTCACACCTAAACTAAATATCATGTGATACCAAATACATTTTGCAATCAGCTGCAGCGTAATCAAGCCGGCTTCACACAACAATTGAGCCAAGGGCTCTTTTATGAACTTTTTTTTAATTTTGAGACAAATTGTTGCATCTTTTGGCTCAAAATCCTTGTCTTTTGTTATTTCAACCTATAAAATTAACCCAGCAAATATAGTCAAATCAAATAAACGATTGTGGTATTTTTATTGTTAACATTGTTATTGACAAAAACCTTAAATAAAATGATTTTCTTCCGATGAACCAAAACAAGCAAAATAATCAAAAGAAAAAGAAACATGGAAGCGTGACATAGATTACTATTACTCTTATACAGAACACAGCTCAAGCAATAGATAGAAATCTTATGCAGAACACAGCTCAAGCAATAGATAGAAATCTTAGATAGAAATCTTAGATAGAAATCTTAGATAGAAATCTTAGATAGAAATCTTCGATAGAAATCTTAGATAGAAATCTTAGATAGAAATCTTAGATAGAAATCTTAGATAGAAATCTTAGATAGAAATCTTCGATAGAAATCTTAGATAGAAATCTTAGATAGAAATCTTAGATAGAAATCTTAGATAGAAATCTTAGATAGAAATCTTAGATAGAAATCTTAGATAGAAATCTTAGATAGAAATCTTAGATAGAAATCTTAGATAGAAATCTTAGATAGAAATCTCAGATAGAAATCTCAGATAGAAATCTTAGATAGAAATCTTAGATAGAAATCTTAGATAGAAATCTAAGGTAGAAATCTTAGATAGAAATCTTAGATAGAAATCTTAGATAGAAATCTTAGATAGAAATCTTCGATAGAAATCTTAGATAGAAACCTTAGATAGAAATCTTAGATAGAAATCTTAGATAGAAATCTTAGATAGAAATCTTAGATAGAAATCTTAGATAGAAATCTTAGATAGAAATCTTAGATAGAAATCTTAGATAGAAATCTTAGATAGAAATCTTAGATAGAAATCTCAGATAGAAATCTTAGATAGAAATCTTAGATAGAAATCTTAGATAGAAATCTAAGATAGAAATCTTAGATAGAAATCTTAGATAGAAATCTTAGATAGAAATCTTAGATAGAAATCTTAGATAGAAATCTTAGATAGAAATCTTAGATAGAAATGTTAACAGTTTTGAATGGACTACCCCTCAGGGTCTAAGTTGAGCTTGAGATTTTTAGCATGGATATGATTTCCTAGTAGTTGATATACTTGCTTTGTTGTCTGATTGTTTGAATGCTTGTCAATGAATGCGTAATAAGGCCAATGTCTATTTGTTCATCATTCTCTGTGATCGTCGAACATAAAACGGCCTCCTGCTCTTACAGAGTGAGAGTGTGCCTTCTATAGCTGAGACTACACCTCCCCATTTATCTGAAGCTTGTTTTGTGAGTCCTGAGAATCCCCAGCTGTTGTTTTATTCAACAAAATATTGTGATTCTGAGATAATGTACCATAAACTGATAGCCAGTCTGAATTTCCTTATAACTCCTGATTCACACAGCATCCGTTTTATTTCCTTAGTCGTGATTCACACAGTATCCGTTTTATTGACTTACTCGTGATTCACACAGTATCCGTTTTATTGACTTACTCGTGATTCACACAGTACCCGTTTTATTGACTTACTCGTGATTCACACAGTATCCGTTTTATTGACTTACTCGTGATTCACACAGTACCCGTTTTATTGACTTACTCGTGATTCACACAGTATCCGTTTTATTGACTTACTCGTGATTCACACAGTATCCGTTTTATTGACTTACTCGTGATTCACTCAGTATCCGTTTTATTGACTTACTCGTGATTCACTCAGTATCCGTTTTATTGACTTACTCGTGATTCACTCAGTATCCGTTTTATTGACTTACTCGTGATTCACACAGTATCCGTTTTATTGACTTACTCATGATTCACACAGTATCCGTTTTATTGACTTACTCGTGATTCACTCAGTATCCGTTTTATTGACTTACTCGTGGTTCACACAGTATCTGTTTTATTGACTTACTCGTGATTCACTCAGTATCCGTTTTATTGACTTACTCGTGATTCACTCAGTATCCGTTTTATTGACTTACTCGTGATTCACACAGTATCCGCTTTATTGACTTACTCGTGATTCACACAGTATCCGTTTTATTGACTTACTCGTGATTCACACAGTATCCGTTTTATTGACTTACTCGTGATTCACTCAGTACCCGTTTTATTGACTTACTCGTGATTCACTCAGTATCCGTTTTATTGACTTACTCGTGATTCACTCAGTATTCGTTTTATTGACTTACTCCTGATTCACTCAGTATCCGTTTTATTGACTTACTCGTGATTCACACAGTATCCGTTTTATTGACTTACTCGTGATTCACTCAGTACCCGTTTTATTGACTTACTCGTGATTCACTCAGTATCCGTTTTATTGACTTACTCGTGATTCACTCAGTACCCGTTTTATTGACTTACTCGTGATTCACACAGTATCCGTTTTATTGACTTACTCGTGATTCACTCAGTACCCGTTTTATTGACTTACTCGTGATTCACTCAGTATCCGTTTTATTGACTTACTCGTGATTCACTCAGTATCAGTTTTATTGACTTACTCGTGATTCACACAGTATCCGTTTTATTGACTTACTCATGATTCACACAGTATCCGTTTTATTGACTTACTCGTGATTCACTCAGTACCCGTTTTATTGACTTACTCGTGATTCACACAGTATCAGTTTTATTGACTTACTCGTGATTCACACAGTATCCGTTTTATTGACTTACTCGTGATTCACACAGTATCCGTTTTATTGACTTACTCGTGATTCACACAGTATCCGTTTTATTGACTTACTCGTGATTCACTCAGTACCCGTTTTATTGACTTACTCGTGATTCACTCAGTATCCGTTTTATTGACTTACTCTAAGCTCAGTTTGCTTTAGATGTCTTTCGCCAATTATAAGTTGAGCATTTTGCAGAAAATAAGAAAAGATAAATAAGTTGCGAAGCTCACAACATTAATCAGCTCATGCAAGGTCGCCTGATCTCTATTCGTGGGAACAACAAACAAAACTCTTTGTTATGGAAGCATATAAAAGGGCACAACATGCCAGACCAGTACAACAACTTACTGAATATCGTCATTCAATTTTTTCATTTTATGTTGAAGTATTAAAGCTTTATTCCACAATGAGAGTTCTTTGAATTTTTGATTTTACGTCGATTGCCATTCTCTACCCAGTGGTATCACGCAGAGGCTTCTGCAGTCAAGGTAAATCTTTACTTTTACATGTTTGTATTAATGCTTACAAAAACGAGATATTCACCATATTATTATGCTTTTTAAGATGTCTGAAATTTGGATCAATTAGCTCATGAAACGAAATGTATTTGTGTCTATTTAGCTTATAATAGTCAGACTTTATTGTAGCGAGATCTGATGGCGGTGCTATACCGGCGTTAACCTTGTCTTACCACCTCAGGCCATTGTACACCCCCAGCTGCCAGGCTCATTATCATGTCTGCTATGATTAGGTAAGTATCACCTACATCTTTTAACGTTCTACTAGAGAAGTGTAAGTATCATCTACATCTTATAGCAATCTACTACAGAACACCTTTATTTTAAGGCAATGGGAAAGCAAATCCAAACAAAATATTGCAATAGGCCTACTGTCATAAATATATGGATTTGTCTGAGTCGAATTTATTGTAATTGGGCACCTAGAAACTATAATTAATTGCTATAACTAATCTTTGACATCATTTCCAACAGTTTTCTCCTTTGGTTTCAGTATGAAGTTATATATATGACAAACATTCATTTTGGATCGGTCAAACTTGTAAGTTAGAGAAATCTGGGTCACCCCATAAGTTGAAATTCCTGGAAAAAGTAATCATCAAAACTTTCTCAGGGGAAAGCCCTAACTATGGTGGGCAGGGCGTTAAACGAGGAAGGCAAGCGGAGCGGATTGATAATGTTTACTTTATAATGAATATACAATTTGTTCTGTTATTTTAATAATTTGAATACCTTATTATTGAGTATGCTATATAGCACTTCACAGGCGTAGGGACATGGATAGCTGTGCTTTGATGGGCACATGTATGTAGCCTCAATGAGTGGCTAAAACAGATTTCAGGGAATCCATTTTCTTACTTCCATATTGCCTATTGGTATTTGGCCAAGAAGACGGAACAAATAAGAGTGGATGCAATTAATTCATAAGACAGGCACTTTAAATTTTGCCACTAAACTAGCAAAAGAAGCTAAAAATATCAGTTTAAAATTGATTAACTACAAAATATGATTTGTTCTCCAAATGATAGTAATAAAATGTTATTAAAGCTCTTCAGCATTGTGTGATGTGTAACAGGGTTGGAATACTCACACAGTTTCTAGAAAAGAAGGTCGGTAATCAGCGAGTTTTGGAGGTCCACAGTGGAGAGGATGTTTTGATGAGCTGGAGATCTCACCCCCTGAGAGGCTGAAGGTGACTTTATTCTGTGATCGAAAATGTACAATATTACTTATTAATATACATAAGTAATTAATAATCATAAACTTGTTGTCAAAGAAACCAGCCTATCAGGAGGTTCAGCTTTCATGAGGTGTGTTGAGGGTCAGCTTCAGCTATTGCTCAAGCTCATTTGCCTTGTCACCTTTGGTCTCCTGTCGTCACAGCTCGTCACACCTTCTAGTAGTTCTAAATACAGCATGATCTCACAGAACTTAAAATGATGTCCTGCGACTTAATTTCATCCTTTGAATTTTTCTGATAACCAATGAGAGTTAAACTGTCATGCATTGAATAGGCATCAATGTGAATGTGCTTACTCTCGTTTGTTTAGAAATGTGACAAAGTTTCGGTAAGGTTAGATGTGATCGAACCTGAAGGTGGATGGAATGTTATAACCCTTGCAGATGAAGGAAAGCTACTGTCAATCAAAGGGCAGAATGGTGAGAAAGCTGTAGTGAACTTCCCTAACTGTCACAGGTGGAGAGGCTTGTTATCTGAGCTCAAAAAGTCAGACAAATCACTGTAGGTGATCTTGTGCAGGTAAGCGGACAATTTGATCGCTCTTAGTCCTACATATGATTTATCCCAATTACTCATTATTTACATGAATTCTCTGAACCTCTCCAAACCTGTTATGTTTGCCTGTCCTCATCCAGGTGTTTGTAGCTGAGACTGATGATCCCCCTGATAACTCAGTGGACCCGGTGGAGGGCTTCATTACAGCTGTCCACAATAAGGCTGACAATGATAAGTGTGCCATTAATCCCAGGTGATCGGCTTTCAAGGAAATTGGGTTGCAAGGACATTGACAAATAATTGGGAAATGCATTACATTTCTATGGCTCGTATGAATCAGCCATTCCGCACTATCTCTTGGAAGCCACCCGTAAAGCACACGCAATTTGCTTTTGGAATACCCATAATGCACCAGTGCATTCATACCTCATAATTAATGCTTTTGCACCGATTTCTAAGTGCTTTACTCAAAAATGTAGCCACAAAATAATATTACTCTCTTCCCTGTATGATAACTATTTCTGTGACAATGTATCTAGATAACCAGTTTATCTGAAAGTTCATAGTGTCTGGAGACAACCTTTTACTTGATGTATCATATTTATGTGATTTTATTTCTGCAGAGGCTTCAGCTACTTTATTAAGTCTTCGCTCTGTGCGAGATTTAACACTGGAATTTGCATTCTCTAGGATTGTACTGATCAGCAGATATTGTAGAGACTTCTTGGCTTGCAAGGTGGCATTCCAGGAGGCAATCCAGAACAGACACAGCAAATAGCCAGTTTTATGCAGGATATGTTGCTAAATTTGGGTATCCTTGCACTTAACCTTGAATCTACCGACAATGAAGAGGATGAGCCCCCCCCCCCCCCTGTCTATCATTACAAACTCCTGCATCACAGCTTATCGATAATGATGAGGATGAGCCCCCCCCCCCCTGTCTATCATTACAAACCCCTGCATCACAGCTTATCGATAATGAAAACCAATGAACTTTCTAATAATTCTAAATAAACTTTCCATAAAGATAATTATAGATAGATTAACAAGCTATTTAGTTTGATGAGGACTTATATCTCAAACTACATGTGACCTACCTATGGTGTCTTAGCCATATAATGAGATCAATTATCTTTCCTATATTTCAGTGCAACATTTTCAGTAATTTTAATGGCATCTTTATTATTTGGTCCTCTTGTCCGCCACAGTTTTTAAACTACAATATTACTTGACCTTTGAGGTCTCAGTGTGATATTTGTTTAACTGCTGTGTTATTGAAAAGTTGAATTGATACAAGAATGTTAAAATCCTATTGATGCCGCTTATTATACAATTAAAAGGGTGCTGAGATTTATCTAATAAATTGGTTATCCCAATGATTGTATCTTACCCCCAACCAATGTGAACAAATTCAAATGTCATTTAAGATATATAATTTCAAAATGAAGCTAATATAAGGTCATCTAATTTCAAGATTAATTGAATTTTATGGTTCTCCGTTACTCGATAGATCAACAGGGAATAATGTAGCTATGTTTTGATCATTTTTCACAAAATTTAGTGCATCAACGGTTTAGTGGTTGATAATATATTTTTGTTTTAAAAATGTTTATGTTATAACATTTTTATCAGACTGATGAGGTTAAATTTTGAGCTATTACTACTGTGGAAGAATAAGATGGGTAAGATCAATACTCGCTGTTACACAATTATATAATAATATATTATAGGCTGAACATTGTCACAAAGGGTTGACCCATACATCATTGTCTTTTTTATGGTGCAACCACGTTTAAGACTTTAATCAAGTTTTTTTGGTGCTGCCAACTTTATGGAAAAGAAGTAAAGAGGCAAGAAGAAGAATCACAGGCAAATCGGGGCTTGAAAAATACTTCAAACCTCAAAAATTTTGAAAGAATTTTGACAGGGGACCATAATTAAAGCTGTTCCCATGTCTCTTAGGTGACCGTACTGTCGTTGAAACACTGAAGGGCTGTCAATCATTCAGCACCTGTTACACTGGTCACTAGAGCGGCAGTCTGTCCTCGGGTGGCAGGACGTACAATGTGTACCTGTCACATCAGAAGACTTACTGATCGTATGTGAAGACCTAGCCTGTTTTGACAAACTTTGTTTGGTGCGGGGGGAGGGGAATCTGGGGATCTTAGATAGAATAGCGCTACGTTGTTGAGCAAAGAAGAACACATCTTTTAAAAGAGCATGAAATATAAGTTAATAATTTCCCATCAATTTCCTTTTAAAAACAGTCAAGTCAAGTTTTCAGTGTCACTGCATAGTCATAATCAATATGATTCCTTACAGGCTACAAAAATATTGATTTTCCTATTTTAATTTTATTCAATTTCCCCTCATGAGGACGAAAATTTGTCTCCTACTTTACCTTGCAATTTTATGATTTTCGAGGAATCCCCCAAGTTCAGACTTAATATTTATCCATATCATAACGTGTGCTGCGTAGTTCATATACTCTTGTCTCAACGGTCGTTTCTTCTGTAGGGTTCTATCAGCTGTCATTGACTAAATTGTTGTAAAAACCTGGCTTGATTCGGCTTTTTATTTTACTCGAATAGTTTTCTGTGCCAATAATATATATAATATATTAATTCATCTCACCTGTACCATTTAATTTTTCGTCAAATGAATATTTGATTAACCCACGAGCAATGAGAGGGAGTTCATTGCCAAGAGCAAACTGACATTCCCAAATAACTATTGTGTGAACACTGAACAGTGAAGCATTAACAATGAATTCAGAGTTCATTGGTGTGAATTCCCGGGTTAAACACGACCCGTACCCATACTTACCAAAAAAATGGAACCCCATTTTTTTAGAAGTCCACGGTCACAAATTGCCAAAATCTACCATTCAACTTCATATTTATAGTATTCAATAACTGGATGTCTTCTATTCCTAAAAAGATAATTTTGGTATTATGTTTAAACATCGTTATTAGTCTCATCAATTTGTTTGCTCTGATTGGTTGGTGGGGAGAAGGAGAGCTGATACCAGGTGATATGATACTTTCAGGAAAGTACCTTCAGCCATGGCATTGGCTAACCCATAATGAGAGCCAACAAGTCTAGATAATAAATCATATCCTTTCAACATCAAATGAAAGTTCAGTGTTATCATCATGTTTGCTCATCGGAACTAGTACTATGAAAACAATTCCTAGCATGGGCAGCATTTTGTCAGGGTTCATGGGGGATATGGTACTGAGGGTATCTCAGGAAGCTAAATACCATTAACAGCATCTCGACCCATCCAACGAACTCATAGCCCGATCTATGAGATGATTTATCTCACCATGAACAGTTGTCATCAGACTCAATCTTAACACTGATGCCGTATAGATGCTTCAGAGCGTTACAATCTTCTCTACAGACAACAAATAGTTTGGTGACTTTCTAGTCCTCAAAGATTTTCTTCAAACCTTAAACATAATAGTAGTTCTAATTACGTCCTGATAGAAACCTCTGTATCAAGGCAAAAGGTTGTGAGTATGGTTTGGGGAAATTAAAATAATATAACCAGACTTGCCTGTCTGAAATGCTGCACCCTTTAGTACACAGATATCTAGGAGATATACTCTCCCTTTTGTTGCTATCTGTATCAGACAAAGGTCGCCATCTTTACCCAGTTATACACCTTCACAGTCGACTGACTGAGGGCATCTCAAACATTCTCAACTCCTCTACAGCAGCCTTTATTTTATCTTCTGTATCTACGAGAACTTTAGTTATTTTAAAAGCCATTCTTCCTAAAACTTTGAGAAGTTACCTCAGTTTTGAAACACCCCTTCTTACTTTGAGCTCTTATACACCCCTTCTTACTTTGAGCTCTTATACACCCCTTCTTACTTTGAGCTCTTATACACCCCTTCTTACATTGAGCTCTTATATACCCCTTCTTACATTGAGCTCTTATACACCCCTTCTTACTTTGAGCCCTTATAACAGGAATAATCATTACTGAGCAGTCAGTTGTACATCATTTATACATTTATACTATAAGGATGATGATTGGAGGCGAAATTCCTATGCTTCTTACAAAAACTGACAGTGCATACTTGCCAAGTAATCTAAACTCAAAAGTGGAAGATTTCAATTTAAAGTGATTCAGTGATGACCCAAGGGTGCGGAGCAATCCACCTTGATGCTTTGGGCAGTATGAGCCCTCAATGGGGTCCAGGATGGAGCCTCCTTTTGATGCTCTGAGAGCGTTTCTAGCCGCTAGAATGGGCTAAAACACATATTATTTTGATTCCAAATAATGGGTATTGAATAACACAACTCTTTTTAATTTTGTGTGCAAAAACATTACCAGTAACTAATCAACAAGTGCTTTGATAGTTACTTAGAAATTGCGGTAGAACTTTTTTCTCTAAAATCTTGAGGAAAAAGTCAGAATTCCAGAAAGTTGGAAGTCGGCAAAAGTGGGTGTGGAAATCTGGAGGGTCCCACCTAAATAGGGAGACTTGGCAAGTATGTGACAGTGAAATTATTGTTCTATTTTGTTCTTTGTGTTTGGAAAACACCAATATGCTCATGTATTGATTGAGATCAATCATGGCTATTGAGATTGTCCTGTTTCAATTTTTGATTAAACGATGTCTAAAAATTTCCAGTAGTTCCTGAGCAAACAATTAGGTTATAAATAATAATAATTATTTCATTCAAATTTTGATATTGGATGGTGCGGAATAAGATGATTAAGAGTATGGATTTGTTAATTTTGACCAAACTTAAGGGTGAATCATTGGGTGAATATTGGTCTAATTCAACCACCCTCCCTGATTCAACTTGACTTTAATTTTTTTAAAGTCTTTGGTAATTGTCTTCTCTATTCGCAGGTGGTATCTCTTTCTAGCAATGTTCGAATACGTAGATATGAATTTAGTTATAAGTTAGAGTTAACTAGCGTATTATTCTAAAATTCCAAATGGCCAGGTGACCAGGAAGTGTCAGGCATCACTCCCTGGATACAGGTGACCAGGAAGTGTCAGGCAGTGTCAGGCAGTGTCAGGCAGTGTCAGGAAGTGTCAGGCAGTGTCAGGAAGTGTCAGGCATCACTCCCTGGATACTTAAATAGACTGAAATGAGACTCATTGAGATAAATTTTGCCGCATTTAAAGATCACCCTATGTATGCAACCCTATTAAATTTGTTGTGAAACACAGCTAATATCTATCATTCACTCACCAGTCACCCTACGCTCACTGCCGGACTGTCGATGTATCTCAGCATGTTGGTCTCACTTCTCTTTGTTCTCATATTATTGCAGGTAAGATCAAACTGTTACTCATGATGCCTCTACTGTACACGACAACGCTTGAAAGTTTTTCAGTTACTGGGACATCAACAACCACACCTGTAGCATCATCTGTAGCGCCATCTCCTGAGCAAGCTACCACCACTCAACATCCGTCCTCTATCAAAACCACAACCGATGTTATTAGAACCACTTCTAAAGCCCTGATTACAACTGTTAAGCTAACAACTGTAGTTTCACCAACAACTGAATCAAGCACTACTTCGATTGAGAACATCCAAACCACAACACCTTCAACGCAAGTCCCAACTACAACACCTCAAACGCAAGTCTCAACTACATCTCATAAACCAACAACAGATAGTCCAGAAAAGACAACCAATCCAAGCCAACCAACTACAGCTTTGAAAATACCGACAACTTCAGTTGGGGAACAAACAACCACTGCCTTTGAGTCCACTGCTTTGAAACCAGTTGGTGGTACAACTGCAACAAGAGGCAATCCAACCACTGTTGAACAACCAGCATCAACTGTTTTACTGAAAACAACCCCAAGTACGCCAAATATTATAACAACGCCTGCAGCTGTATTAACCACCATGACATTACCACCAACCTCTACTCCATCATCATCATCATCACAACGGTCGACAATCTTAACAACACTCCCAGTCACAACAACACAGCCGCTACAGGAGACGATGAGTACCACGACACAAGCTAACACACAAAGTACTGCTGGTGCTAATGCTAACCTAGCTCTAGTGTCAGAGGGTGACGATACCCAGACACAAAAATCCTACTCTCTGCAAGAACTGGGACTAATGGCTGGCATTCCATTTGCCATTGCGCTTATCACTGTACTGATAGGGATTGCAGTTGGTGTATGCATTGCTAAACAGGTATGGAACAAATACTTTCAAAGCAAATCATTTTGACATGGACAGATTATTGTATACCACAATTTTAATTTGAGACAGTGAATACTCTTGCTGAAGTTTGAATCAATTGGCGTAAATTTTACAAAATTGGAACCTCACACCTCAAGCTGAGATTGATATCATAGCGAACACATGAATAATCGAAAATAATAGCAAGGTACAGTAAAAATGTGTTCCGCATTCATGTTAACTTTACAGTTTACATTTTTGCCATCATATTGCTATTGCAATTTATGATTATTAATGTACATTTACTTGAATACAGAAATATAGAAGACAGAAAAGAGTGGAACCAAGGTACATACAAGTAGAGAGTATTAA
Source organism: Membranipora membranacea (assembly GCA_914767715.1). Classification (NCBI taxonomy): domain Eukaryota; kingdom Metazoa; phylum Bryozoa; class Gymnolaemata; order Cheilostomatida; family Membraniporidae; genus Membranipora; species Membranipora membranacea. The sequence continues at coordinate 25,385,882 of OU612073.1, forward strand.
ACAGACTCCTGACATAAGAGATCAAAACATCGAAGCAAACCCGCCTCAAACCAAACGATATCCTCGTATATTTCCCAAGGCTTCCAATGAGATGCGCTGGTGATCTCGAGCTATTTGAGGTCAATCCTTATTTAAACTTAGCGCAAACTACAATTCAAGAGAAAAAACTAAAAGAGGTCAACTTCATATAAATTGTGTAAAAAATAAGAATGTTATGGTTTGCTTTGCCATATGACACCCACTATTGAAAGATTGAAATCGAATTATAATATGCCAATAATTATTATGTCAAGAATGATTCATATATTTTGTTTATTTACTTTTTGAGGAACAGCAAAAAGCCTCTGAGCACTAACATCTCTTTTTGCATTCAAAGCGAATGCTACTCTCTACTGTGACCCCACGTAAAACCTTGCTAGTGTAGACGTTTACAGAGAAGAAGAAATAATAAATAAGTTGAGAGTGATTATCTTATTTTCTTAGCACATGATCAATGGCAATGCATCTACTACACTGTGCTGTTCTTCGTTCATGGAACTGGCCGCAGATTGAGCATTTATTACCATAATTATCAAATGGTATGTAATCTCTCTTCGACACCGTGTGCTGGGGAACTAACCTCAAGTGTAGTCAGTACGTCTGAAATAGCAGCTTCCTTCTACATAGAACGTCTGTAATAAGCAGAATATGACAGTCAGCACCAAATGACCAAATATAGTTACGGTTGTTGCTGTTGAGATTTCAAAACAATGCAGCCATCCAGAATTTCTATAAGTGTTTTGCTAAAGGTCATGCCTCGCCAAATTTTTTTGTGGGGATACCATTATCTCTACCAGAATCAGCTTATCTCTCAGAAGCGTATTTAGTGACATCGATAGCCTTACACAGAGGCATTCCCTGTGAGGTGATCTTACTCACAATCTTCTCTTTTAAGGGTATCAGGTAGAACACATCTGTAAACTGAGCATGGTGATCATAGTCTATTTCCCCCTTATCTTAATTTTGAGTTGCTTTCCCTATTAAAAAAGGGAGACAACTCTCATAAAATAATGTTGTTGACCTATTCATATATCCTAATTTAGTTCATGCATTCACACAGCTATTCATATGTTAGATCCCAAATGAATATATTCTGAAATGACACGTATGTTTAAAATATTCTATGAATTCATCTCATATCAGTTAGCAACTTTCAACATTGTCATTAAAACGGCTATTTTTAATTATAACGTTGGGCTATGGGTTAATTGTATAATTTTGTGTACACTGTCATAAGTCGTCAATAGTACCATAAATACTCCTGTCTGTGACAGCATTAGGTTTGGCTATTTTCTCTGGTAACAGCCAGCAGCTGGGATGAGCTGGGATGAGCTGGGATGAGCTGGGATGAGCTGGGATGAGCTGGGATGAGCTGGGATGAGCTGGGATGAGCTGGGATGAGCTGGGATGAGCTGGGATGAGCTGGGATGAGCTGGGATGAGCTGGGATGAGCTGGGATGAGCTGGGATGAGCTGGGATGAGCTGGGATGAGCTGGGATGAGCTGGGATGAGCTGGGATGAGCTGGGATGAGCTGGGATGAGCTGGGATGAGCTGGGATGGTTTACGAGTAGTAAGTCTAGGCTCATACTGACACACTCTACCTTACCTGTCTCTGCCTACTCCAGATAACTTTGTTTTAGAGGCCTACGGGTCCATAGCTCCTTATCATTAGCAAAAGCTCTGTGCATCTCTCCTTTATAAGACTCAGACAAACCACAACCCTTTGCAGATAAAATTAAAAATCAGCCGATAAGCGGTGTGATTGATGACTTGGTCCCTTACTGTATTTCATGATCACTTATACTCGAAATCTATTGAGATGCAGAACAGGGACTTGGATGTGATGAATGATATTTGGCTATTTTCTTTTCAGGTTTATATTTTCCTCTGATCAAGGGGTTTAAATCCTTGCCCTGATATAGAATAACTCTTTATTTGTCTACCCTATTGATTGTATTTCTAATAATTACAAAATCTTTATTGCAGAAGCATGACTACACTATGTCATAAACAAAAATGATTCCTCAAATTTTCCAGTCTCACCGTAAAATTCCCCAATAATATTGCATTTGAACAATGCCAGTAGGAATGTGGGCAAACAAAACAGTTATGATTCTGATGTCAAATTTAACTAAGCAGACCTGAGAGGTTGAACTTTGTTGCTGTTTTCAGTCCACATACAAGGTCTGTGCCTTTTCTAGCCAGTGATCCTTGTACAACGTTCATACGCTGAACGTCCATGATGCCTGCAAAGATAAAAACGGAGATAAATTCTAATCGTTGCCAGTTCTATGAGCTTTAGCTTCATTACAAAGTGAATCTGTGAGATATGGCCTAGAGAAAAATCAGACTCACTTAAGGGATCTTTCCAAACACATGCCAAGTGCCAATGAGAGGAATTACTTAAACTACTGCTGCCACTCATGCAAATTTGTGCTCATTGAATTCTGCAATTAATTAATTAATTGAGACTTAAATCTCATAATTGTCACCTAATGGGCAAATAATTTGCACAAACTGATCTTCAAAATCAGGGCATGAAATCTACGCACAAGCTTATGACGTGTACAGTTTGCACTAGTAAGACGGTAACTACGTCACCCGTGCCGGTAGATAATTATTTCATACCCTAATTTTGACGATCAGTTTGTGCAAATTATTTGCTCATTAGGTGACAATGCTGAGATTGCAGCATCATTTTATTAGTTTTGAGCTATACAAAATTCTATAAGCACACATTTGGCTGTGTGGCAGCAGTGGTTTAACTATGATAGGCTCATGATTCCAAACATAACCGTAGTACTAGCAACTTTCTCTAAAAGTGACTCTTATATCAAAACATGTCATCACTGTGTATCCCACAATGCAACTTTTCTGTAATTCCTGGAGTGATCAGGTAAATATAATATGAGATTTACATGTTCAAGTTGCATTATGGGAATGTTTTTTGGCATTTCAAATTTTTGCAAAATAACAAGTTGATTTAATGTAACAAAACTTTATCATAAATAACTGCCTGGCTATCACATACATTGGTCTTTGGGTAGTCTTTAAGTGTTTCTGAGGGTATGATTGACTTCCCAATTATAGATATACAGTTGAAGAAAATGTATTTTTACCTTCAACATTAACATCATACTGATATTTGAGAGAATTGTAATCTTCTTGGCACTCAAAGAAAACCTTGGTTACGCTGGCATTCTCAAGTATGTCTTGTAATCCTGCCCAAGAGTGAATACACAATTGGGATAATGGTTATCAATGAGAGCTGGAGAACTTATTACTAAAATTTGCTCTCGAAGAACGGGTTGATGTCATGCTGCAATTGAAAACTAAAGGAGGGCCACCCTCTAGCAATCACTGTATGACTGGTGGTTTAAGAGGTCACCCTCTAGCAATCACTGTATGACTGGTGGTTTAAGAGGCCACCCTCTAGCGATCACTGTATGACTGGTGTTTAAGAGGCCACCCTCTAGCGATCACTGTATGACTGGTGGTTTAAGAGGCCACCCTCTAGCGATCACTGTATGACTGGTGGTTTAAGAGGCCACCCCCTAGCGATCACTGTATGACTGGTGGTTTAAGAGGCCACCCTCTAGCAATCACTGTATGACTGGTGGTTTAAGAGGCCACCCTCTAGCGATCACTGTATGACTGGTGGTTTAAGAGGCCACCCTCTAGCGATCACTGTATGACTGGTGGTTTAAGAGGCCACCCTCTAGCGATCACTGTATGACTGATGGTTTAACAGGCCACCCTCTAGCGATCACTGTATGATTGGTGGTTTAAGAGGCCACCCTCTAGCGATCACTGTATGACTGGTGGTTTAAGAGGCCACCCTCTAGCGATCACTGTATGATTGGTGGTTTAAGAGGCCACCCTCTAGCGATCACTGTATGACTGGTGGTTTAAGAGGCCACCCTCTAGCGATCACTGTATGACTGGTGGTTTAAGAGGCCACCCTCTAGCGATCACTGTATGACTGGTGGTTTAAGAGGCCACCCCCTAGCGATCACTGTATGACTGGTGGTTTAAGAGGCCACCCCCTAGCGATCACTGTATGATTGGTGGTTTAAGAGGCCACCCTCTAGCAATCACTGTATGACTGGTGGTTTAAGAGGCCACCCTCTAGCGATCACTGTATGACTGGTGGTTTAAGAGGCCACCCTCTAGCAATCACTGTATGACTGGTGTTTAAGAGGCCACCCTCTAGCGATCACTGTATGACTGGTGGTTTAAGAGGCCACCCTCTAGCGATCACTGTATGATTGGTGGTTTAAGAGGCCACCCTCTAGCAATCACTGTATGACTGGCGTTTAAGAGGCCACCCTCTAGCAATCACTGTATGACTGGTGTTTAAGAGGCCACCCTCTAGCGATCACTGTATGACTGGTGGTTTAAGAGGCCACCCTCTAGCGATCACTGTATGATTGGTGGTTTAAGAGGCCACCCTCTAGCAATCACTGTATGACTGGTGGTTTAAGAGGCCACCCTCTAGCGATCACTGTATGATTGGTGGTTTAAGAGGCCACCCTCTAGCGATCACTGTATGACTGGTGGTTTAAGAGACAATAAAAATACTATTCATTTAATAACATTTCTGACACAAGGTTTATCATGTTTGTTGCAATAGTTACGCTACAACATTTATGAAAGGGTGTCACTTTCATATAAGCATTTACCTCAAGTGGACCATTATAGGTTAGAACAGAAGGTCTTAGCTGAAAGTTGAGGTTTTGCACTCTGGATGTCACAGTTGCACATTCTCATAAGACATACAAGCTTAAATAATTTTGTATTATTGCTTTATTTATAAGAAGTTCTCTCTATAGAACTATTTGATTTCATTTTTTAATTTCTGTGTTCAGAATTTATAGTATTTGCTGAAAGTTATGTTTACACTATTTTCATTGTTGCATACATCAGCTGCAATGCCTAGCAGTACAGACACAAGTGCAAGCCACTAGTACTGATTCTTTCGGTTAGTATTCTTATGAAGGGTATAGCTATCCTCTGACAGTCGAGATACTGATAGTGTTACATGATCTAAGACAGTTCTGGGTCAAGTAGTGCTTTACAAATATATTAGCATCATGCTGCTTTTTGTAAAATGCAATGACTATGTTGTTGTGACTAAGAGTCTTTTTTTTAAATTGTCGATTATTGTGTGGACCTTGTTGACGATTATTGTGTGGACCTTGTTGACGATTATTGTGTGGACCTTGTTGACAAGCTGTGGACCTTGTTGACAAGCTGTGGACCTTGTTGACGATGTGGCGGTGGTAATTACAGTAGCTGTGTATCTTATATAAATTCTAACAGCACACTGGAATAAGTCAAAATAGTGTACAGTGGTTTTTTTTATTTCACTTGTCTCCAAGCCAGTAGGCCTACTGCTCATGCAACACCAGTTGTTTACACAAATAATATACAGAGTTTTTTACACCTAAAGAACCCATTTTTTCTTGAGCAATGTGACAAGGCTCAGTTATTTAATAACACAGTACTGTGTTATAACTGGTAAAATTTACTCGCTCTAACCTGGCCTTTGAGCCTCATATTTTGTAGTTATCTTATCTTACCTTAAGGATTATCCTGTACCACGGCGCACCTTACAGCGAGTTATGCAAATTTACATATCTCGCCAGTTCGCGGGTTTTCCTCGACCAATTTATTCTAAACAACTGAAGAGACAAGTCATCTTTTCACAATACCCACCCTCCCGCCCTAAAATACTACCTCATGTTACTATATTTCTCAGTGTGTGAAAGGTGACTTGGGTGCATGTGTGGTTGGTGCTAAATTTTCCGCCTTTTCTAAGTATCGAGGCCAAATTTCCTCCTAAAAAGTTCTTGCCCTGCCCATGCTGTTCTCTAGCAACTTACTGTACTTACTTAAACGTTTATTTCTAACTTGTTGGGGGTTAACCAGGAAATGGCGTATTAGTCGCCCCCCTCCTATTGGGGAACCCCCAGCTATCTTGTTAATCATTGAGATAAGAAAAAATATCATTTTAAGATCAATAACAACTTTTACCTTTCAAAACTGTCTCCTCAACCCTTTTTGGTAACAATTACTTAAACAGACACACAGACCAACAAACATATAATATGTTATTGAAACTTGAAATTGAATTTCTAACACTGAACATAATTTTGAAGTGTAATCAATTTCTTCACTGTATAAATATTGTATGAATATTGCAGAACTATCTGTATTATATCGCAATGTTTCGGCCCAAGAGTATATCAATTTACATTTTAATGTGTATAAACTAACAGGAACCTCAACTCAATATAACAAATAGGTTAGGGGACTTCTCTCCCCTCTTACTACTGTGTATAGCCTGTAACATATCATAAGAATTTATTTGACACTTTTATTGTATGTATTTAATTTTGACATTTATTCTAATTTTGGAATTTAATACATTGTGTCTTATTAAAGTGACATTGAATCAGATTGATGCATATCAACCTAAAACTGTTGTTGCCAGACAAAACATTATTAGGGGATAAAGTTCAAAAGTCATTGATGAGGGGTTTATAGGCTAAGCCTGGACTAATAACCTGGACCCACTCATTCACCACCATCATCATCATACTTGTGTTCTAACTGGTTGTCTCTGGGAGTGATAAAACTTCCATGAGTTATCGGAATTTGCAGGCACACCACTTATCATGAGAACTGTTACAAATGTATACATACATACATAATGAAGAAGAGTTGGTTATTCAAAGGGCATGTTCATTTTAAGTAGGTTATGTTATGGTTGCAAGCCAATTTGAAATAGAATCATCATTTTTATGGTTTAATCAGGGAGAATGGTGGTGGGGCTCCCCGGGTATTTTACTGGAGATTGAAGATTGAGTGTTTTAAAGTTGAAGAAAAGATTTAGTCAGTTTTAATGAAAAATCAATAAGAGATTTTAGACTGGAATACAGTCCAACAATTTGGAGTTAGCTACTCAAATAAGGAGTTTTGGACAAACAACTCCAAGCAATAACAAACTGAAACTCATCAGCCTATCAAAACAAAACCAAAACTCAAGCACATGGGTCATTCTAAGCAGAAATGAGTAGATAACACCACGGTCCAGAATTAAGTCTGAAGAGAGTTTTAAAATTGAAGATTGCTCTATTTTCCCTGAAGAAATTGAGGACAGCTTTGTGTGCAGGGAGCCCCGGTGGTCAGTTCAAAGTACACACATGATACTGCTGAGATGAAGTACATGCAAGGAGTAACTCCTTGGTACTTGTCAATACACATTTCTAGTTGGTCCTTGACTGCGTCGAGGGCACATGCCTCCTTATCATACTGGTTGTGGGGGTCTGTGGGGTGGAGAAGGAGAGTAGACATGTCTTCTTTTTTCAAAAAAATTGAATTCAACCCCAGATCATTGAGCCCAACCCCAGATCTTTTCTACCCCAAATTTTAACTTGCCAACCCCAGACCCTCAATATGCCCCTGGAATAGCTATAGTTTGTATGGTCAAGGCTGTAAACACTTCTGACTCGGAATCTCCAGGAAACGACGAATGTCAGGCTACTAATATTACATCGGTTTTATATTCTGAGGTGGGTAGCAGTATTTTATGTGATTTTTTAAGTTACAGGTTAGCGTTGGATATATTGCGTGGAATGAGGACACTCAGGGCTGGCTGCTGAGCTCTTTTTTCTATGGATATGGAAAAATTGGCGGTTTTGGTCAACTTTAGTCTGCCAACGCTTTTGCAAACCAACAGAGCTAAAACCATTTTTATGGGCTGTCAAACAGTATATGGGCTGTCAAACAGTATACGGCCGGTTGCTGCACAAAAAGACTACAGAAAGACAAATACAATATTTAATCTGGCAGATATTCCTGCCGTAGTTTTCCAATAAATGTGTACTGAAAAAGCGCATACACACTTCCCTGTATTCAGCATGCAACACATTTCTAATCTGAACCATTATGTTTACTCTAAACTACATCTGGCGGCCTTGTATTATAATGCAACTTCTGTTCACCATTTACAGTTTTCATGGTATTGTTAGACAATCAGCTCCTTATTTCCACAATAAAGCAATAAAACAATAATTACTTCTACTGACATTTAATCACCGACATGTCACTTTCGAAAGTCACAAACAGGAAACTATGATAATGGGAAGCAGTTAAAGAATCAATACAAAAATTAATTGCTAGGCGCTGGCAGATGGTGTGATTTGAAAGCAACATTCTATGAAGAACAGAAGGTTAAATACATGCTACAATATCCATAAGAAATACTATGTCATGTCTTGAATTGTCATGTCTTACTTGCATTTACATGTACATAAAATGAGTGATATAAGATTTGGAAAGCAAGAGGTGCGGTCCATCTTTGTCAAATGGATATGTATTATGTAAATGATATACTTTCCCTGGTGACATGAATAAATAATAAATCTATGAAATAGAGTCCCTCACGGTAGTCTCTCGCACACATACTGTTTTTTAATAACACCATTATTGCAAGGCAAGTCATCAAGTGTGAGTGACTGTCTGTATAGTTGAGCACAAGTTCCGCTGCCGTTTGGATTCCCAGCGCTCCATCCTATGGTTACTGCCTCACCATCTGACCACACCCAGTTACCTTCGGCATCAAACATGGCATCAGTCCAGACACCTAGTCCATCACCTGACCAGCCTGACATAATAACGATTAGTTTTCACTTTTATCGAATCTCTCGCATCTGAAGATATGAGTGATTGTAGGGTTATTGTTGCTATAGAGCCAAGAGGAATGGATGCCATCTCACTCCAAGTAGCAATTTAATAGACTTGGAGATAGTTTTCTACATTTCAAGATTACATGAAGTGACGTCATGCTAGCACAAACAGTGTTACAGTAACTTTACTATAGCTTGAACTGAGAGGGGTTTGAGCCTGACTGAAATCATCACCTCACCTGTCCGACCTGATACCCATATAGTTGATAATAGGTCTAGACAGGACAGCATATACAACTTATGAGAATGTTTAATTGTTGATGGCAGTACGGGGTTTTATTCGGTAGTATCAATGATGCTATATCCAAATTTACAAACCATACAACAAGTTTTTTTTGTTGATAACTCACTTTTGATCGGGTTTTCAGTGTGAAAATGCTTCAGACTTAGCAGCCGCATAATTATGATCAATCTAATAACTTCTGTGAATACTAATATCAAACAGAGACTGACAATACACTGCATCTTTTAAACTCAAAATACAATCAAAACTATGCAAAAACATGGTAGGTGAACTGCAAGTCAATGATAACACATTTGCTACTACATGATTCAATGTCCTAACGTCCCCACAAATTAAATTCCTTAGTGCCCCACTGCAAATGTTCAACATTGGTTCCAACCCCAAGCCTTTACTTCAATAACAAACTTTTAAGGTACAAGCGACACCATCAAGGACTAAAACCTCCACTAGTTTAGCCATAATGCAAAATAAAATTGAGATTAAATTGTACCTGTTGTTGGGTTTGTGACCAGATCCATGAAAACATTAACTGCATCCTGACTCTTCCAGGCAGCTAGTTTTGCACCAATGACATTACAGTAAGCAGCAGCTTGAGGTCTGAATTCTTTGGTGGCAATTAGCTTAATGCATCGATTGCTGGCTCCGTTGTAATACCAGCCATCAGTAACATTACAACTCCTCACTGCAGCTGTCAATATGGATTAATACGGAATAACTTTTGTTCCATTTTGAACGGCGCCATAGTGCCTACTTGATCATTGAAGTGTGAGCAACATGTGTGGTTTTAATAACAATTTAATATGGAACCCGATATTGGATCAACCATGGTACTACCGATCGGTGAATATGATGCATCTGATGATATCGAAATTTTTTCTAATGAATTGACTATTCCTGACTGCTTACCTGATTGAAAAAGCTGTTCTCCTGCTATACAGCCAGCAGTATCTGTAGTTCGGTCAAAAAATACTCTACCATGCCAACAGGAATGTGTGCTGCCCGAATATCCAAATCCGACACATGATCTATCCAATGAGCACATAAGTGCACATTTGAACAACTTGATGCCACTCACCGCCTCAGATTCTATAGGGCCTACTAGACAATTCTCAGTTTGCTCAAACAAATTTGTCAGGCTCCGCACGACCTAAAATATTGTGAAATTCAAATAGATTTGGGAGAAAGTCAACAAAAAGCTGCCGGCTTCTAAAGAAGCATATAATTGATGCAAAGTGTATGGGTTCTTACACTGGTAATGAGGAAACCAGCTAATGAACGTATCTATACTACCAGGGGTCAAGCGATGGCCCATGTTAGGTCGGATGACCCTCATTATTTTACATAGGGTGCCATCAAAAGAATTGAGTGTTTACGTTTATTAGCACACTTGCTATTATCTGACAGGCAATAAGTGCCATATTAGTCCCACTGAGCAAGGGCTTTCATGATTGATTGCTCTTACTTTTCAGTATTCTCAGGCGTATCGTTCTCATCGCCAACACTAACAAATCAACAATTAAGCGGAAAGTCGAACCAAAAGCTTACCATAAACTTACCCCTAAGCTTAGAGTGATGTAGAAAAGACCAGATATGCAAAGTGAAAGCATAGTCTTGCTTCAATATATAGATAGAAATCTTTCACGTTAGTTAAGCTGTCCTGGAGTGTTTCTCGAAATGGTAATTGGAAAATGGTTAACTGAATATTCTCTGTTTATTTAATGAATTATAGATTTTCTGGACATTGTTTTTATTTTCTTACATGTTGCAATTAACAACAATTCAATGAATGATTCAATTTATGACGGTATCAATTACACTGGACAATAACCTCATGTTGTTGCAAATGTTTTTAGTATACGCTCTATTTGTAGTGTTAGATTGCAGCTATTAATGGCAAAGAAATTGTTTTGTAGGGATATACAATGCACAGCGTAAGGTATGAACCATGTCATACTTGCCGCACACATAATCATAATTTGTACTGCTGCTGAATATATATCCCAGATTATGTCAAGACTTTAGAAAACATCATCACTGTCATCTATAGATCAACTGTAACATATGAATCAGATAACCCCCTCCATGGATACGACCCTGGCTGCTAAAGATGTGAAAACAGTGGTTCTTAAAATAATCTCTAATCACCAGAGTGTATGCCTTAGCTGATCTTAACTGATCATAGTTAATCCTAGCTGATACCACTTTACTTTACTTCGCTTAACTTACATTACTTTGCCTGGTTTTATCATTTAAGTGGTTTTAATTTGGATAATAGAGTGTTATGATGAATTAGATGAATCTTGGTAACATTGAGAGAAGGCATGACTGTGACAGATAAATATAAAAGCGCTGGCAGTCATAAGCATGTCAGTTGTTTTGTTGTCAGTTGTTTTGGACAGTGGAAGCTGGTAATACTGTCTTGCTGAGCTCTCTTGTTTTCTGAATATCTCTATTGTATGGATACAAGTTTGGATAAATAAAGATCATGGTAAACTAAATACATAAACAAATAAAACAGGTGGATTTCTTCTCCCCCGACCTCGTAAAAAAAACCTGATGATGTACAAATATTGTACAACTTGGTGCGTCAGCCGGTTTTTTACAAAGTCGGGGGAGAGGATGTTGTAAATAGGTAGAGTGGATTTCTTTGATTTTTTGTGAACTTGAGATGATATTCAGCATTGGTTGAGATAAATTCATGCTGCCTTTGGATAAGATCCTTTGCGCTGCACCTTCGTCGATGTTGTGGTTACTTGTAAATTTACTGCATGAATCTGAAAATGATAAACAATATTATGATGATGACTATTTTATAGGTTAACATGTCCGGTGTAGATGGTTTAGATTTAGGTTTTGATTTAATTTATGATTGTTGTTGATGTCTCATAAATTATGCTTGTTTGTTTTTGTTTGTGATTACTTAAATTTGTTGGATCAAGATACAATTGAATGTATAAATTAGATCTGACTGTAAAGAAAATTCAATAAATAGTATGGTTTCATAGTAATAGTAATAGTGATTAAATGTAAAGCGGCAACACAAATTATGCAGTGCAATGATTGAATAAGGCTCCTAGATGTGATATGTAGATTATCAGTGTCTCTAGTTAAATAAGTATAATAATGATACTTAATTAGTGATTAGTAGATTATTTTCAATAACACTTAGCTAATACAACTCACTGCTAAGCTTCTGATCCCTACTGTTTTATAGAGTTGATGATTGACTGTCTATTCATATCCTACAAAATTGTCAATAAACATGCATCATCTGATATTGGTATTTACATAGTCTGAGCCCCCCAGACTTTGCCCCCTGTCCGACGGCCCCCCGGAGGGGAAAAAGTCTGAGAACAATGCAGGATTTCGCTGGAGTTGGCTGCTCTTGAGTGTTATAAGTTAATCAAGGGGAGCACTAAAACTGCAATATCTATTGATTTCTATTCATGCCACCTACTATATTGCTCCAGGTATGAGAGTATTCCAGTCAGACTCTGGGAAAAGTAGCCTCATGTTTGGGAAATACCCATGAGCAGAGATGTTCACTGCCAAGTAGTGAAGAAAATGTCAGCCAGAATTTCTTTCATTTTGAATAAAGGCGGTCATCCATGACATTGACAAAAGGTCATACAATGTGTATTATTGGACCTTAGGCTATATGAAGTAAGATTAATGTAGAAGTAATGAGAGGAAAAATCCAAGCAAATCCTGCACAGTGGGTAGACTAGTATTTACATAATATTAATGAATGAATGCATGGAATATGCTGTGTATTAATGTACTATGGGGTCAGATGAGTGGACTGGCCAGGCCGGTGTTACCATATACTAGGATACGGCCCTGTCAGACAGTATGAAAGTCTTTTTAGGTACTTTAAAGACAGCTGTTAAATGATGCGGGGCGTTGATAAGTAAATCGTTGGTTATCGTTCAAGCTCAAGCTAACGGGATTGGTTTGGATCCTGGTCTATCTTACGCAGGATTGGTTTGGATCCGGGTCTATCTTACGCTGTGACACTACAACTATAGCTACAACAACACCCTTAAAGGCCAGCTCAAGAACATGCAGGCAGTGCAGAAATTTAGCATTTCGTTTCTGCTAGCCTAGCAACGGTGCCAACTGCGCAACTTCTAGAATTGTCAGATGTTACAAGCTTTTCAAGTTCCGAGATGACAGGTCAAATGGCAGAATATCTGAACCTGGCGAATTTAAGCTTAATTTAGGTTGCATCATGATACAAGCTCACCTGCTTTCCTGTTTCTTAATTTTTACTTGTTGCATGTTTGGGGAGGTACATGGAAGCCACAGCCAAACAGCCTCTCAAGGTGGCAGTCCTATCCTACCCCAGAGGTGAAGAAAAGCTCTTTGGCCTAGTGGTGGTGCTCATTAGCTGAAAGTGAGCAACAAAGCTAATGGCATTCTCAGGAAGCTAATGTACTCCAGAGCTTTACTATAGGCCTTATCTAGACATTCCCGGCTGAACAGCTGGATAGTCAAATACAAAACACCTGAATATTAATAACCAGGAACCAAGTTCACCAGAGGAGTAATAATAGTGTTGGCCAACAGCCAGACAAATCTAAAAATTAATATGTTGCAATGCATCATCAGACACACCAACATTGAATATAACACAAGTATTTTGGTCACATGACAGGATTGCACAGTTGTTATGAACATTTTGGTGGCATGATGTTGAAAATACTTTTTGATCCACTCAATTTATCACCACTACTTCAGCCTTCAAACCTTTTGATCCAGTCCTGGATTGATTTTCACTACAATTGCTTTATTTTAAGCAGACTTGCAAACCTAATTTTTCCAAAATGAGTACAAAAATTTGCAAAATGCTTAAAAATGCTTACAAAACTCCAGGGTGCCTCAAATGACCAGAAAACGCCCCAAAAGATTTTTCGCGCTACGCGCGAAATATGCTATTATCTCAGTAGGTTGTCCTTAGTAGCGTAGGAGTGCAGATCACTCAACATTAGTCTTATTCCCTTTGCGTTGTAAGGTGCAATCTGCTAATAATAAATGAGAAGTTGTTTGTAACCTAGCCTGTCTGGACAACAGGCTATTTGAAACCCGTTTGCCCATCCTCCCTGGTTTGCCCTTGAAACACCGGGGCAGGAGATCTGAGTTATCTCACTCCAACAAGGAGGTAGACAACTTTGTTACTCTGATTAAAGAAAAGTTGAAGTTGGCAGAACCACCATATTCTACAATGGATTACTAGTTATGTTGTGTCTCATTGAAGAAAAGTTGCAATTTAGCTCATGCAAAACTTGGACAGGTAAAAAGTCAACTGTAAATCAACATCATGGTTTTCTGCAGCCAATACCAGATTTTTAGATTATTATTTAACCATGACAACCAAGTAAACACTAAAGATAAAAGATGAGTTTTTGATTGCCTAATTAGATGAACAGGCGTTTGGAAAACCATAAATGAGTACAACTAGCGTTTTGCGTTTAAAACTCAATTAGTGTCAAATAAGCGTTTACAAACGCTTTATGCGTACAGGTTGGCAAGTATGTTTTAAGGTATAATAAAAACATGACATCGGCTCGTAATGTATGACTTTTTATGATTAGTAATACTTAAGTTGTGAATAAGAGATGGAAGATTGAAAGTATTCTTACAGTATATGTCATCTAGGGGGATAAATTTTGTATTTGTAGTACTTGTCTTTATGACACTAAGCTAAAAGCAGTTACCCCAATAGTTAGAGTCGTCCAAGCACATCTATAAATAGGGGATGGGGATGCAGGATGCATCCTTTTTCCTTCACCATAACCCATGGCACAGAGCAGTTTTCATTCGTACTAATAACTTCTGTTGGCCTCTTTTCGAAAACTATTGATATTGTAACATTGCTGCCATAAAATTATTACCCTTCATAAAATACAGGTTTGGTTGAAGTAATCCTAATGTTTTGGTAACACTTGTGATTATACTGAGAGTCATAGCAGGTATATCTACTGGAGTTATGTTCCCTGCTATACATAGTATACTGGGTCGGTGGGCTCCTCCCTTTGAGAGAATTAAACTCACAGTCTTCTGTCTCTCTGGCACTGTTGTATTATTGTATATAATTACCTTCAGTGGCTGATGTATCTCAATATGTCAGGTTGCAGTAATCTCTGATGAATCATATGGGAGGGCTGGCCGGCCAGGGGGGAACCAGTGGGAGGGTGATGTGTAGGATTAATCAGCAGCTTTACAGTTTTGACTATCTTGTTTCCAGAGCCATTGTCAGCCTGTCTTACTATCATGCAATGTGTTGTGTTTCCAATTTCAGTGATTCTATTATTATCATCTTTATGATGAATGAAGCTAGTTGTGTTTTGTAATTAGTAATGAATAACACAACATCCTCCTTTTCTTGGGAGTGAGAAAGAAACTAAACGGGTTACGCCGCACCAACTAAAGACTAGTTCATCACATAGTCACCAAACTTTGGTGGCAGGACACCACAAGTGGAACGTGGGGTCCATGGAGATCGGACATCAGGAACAGCAGGGACAGTGTGTGCTGATCTACTCACGACAGGAGCGGGAGTGATTCCGGTTTGTCGGCCTTCTGAGTTTGTTGAGGGCAACTCAACATCGCCAGTATTTGAAGCATTTGATTACTTTATATGAGCCCTGTTACGTCTCACAATATTGGCACCATTATCAACCACGTAAGACCTAGGGGCACTGTGCTCAGCAACAACAGTAGCAGGTCTCCAATCTGATTGCTCCTCAGTGCAGACATAAGCTCTATCTCCCAGTTGCAGATCTGGTAGTGGTCTGGTACTTATGTCATAGTGCTCCTTCTGCTTGTTTCTATTATCCATGAGATATTAATGACCATCTTCAACATGAGGACGATGTGAATCTGTGGTTCTTGATATACTGCTACGTATGCTTCTGTTGAATAACATCTCAGCTGGACTGTAAGGACATCCGGACACAGCTGTTTCTCTGTACGCAAGAAGACTACTATAGACATCTTCATTAGTAGCCCAACACTTTTTAAGAAATTGTTTCACCGTCTGTACGTATCTCTCAGCGAGGCCATTTGAGGATAGTTTGGGCTAGAAGTTACTATCTCAAAACTCCAGTCTTTACTAAAGTCGCTCATTTTCAGACTGTTGAAAGGCATATTATCAGCCATTATCTGTATAGGAATCCCATGGACTGAAAAGACTGACTTAAGAGCCATAATGACTTCATCAGCTTTTTTATTCTTCAGGATTCTGAGTTCTGGGAAGTGTGAGTAACAGTCAACGACCACTAGATAATTATGCGACTTAAACTCCAGTATATTCATGGCCACCCGACTCCATGGTAGTTCAGGTATATCCATAGGGATGAGCGGCTCTCTTGGCTGTCTGTTGCTGAATCTAGTGCATGTGCTACAGTTAGACACCTCTATTTGTATGTCATTAGACAAACCAGGCCAAAACATAGATCTTTTGGCCCTCTCACAGCATTTCTGAATACCAAGATGTCCTGAGTGTATCAAATCCAGATAGCGTCTTCTCTCCTTATGTGGAATGACAAGTCTCTCGCCGACATAGAGTAATCCAGCTTGTTCATAGAGGTCATCACGTACATTCCAATAAGGCTTAACTGCTTCAGGGGCTAGTGTCCGACTTCACCATGTCCATCCAGACAACACAGCTTTCATGAGCTCTTGCATCACCGGATCTTCTTTGTACGCAGTGACTAACCTCTCCTCGTGCTCATTGGTGATCTCAAGGTTGTGTACCATGAGAACTTCAATTTCCAGTTCCATCTGGTCATTGGTGATCTTCTGTAAGTATGCACGAGAGAGAGTGTCGACACTGTATAGATAGCGTCCTGGAACATACTTGATGTTCTTAACATCATATCTTTGAAGTCTCAGCAACAACCTTTGCAATCTTGGTGAGGCCATTTGCAGAGGCTTGTTCACAATACTGACTAGGGGTTTATGGTCAGTTTGTACATCAAGTGGCCTCCCATAAAGATAACTGTGAAACCTCTCACAGCCGAACACGATAGCTAGGAGTTCTTTATCAATTTGAGGCCAGTTGCACTCAGTATCTGTGAGCGCTCTAGAAGCATAGGATACAGGCTGTCCGTTCTGCAGCAAAACCGCACCAAGGCCACTCTTGGATGCATCCACCTGTAGTTCAACATCAGCAGAAACATCAAAATATCTAAGGATTGGCTCGCTAGTCAGCAAACGCTTGATCATGGTCATTGACTCTTCTTGTGCAGTACCCCATGTCCACTCATCAGTCGTCAATGACTCTCTAAGCGGCTCTGTCAGAGCAGACATGTTAGGAATGTAGGATCGCAGAAAGTTCAGCACGCCAAGAACTCTCTGAATACCCTGCTTGTCTGTCGGGTTAGGCATATTGTCAATCGCCTCTAGCTTATCAGGGTCAGGTTTGAGTCCTTCAACCGACACAATGTGGCCAAGGTATTTGACTTGGGACTGGTTCAGCTGTATATTCTTTCTGTTGAACGTCACATTACACTCACGGGCTCTCACCAGCAGTTTCTCTAGATTTTCATCATTCTCTTGCTGCGTGCGACCAGCTACTATTAGGTCATCAAAGTATATTGCCACAGGCACACCATCAAAAACCTGTTCAACCCTCTTCTCAAAAACTTCAGCAGAGGAATGAAGTCCAAAGGGCAGGCGCCGATAGCAGTATCTTCCGAATGGCGTGTTGAATGTGGTGAGTAGGCTGCTTTCTTTTGACAGTGGGATGTGCCAATATCCGTGCTTCATATCCAATATTGTAAAGTACTTCATTCCTGTGAATCTGAAGGCAATATCTTCCATGGTAGGAATCTTATGGTGTTCGCAAATCACTGTTTTGTTGAGATCTTTGGGATCAAGGCATATCCTCAGGCTTCCATCTCTCTTTTCAATGCAGACCAAACTATTTACCCATGGGGTGGGCACATCGACCTTGGCAATGATACCAGACTTTTCCATATCATCTAGTTATTTCTTGAGCTTGTCAGTCATACTTATAGGAACTCTCCGTGGTGCATGGATGACAGGTTTCACTGAGGGGTCAACTGAAATGTCATGCTCTCCACTAAGACATCCTATGCCCTCAAACACATCACTGTACTTGTCCAATAAATTGGTGGTTTTCATTTCATTGATGCGATTGACAATACCAAGCAGTTCACTGCTCTCAAGTCCCAGAATAGGACAAAGACCATCATCAACAACTTCAGACCGCTGCATCTCATGTGAACCCTGGCATCCAACCAACAATTCTACATATCCATGGTTAGCAATACTGGCATTATTGTAACCTCGAAGTCTAACACTGGAAGGCTTGATTGGCGCCCTCAGTAGCTTAGCGATGTCCTTTGTGATATCATTTGCCTGGGCCCCGGGGTCAATCTTGAATGGAACCGAAGTAAGTTCTCCGTTACTCTTGAGTTGGAGGGTCTCATACCATGACTTAGACGACTTGCAAGCCTTCACCATGCCAATGAACAAAGTTTCCACCTGTTTATCAACATCACTTTCTGCAGCCTTGACAGATCTCTGTTTGTTACCTGAGCAAGCTTTCTCAAAGTGATTACGTCCACCACAGCTATGACAGTTCTTACCATAAGCTGGGCACCTGCCTCTGGGATGAACAAAGGTACAGAACTTGCATTTCTTTACACTATCTTTCATAGTGCCACCAGCACCAGCAGAATGGAAAGATTTCTCAGCACCAACAGCATCCATCGACGTTTTATCACCATCTGCCATTTTAGAAAGTTGATGTCTCGTTATCTCAGAAGCCCTTATGTCATCCATGGCACGGTTTAGATCGATTTTGCTATCTCTTAGCAACCTCTCTTTCAGTTTATCATTTTTCAAACCAAATATGATCCGGCATAACAGCATTCTCTGTAGCAACGCGTCAAACTCACATTTGGCAGCCTGTGTTTTCAATCTCTTCACAAAAAGGTCTATTGACTCACCATCAGACTGCACCATTAACCAAAACACAAAGCTCTCATATAAGATATGTTTCCTCGGGTTGCAGTAAGCTTCAAACTTGGCTACAACATCATCCAGCTTGTCAGCACTTTCACCACCTTCATATTCAAACTGACTGACTCTTCACCTTGCCTCTTATTAATAGGAGCATTTGCTGCAGGCACACTCCCATCATCCTCATTAGGCAGTAGGCATATGTTTATGGCAAGCAAATAATTCTGGAAGGACCTCTTCCATCTCCTCCAATTCTCAGATACATTCCCTTCAAAGGACAGTTCACCTGGAGGCTTCAAACCATCCATGACCAACCACAGATATACAAACAGCAGCACAGAGCAGAGCCACAATAGTCCCATCAAACTCAGCAGAGAGAGTCCACAATCAGTCACACAGTGAGTCCAGAAATCCGTGGTACCATGTTGTATTATTGTGTATAATTACCTTCAGTGGCTGATGTATCTCAATATGTCAGGTTGCAGTAATCTCTGATGAATCATATGGGAGGGCTGGCCGGCCAGGGGGGAACAAGTGGGAGGGTGATGTGTAGGATTAATCAGCAGCTTTACAGTTTTGACTATCTTGTTTCCAGAGCCATTGTCAGCCTGTCTTCCCATCATGCAATGTATTGTGTTTCCGTTTTTAGTGATTCTATTATTATCATCTTTATGATGAATGAAGCTAGTTGTGTTTTGTAAGTAATAATGAATAGCACAACAGGCACTTTGGTAGGTACTAAATCCAGTTTGGGCTTACTCTTCTGTGCAACGCATTCTTTTTATCAAAATAGTTTTCACCATTCCATTGTTGAGTTTATCAGTATCACTGTTCAAAGCTGAAATCGAACTTCCTCTTAGCCTGAAAATAAGAAAAATGATCTTATATTATGACATCCAATTGTAGGTAGGTAATGTCCTGATGTTGGGCCTTGGATGTTTCTTTTGTGAGTGGGAAGCATTTGATGGTGGATGGCCCAGTATGTTTTACGTTGGATGAGGATTATTTCTGCTGTTTTGTGTGGTTTGGGCCTTCACTATCTACGCCTCGCCTGCAGAGCATCCCCCGAATCAGCGATAGAGAACGACACTATATAGATTTGTCCATGGAGGGTATTCGGAAGGAATGGTGATATATTAATCTACAAGATCTGCTAGGAGACAAATAAACAATTGGGTCTCAAATTTATTCTTATTGCTCTTCTTCAGTAATGAGCTAAGTAACAATACTGCATTGGTTCATCGGATATCATTGAAATTTCCCTCCACTAGAAGTACTCCATTTCACCAACAATATTAAAGTGACAGGAAATTCAAAATCAGGGAGAACGGTATCATGAAATATCCACTCAATTTTATACATAAAATTATCATACATAGTTCAAACGTATAGGGCGTTGATATGAATTCATAGATTAGTGGTAAAATAGCCAGTGTGGCTTTTTTGTGTGGAGAAATTACATCAATAAACAACTTTGTGTCAATAATTGGATCAAGCTAAAATTCTGGCAGCTTTTACATTATGCATTGACCGACCTCCCAGTAACAACCTTTCAAAACTCTGGCAAGCTTCTTGACAAATGCTTACAAGGGGTCGGCTGTAACATTACTGGACTTTTGGACCAATCAAAGATGAGAAATTGTTTCCATCTATGATACATAAATTGCTAAATGCTTGTTCAGGTATAGGGCATTGTTTTGTATTACTTCAAAAAAATATATAATCGTCATTAATATCATTATAGGCTAAGTGTTATGTTCCTATCTGAGTTTTAGTGGCTACTAATACCATCTTTTCTGCTCCCTTTGTAACAGTGTCATCTATAATGAGGGATAACTTGTGACACAGATCCATTTTTACCCCATTCCAGAATGAGTACGTACCATGGAAGGAAATCATGTCATCTCTAGCTATATGGGCAATCATTGTGGCTCATTTCTGTAATAACTTTGGTAATTACACTCTCATGACAAAATTGCCAGCATTCATGAAAGAAGTTTTGCAATTTGACATCAAATCGGTGAGTAAAGCAAAATCCCAAGAGTAATCTACTCAGCCAGCAGCAAAGGATCTCATATTCACTAAAGCAAAATTTTGAATATAATTCTTGAAGGAAATTTTTAAGAGAACAAATTGGCAAATTAAATGTCATGATATCATCAGGTTTGGGAGAGCATTTTAATAACTTGCATATTATGATGGATAAACCCATCTCAGAAAGTTTTATTGTTTGAGACAGTATTAAAATCAATCTATTGTATAAATCATATTTATAAATATAAATAGATTATAAAAAACATGCTCAAAATATGATTGCCCAATCACTGATTTCCAGCACAGCAGGGTGTAAGGAGAGGGAAGGTGTTATCTGATATCAAAATATCGAAAGTCAGATTAAAAACCCTCTGCCTGGCCCTTACATCAAAGGCAAGGTGCATCTGGCGACCAGTCTATAAACTGAGTTAACTTGTTAAAAGAAAACTATTTAGGATGGGACTTCAAGTCTTAAAAAGCTAGTCTCACAAGTAGTTTTCAAGACCTTAGGGTAGTTTCAGCAGTCAAATTTATGGAAGAGAGCAATTTGTCGATACGCGAACTTTGAGTAAAACATAAAAAAAATCTGACCTTCAAAAAAATAATCAAAATTGAATTAACAGTAATTCAGAACCCTTGGTACAGCAGAAAAATATTATTTCGTAAGTTGTCTTACCAGATGTAAAGAAGAGATAGCTCACAAAATATTGCAGTGTTAATCGAAATATTTTGTTGCAGCAAAATTGTACCAACTAGTTCTCTCAGTTTATATCACAGATCACAAAATAACCATGCATACAAGAACTGTGTTGTCAATTTATGTTAAACCTTCTACCCCTACACTTGTTTTAAATGATACTGCTATTGCTTTTAGTGATAAAGTTAAATATCTTGGTATATTAGTTGACGATAAGCTGCGTTTTAATGATTATATGCATAGTATAGTTCAACCGCCTCCCAAAGGATGTATGTAGTCAGGAATTTTGTATTTTTAAGCTCTAAATCACTATCAAAATTGCTTTTTAAAAGTTTTATTGTATCACGAATCTCCTATTGCTTACCCATTATTTTTAAAAGACTGTTTTCTGCGTCATATCACTCTTATTTTAAACGAAATACTTTTTTAGACAGAGATTTGATTTTTTATTCCAAGTGTCTTCGCTTTTTCTTGCTTATTCAAAGTGCCAGCAATTACACTGTATTTTGCGACTCATTTTTTCTTTTAATAATGCTGTCAGTGATAGTAATAAAATCCATCCATCCAATTATATTCGGCATTTTCAAAAGTGTTTACTGATTCTTTTTCACAAGGCAGTATAGTTCTATATAGATAATTATGTAAAGTTTGTAGCAGAAAGTGGACATCATGTGTTACTCTATGTTGAGCAGTACGCAGAGTGTGGACATCATGTGGTACTCTATGTAAAGTTTGCAGCAGAGTGTGGACATCATGTGTTACTCTATGTTAAGTTTGCAGCAGAGTGTGGACATCATGTGGTACTCTATGTAAAGTTTGCAGCAGAGTGTGGACATCATGTGTTACTCTATGTAAAGTTTGCAGCAGAGTGTGGACATCATGTGGTACTCTATGTAAAGTTTGCAGCAGAGTGTGGACATCATGTGGTACTCTATGTAAAGTTTGCAGCAGAGTGTGGACATCATGTGTTACTCTATGTAAAGTTTGCAGCAGAGTGTGGACATCATGTGGTACTCTATGTAAAGTTTGCAGCAGAGTGTGGACATCATGTGTTACTCTATGTAAAGTTTGCAGCAGAGTGTGGACATCATGTGGTACTCTATGTAAAGTTTGCAGCAGAGTGTGGACATCATGTGTTACTCTATGTAAAGTTTGCAGCAGAGTGTGGACATCATGTGTTACTCTATGTTAAGTTTGCAGCAGAGTGTGGACATCATGTGTTACTCTATGTAAAGTTTGCAGCAGAGTGTGGACATCATGTGGTACTCTATGTAAAGTTTGCAGCAGAGTGTGGACATCATGTGTTACTCTATGTAAAGTTTGCAGCAGAGTGTGGACATCATGTGGTACTCTATGTAAAGTTTGCAGCAGAGTGTGGACATCATGTGTTACTCTATGTTAAGTTTGCAGCAGAGTGTGGACATCATGTGTTACTCTATGTAAAGTTTGCAGCAGAGTGTGGACATCATGTGGTACTCTATGTAAAGTTTGCAGCAGAGTGTGGACATCATGTGTTACTCTATGTAAAGTTTGCAGCAGAGTGTGGACATCATGTGGTACTCTATGTAAAGTTTGCAGCAGAGTGTGGACATCATGTGTTACTCTATGTTAAGTTTGCAGCAGAGTGTGGCCATCATGTGTTACTCTATGTTAAGTTTGCAGCAGAGTTTGGACATCATGTGGTACTCTATGTAAAGTTTGCAGCAGAGTGTGGACATCATGTGTTACTCTATGTAAAGTTTGCAGCAGAGTGTGGACATCATGTGGTACTCTATGTAAAGTTTGCAGCAGAGTGCGGACATCATGTGTTACTCTATGTTAAGTTTGCAGCAGAGTGTGGACATCATGTGTTACTCTATGTTAAGTTTGCAGCAGAGTTTGGACATCATGTGGTACTCTATGTAAAGTTTGCAGCAGAGTGTGGACATCATGTGTTACTCTATGTTAAGTTTGCAGCAGAGTGTGGACATCATGTGTTACTCTATGTTAAGTTTGCAGCAGAGTTTGGACATCATGTGGTACTCTATGTAAAGTTTGCAGCAGAGTGTGGACATCATGTGTTACTCTATGTTGAGCAGTACGCAGAGTGTGGACATCATGTGGTACTCTATGTAAAGTTTGCAGCAGAGTGTGGACATCTTGTGGTACTCTATGTAAAGTTTGCAGCAGAGTGTGGACATCTTGTGTTACTCTATGTAAAGTTTGCAGCAGAGTGTGGACATCATGTGTTACTCTATGTAAAGTTTGTAGCAGAGTGTGGACATCTTGTGTTACTCTATGTAAAGTTTGTAGCAGAAAGTGGACATCATGTGTTACTCTATGTTGAGCAGTACGCAGAGTGTGGACATGATGTGGTACTCTATTTAAAGTCTGCAGCAGAGTGTGGACATTATGTGGTACTCTATGTAAAGTTTGCAGCAGAGTGTGGACATCATGTGGTACTCTATGTAAAGTTTGCAGCAGAGTGTGGACATCTTGTGTTACTCTATGTAAAGTTTGTAGCAGAGTGTGGACATCTTGTGTTACTCTATGTAAAGTTTGTAGCAGAGTGTGGACATCTTGTGTTACTCTATGTAAAGTTTGTAGCAGAAAGTGGACATCATGTGTTACTCTATGTTGAGCAGTACGCAGAGTGTGGACATCATGTGGTACTCTATGTAAAGTTTGCAGCAGAGTGTGGACATCATGTGTTACTCTATGTAAAGTTTGCAGCAGAGTGTGGACATCATGTGTTACTCTATGTAAAGTTTGCAGCAGAGTGTGGACATCTTGTGTTACTCTATGTAAAGTTTGCAGCAGAGTGTGGACATCATATGTTACTCTATGTTGAGCAGTACGCAGAGTGTGGACATCATGTGGTACTCTATGTAAAGTTTGCAGCAGAGTGTGGACATCTTGTGGTACTCTATGTAAAGTTTGCAGCAGAGTGTGGACATCATGTGTTACTCTATGTAAAGTTTGTAGCAGAAAGTGGACATCATGTGATACTCTATGTTGAGCAGTACGCAGAGTGTGGACATCATGTGGTACTCTATGTAAAGTTTGCAGCAGAGTGTGGACATCTTGTGTTACTCTATGTAAAGTTTGTAGCAGAAAGTGGACATCATGTGTTACTCTATGTTGAGCAGTACGCAGAGTGTGGACATCATGTGGTACTCTATGTAAAGTTTGCAGCAGAGTGTGGACATCTTGTGGTACTCTATGTAAAGTTTGCAGCAGAGTGTGGACATCATGTGTTACTCTATGTAAAGTTTGTAGCAGAAAGTGGACATCATGTGTTACTCTATGTTGAGCAGTACGCAGAGTGTGGACATCATGTGTTACTTTATGTAAAGTTTGCAGCAGAGTGTGGACATCTTGTGTTACTTTATGTAAAGTTTGTAGCAGAGTGTGGACATCTTGTGTTACTCTATGTAAAGTTTGTAGCAGAAAGTGGACATCATGTGTTACTCTATGTTGAGCAGTACGCAGAGTGTGGACATCATGTGTTACTCTATGTAAAGTTTGCAGCAGAGTGTGGACATCTTGTGTTACTCTATGTAAAGTTTGTAGCAGAGTGTGGACATCTTGTGTTACTCTATGTAAAGTTTGTAGCAGAAAGTGGACATCATGTGTTACTCTATGTTGAGCAGTACGCAGAGTGTGGACATCATGTGGTACTCTAAGTAAAGTTTGTAGCAGATAGTGGACATCATGTGGTACTCTATGTAAAGTTTGCAGCAGAGTGTGGACATCATGTGTTACTCTATGTAAAGTTTGTAGCAGAAAGTGGACATCATGTGTTACTCTATGTTGAGCAGTACGCAGAGTGTGGACATCATGTGTTACTCTATGTAAAGTTTGCAGCAGAGTGTGGACATCTTGTGTTACTCTATGTAAAGTTTGTAGCAGAGTGTGGACATCATGTGGTACTCTATGTAAAGTTTGCAGCAGAGTGTGGACATCATGTGTTACTCTATGTAAAGTTTGCAGCAGAGTGTGGACATCATGTGGTACTCTATGTAAAGTTTGCAGCAGAGTGTGGACATCATGTGTTACTCTATGTTAAGTTTGCAGCAGAGTGTGGCCATCATGTGTTACTCTATGTTAAGTTTGCAGCAGAGTTTGGACATCATGTGGTACTCTATGTAAAGTTTGCAGCAGAGTGTGGACATCATGTGTTACTCTATGTAAAGTTTGCAGCAGAGTGTGGACATCATGTGGTACTCTATGTAAAGTTTGCAGCAGAGTGCGGACATCATGTGTTACTCTATGTTAAGTTTGCAGCAGAGTGTGGACATCATGTGTTACTCTATGTTAAGTTTGCAGCAGAGTTTGGACATCATGTGGTACTCTATGTAAAGTTTGCAGCAGAGTGTGGACATCATGTGTTACTCTATGTTAAGTTTGCAGCAGAGTGTGGACATCATGTGTTACTCTATGTTAAGTTTGCAGCAGAGTTTGGACATCATGTGGTACTCTATGTAAAGTTTGCAGCAGAGTGTGGACATCATGTGTTACTCTATGTTGAGCAGTACGCAGAGTGTGGACATCATGTGGTACTCTATGTAAAGTTTGCAGCAGAGTGTGGACATCTTGTGTTACTCTATGTAAAGTTTGTAGCAGAAAGTGGACATCATGTGTTACTCTATGTTGAGCAGTACGCAGAGTGTGGACATCATGTGGTACTCTATGTAAAGTTTGCAGCAGAGTGTGGACATCTTGTGGTACTCTATGTAAAGTTTGCAGCAGAGTGTGGACATCATGTGTTACTCTATGTAAAGTTTGTAGCAGAAAGTGGACATCATGTGTTACTCTATGTTGAGCAGTACGCAGAGTGTGGACATCATGTGTTACTTTATGTAAAGTTTGCAGCAGAGTGTGGACATCTTGTGTTACTTTATGTAAAGTTTGTAGCAGAGTGTGGACATCTTGTGTTACTCTATGTAAAGTTTGTAGCAGAAAGTGGACATCATGTGTTACTCTATGTTGAGCAGTACGCAGAGTGTGGACATCATGTGTTACTCTATGTAAAGTTTGCAGCAGAGTGTGGACATCTTGTGTTACTCTATGTAAAGTTTGTAGCAGAGTGTGGACATCTTGTGTTACTCTATGTAAAGTTTGTAGCAGAAAGTGGACATCATGTGTTACTCTATGTTGAGCAGTACGCAGAGTGTGGACATCATGTGGTACTCTAAGTAAAGTTTGTAGCAGATAGTGGACATCATGTGGTACTCTATGTAAAGTTTGCAGCAGAGTGTGGACATCATGTGTTACTCTATGTAAAGTTTGTAGCAGACAGTGGACATCATGTGTTACTCTATGTTGAGCAGTACGCAGAGTGTGGACATCATGTGTTACTCTATGTAAAGTTTGCAGCAGAGTGTGGACATCTTGTGTTACTCTATGTAAAGTTTGTAGCAGAGTGTGGACATCATGTGGTACTCTATGTAAAGTTTGCAGCAGAGTGTGGACATCATGTGGTACTCTATGTAAAGTTTGCAGCAGAGTGTGGACATCATGTGTTACTCTATGTAAAGTTTGTAGCAGAGTGTGGACATCATGTGGTACTCTATGTAAAGTTTGCAGCAGAGTGTGGACATCATGTGGTACTCTATGTAAAGTTTGCAGCAGAGTGTGGACATCTTGTGTTACGCTATGTAAAGTTTGTAGCAGAAAGTGGACATCATGTGTTACTCTATGTTGAGCAGTACGCAGAGTGTGGACATCATGTGTTACTCTATGTAAAGTTTGCAGCAGAGTGTGGACATCATGTGGTACTCTATGTAAAGTTTGCAGCAGAGTGTGGACATCTTGTGTTACTCTATGTAAAGTTTGTAGCAGAGTGTGGACATCATGTGGTACTCTATGTAAAGTTTGCAGCAGAGTGTGGACATCATGTGGTACTCTATGTAAAGTTTGCAGCAGAGTGTGGACATCTTGTGTTACTCTATGTAAAGTTTGCAGCAGAGTGTGGACATCATGTGGTACTCTATGTATAGTTTGCAGCAGAGTGTGGACATCTTGTGTTACTCTATGTAAAGTTTGTAGCAGAAAGTGGACATCATGTGTTACTCTATGTTGAGCAGTACGCAGAGTGTGGACATCATGTGGTACTCTATGTAAAGTTTGTAGCAGAGTGTGGACATCATGTGGTACTCTATGTAAAGTTTGCAGCAGAGTGTGGACATCATGTGGTACTCTATGTAAAGTTTGCAGCAGAGTGTGGACATCATGTGGTACTCTATGTAAAGTTTGCAGCAGAGTGTGGACATCTTGTGTTACTCTATGTAAAGTTTGCAGCAGAGTGTGGACATCTTGTGTTACTCTATGTAAAGTTTGCAGCAGAGTGTGGACATCATGTGTTACTCTATGTTGAGCAGTACGCAGAGTGTGGACATCATGTGTTACTCTATGTAAAGTTTGTAGCAGAAAGTGGACATCATGTGTTACTCTATGTTGAGCAGTACGCAGAGTGTGGACATCATGTGGTACTCTATGTAAAGTTTGCAGCAGAGTGTGGACATCATGTGGTACTCTATGTAAAGTTTGCAGCAGAGTGTGGACATCTTGTGTTACTCTATGTAAAGTTTGCAGCAGAGTGTGGACATCTTGTGTTACTCTATGTAAAGTTTGCAGCAGAGTGTGGACATCATGTGTTACTCTATGTTGAGCAGTACGCAGAGTGTGGACATCATGTGTTACTCTTTGTAATGTTTGTAGCAGAGTGTGGACATCATGTGGTACTCTATGTAAAGTTTGCAGCAGAGTGTGGACATCTTGTGTTACTCTATGTTGAGCAGTACGCAGAGTGTGGACATCATGTGGTACTCTATGTAAAGTTTGCAGCAGAGTGTGGACATCATGTGGTACTCTATGTAAAGTTTGCAGCAGAGTGTGGACATCATGTGTTACTCTATGTTGAGCAGTATGTGATATTTGTTGCCTCCTCAATTCAACTAAACAGTGCAGTGCTAGAGTTTGGCCTGAAAAAATACTGGACATGTACGATCTATGGGTGTATACGCTGCATCAGGTGGATTTAGCATTGTTTTTATTATCCTACTACAATAGACTGAGTAAGTAGTACAATAGACTGAGTAAGTATTACAATAGACTGAGTAAGAAGTATATATCAGTGATTATTCCTTTGTGAAGTACTAAATTTCAACACTGATCATTTTGGTTTGAGCCCACACCGGGTTCCGGGATGGAGCACCATCCGCTTGTGCTCTGAGAGCTTTTCTCGCCACAAGGAAGGGCTAAATATGCATATTTCATCCAAAACAATTTCATGTTTGTCCTTTGTACTAGGACTAAAATATAAAACTGAGATGAAATACACTTTAAACACTTACCATCAACACATGGGCTCCTGGGACTTACATGCCCTAACTTTGCCAATGTCCAGTATCAACCACCTTATTGACAATAATGGTCTGAATTTCAATACAACGGGTAAATTTGTTAACGTTATTGAATAACACAACTCCTTTTAATTTTCTGTGCAAAAACATTACCAGTAACTAATCAGTGAGAATTATAGAAAGTTGGAAGTCGGCAAAAGTGGGTGTGGAAATCTGGAGGGTCCCACCTATAAAGGTAAACTTGGCAAGTATGTGAAGATTTAATTTTTCTTTTTTTGACCAGGAATATTTTTGGCCTTTGAGATATGGCTGGTCTAACCGCCTTTCTTGCCATAAGTTATAGTCTGCTGAAGTACAATATATATTTCTAGTTTCTGCGGACACAGAGGTTACGCTTCAATCATCTCTGGTGCCCAGTTGGAGCAGACATGGCTCAATGTACCTCAGGTGCAGCATATCAAAGAATGATGGTGGCGATGAACTATTGCAGAAATCACAAACGTAACTAGTAACTTAGCCTTAGATCTATGGTTTTATCAGGCACATGAATTAAACTGAGGTGCCCCCGTCCATGTTTTTAGTTTAAAATGTTTTCTGTTTTAAATTGATGTCAAATCTCAATGAATTTCGGTTTAAATATTTGATGCTGTTAGCTCTTACTCAGAGTTCATTTACAAATCCACACCTCACTCCTCTTAGGATTGTTTCAGAGCTCAGTCTATTGCTTCAAAACTTAAAGATGGATGGCTACTGCTACTGCTTGCAGATTCCATCACATTTATCAATGACAGACAAATAAGCATAATATGAATAGTATATTTTATGATTTCAGAGTAATGCTCAAAGCCCTTTCAAACCAGCATGACCCTCGTCATGCATATGGGAATGATATTGGTCACTATATCCTACCATTGAGCTGTGGCAATGGGAATAGGACCTCATGTCCAGAATTTATCTCTGAAAGCTCTCAGTCCAAAAAATTTGGTACTGTAAGTATCATACAATCATCAACTCATGGCTTTGGAAGATTGCAGTCTAAAGTGCTGCAGTTTCTCCTAAATTTTCTTTTGTGGTAAAACCATATTATCATCCATGTTATTTGGTAATGAACTTTCAAAATTCAATAAACGATTTGCGGTAACATGCGTTTCATTGGCTCCTACTTTTAGACTGCTATTGGTACTATAAGTATCATGCGATCATAAAATTATAAGTTTAAAAAAAAATTGAGATCTATTGCTTTAATCGGTGCTGCAGTATCTCCCATATTTTCTTCTGTGGCCAAATATTGACTCATTATTGGTTATAAACCTTAGAATTTTATGAATATTTAGCATTAATATGTGTCTAGTTGGCTCCTGCTGCTTTTAGACTGTCATTGGGAGCTGTGATTTTTTGGTACAATGCACAAAAAAGGTTAAAATAGTGTCACTAAAAGCTCAAATACTGGACCATAATTTCCTGAACCTGCTCATGTTCAAATGTGTACTACAACAAGATGGGAAATCAATGGCTGAGAGCAGATCAAGATTGTTACACCCTGCGTGTAAGTCATGGACATATCCATGTAAAAATAACCAGATATATTTTACTATGGTAGAATAGACTCAACTTCTCTCTCTAGCTTTCAGTCTTTTCAATGAGAAAACCATTGGATTATGGCATTTGTTTCATTGACAAACAGATTAACGTTTTGAACTTTCCATTTCATTTAAACTCACTGGTTATAGAAATATCGTTTAATCACAATACCTAAGCTATTATGATACTCAATACAATTTGATTTTCATGTTTTAGCTTTCTGCGAGGGGTATGATAAAGTTTTTCAGTTTGGGGGTATGACAAACAAACGACAATATGTGACAGAGTCCTCCAGCAGCATACCAGACTTTGGCAGTGACTCATCTCTGCTTGTAGGTGATTCTTTTTATCTACATTTAATAGTTATTATAGCTGTCTCTTTGGGGTGTGTGGGAGAGATCATTTCATCAGCCCAGCCTGGCCAAAAATGCACCAATAAAGCAAGCTTCCTAGCCTCCACAATTAATTTATCCAGTATGTTTTCTCACTGAATTTCAGAGTAAAGAAGCTAAGATTGTGTGGTATCCTTCATCGACTATATGCTTATGGTTAAGGATCCTAAAACCTCACAGTAAAGTACCAGTATCTATTCTCTCAACATTTACTAAAAGAGTAAAGATTATGCCGGGACGCAATCCTTCACAGAATGAGCTGTCAGTACTCATCATTACTATACTATGGCCATTTCAAATAAGATGGAATTATCATTCTAGATCAAGCGGATTGTCAGTTTTGAATTATCTAATACTGTGACTACAAATTGTATCATGTTCAAACCTTACTGATATCTCCATGGATCAAGAATTGTTGAAATCACAGAGAATATTCAGTTTTCTTGATATATGCTACAATTTTTTTTCTGACTGATTTTAAAATGAATGTATCATGATGACATTTGAGTTACCTAAATGAGTTTATTTCTTTTTTAGAAATGAGTATCAGTTCACAATATCATTTGATGAGCAATTCACACGGCTAGATATACGCTTTGGCCTAACCATCTCATTCTTCCTGAGGGACTGGTTACAAAGAACAGTTTCTTTATATTCTAAGTCTACCTATGATTGGAGCATACTGTCTCGAGATAAGGGTTGGCATTTGCTCTGCCTCTCTTATGATGTGCGACGCAACCCGAAAACTGTGAGTAATGTTCTGGGTGTATATAGCAAAGTGCAACAAAAATCTTACTCTATCCAATCGTGAGAAATGATTCAATGGGCCCTTCAAAATAAATTACAAGTTATATGCTCAAATATTGAAAGATTTCATTTCAACCCGTAGTATGGCAGGGTGCTTCTGTTCCCTTCTTTTTCTGATAGGCAGAAATCTTAATAAGTAAATTTTGCGGTTGCCCATAAACAAATAACTAGACAGTAAAATACTCATTACACCTGAACAATAAAAGGTGCATTTTGTCTATGAGTGAGCAAAGTTAGCTGCTATCTTTCAATCATGAATCTGTGAGAGTGGTACTCTTCTGGAGTAATGATAGGCTGAGCCTGACTCCTGAAAATGATGAGACGAATTCTTATTGTAGGACATGAAATACAACCGTAAGGGTAACTTGTAACTTTTTTTGCAGATCAAAGGATTCTTTGATGGCCAATTTGTGGCTCTAGGTATTCTCAAGAATATAAATTATAAGTTTCCAGACAAGACAAGTTGGGGTGAGTTGGTACAAATGGAAGGGTCCATTCATTATAAAACTAGTATGGAAGTGCTCATACTTTTGAGCTAATGAAACCTCATTGTCCTGGCTGTCAGTTATATGGGTACCTCACCTGCAGTCACCTATGTCCATGAAACAATAGCTCCCTATATTATCTGGTCATGTGTTGAGCGGATTAGAGATGAGGAGGTGTAAGTACCCAATTAGAAAACAGGTATCGACACAAATAGTTCTCATAGTCACAGAATATTCTTCATTCTAACATAAGATAACCACCAGGTATTCAAGGCAGGCCTAGCTTCACATTTTTGGCGTGATGGTGCCTCAGCTTGATACATGTCAATTAGTTGCTCTTTGAATAAAATGCAGTATGTCATCATTTTTGTGTGCTATATTAAAATTTGTGATTTGATGAAATGGTTTTTATGTTGCTACTTTATGCGTCCAGTGAGTGGTTTTCTTCAGCCTCAAAAATTATGAGTGTTGGCTGTATTGTCTTACTTATAACAAAATAATGCTACTTAGGCGTATAAAACCATGGAGGTTGCTACTAATACTTTCTATTTTTAGCTAATTGGATTACCAGGACATTCTATATTCACTCTTACGGTCTGGGTAAGATAACATTACTATGAATTAATTTATATGTAAACTGGTTTGACGTCTGTTCTCTGTTTGGATTAAAAGGAGCCAGGTTAGGTTGTTCCATTAATTCTAATATAATCATTGATAATAATACACCGCTTTGATGATATGACCATGTTGGTAAGACCTTTATTGTTGCCTCCTATTGATGCCCTTCGACATAAGTCACGTTTTCAATTTTTCAAACGCCTAACTAGTGAAGGGAGATGGTTTTTTGAGCGTAAATGACTCCTATAATATAACACATAGAACTTGATTTTTATTGAAGGACAGCCAGTTGAGCGATTTAATGCCACTAATGTGTTTGATAATGGTGATATACACTCAATGAAGATCTTCAGAGAGCCGCTAAGCAATGAAGCTATAACAACACTGTATAACAACTACTGTGGTGCCTATGGTAACTGCAGACATGCAATTTCAGGATATTCTGAATGAGTCTTAAAAATAAAAATGCAAGCTTTGCCTCTTTTTATCTATAATGTCAGATTTTGATCGAATTAGATTAAGAAATAATTAAGGGAAGTTGAGCCGTAATACCCACTCCGAGATACTGGCGATTGTGCAAACAAAGATACTTCAATCAAAATTTAGCATCTTGTTGCCAATATAGAAAGCCTTGCCATCTTACATGAAGTGTCTCTGATTGTGAGGTATATGTGGATCAAAATCATGAATTTCCCGCCTTTCTCGCCTACTTTAAAAACTAGCATGTTTCATAGTAACTGTTTAGTCACATTTCTGTCTTCCCTATTTCAGGTGATGTCTTCAACTCCATATTGTCCGGGCCTTTCATTACAATGAGTGTGTCACCGAAATTACCAGCAAGTGAGAGATCAGATATTCGGCTATCAGATAAGCAAGTTCCAGGTGAATATGCAAGTTGCGGGTTTTAATTCACCATTTTAAACCAAGCATTTCATTTTTAAGACAATCTCCAAACACTGTCTGGATAGGTCTAGTCCTGAGAGATGATAGGCCCAGCTTTGCTTCATAGTCCCTTCCACGTTTTTACCTTTCTTATGTCTCTAATAAATAGAAAAAACAGTATATCAATTTTATCTGCTAATTGGTCTGCTAGTTTGGTCATGAAGTTCTCATTCTGATACCTCTGAATGTTCATTGTTTTTGGCTTGGTAGAAAAAATTAACTTGATTACAAAGGTGATGGTTAACAAGAATACATCGATGTTCTACTCTTACTACATTCCTAAAACACAACATTCAGAAGTATGGTTGATATTTCTGTGTTTGGTAAATGTGGCATTTACCTTGGAACTTTGGGATTCCCTCGGAACTTTGGGATTCCCTCCTCCACATCAATATCTGCATGATACTTAGAATAAAGCCGTAGTTGTTATGAACTGAAGACATCATTAAATTTGTATCTAATGCAGTCAGGTCAATATCAGGAAAATCCAGCATTATATTAGCCCTATAATATGGTAGTTGCCCCTCCTAATGAAATGAGAAGACAACCTCGCATAAAAAAGGTCCTTTAAGTGAAAGTGTAATTGTCTACTTTGTAATAAATGTTGATTGTTATTTTGAAAGCGATAACGACCCGTAAATATATCAACTCACCGATATTTTCACCATAGATACAAATTATCAAATCAAGCTAGCATCAATATCAAAATCACCTCATGGGATATCAAACCATATTTGATCAATATAATTATTATCATTATCATGCAGCACACCGACATGTCCTGGTATGACTAAGGCGCTCCTTAAGGCAATTCTCAGGTTGTTTGGGTGCCCTGAAAGAGTCAAAACACACAGCAAGCGTACAAGCGTAATCATTTATGTAACCATGCTGTATTTGAAGCCCGACATTGTTTTCTTATATTTGCTTTGTTGTTCAGTTAAAACAGGAATGAGGTTGGAGCAAAGCAAACTTGATGATTCCTCGATTCTATTCAACTGCACAGTTTCTGATCTGTATCCTCAGCCTCAGCTGCTCTGGAAGGTAACTTAATAAATATATGTGTTGTATTGTGTGTGTTTTTGTGTGTGTTTTTGTGTGTGTTTTTGTGTTGTGTTGTGTTGTGTTGTGTTGTGTTGTGTTGTGTTGTGTTGTGTTGTGTTGTGTTGTGTTGTGTTGTTTTGTTTTGTGTTGTGTTGTGTTGTGTTGTGTTGTGTTGTGTTGTGTTGTGTTGTGTTGTGTTGTGTTGTGTTGTGCTGTGTTGTTGTGTTTTATACACAGCAGTGTACCAATCAGTACCTGCTGAAACTGCTCCAAAGTTTCCCTGAAAAAAAAACCCTTATGATAAGAAAATCACCTTTGTTTAAGGTGCTTGACGTTGGAACAAATGGTGAAGATCGCTTTCTAAGTTCAGACTTACCTGGATGGGATATTGAGTTGAAGATGATATCTGAATCAACTACACTGTCAGTCACAGCAAGCAGTCTCCTTAAAATAAAGTATTCAACAGGTCAGCCACATAATGCCTACACACATTAGAACGTGAGCCATAACACTTGGTTATCAAAATGGTAAGCAAAAAGTTTTGGTAGAACCCTGCAATCCATGAACCAAATTCATTTTGAATATGCTGAACTTCATTTATTCTTCACTGAAGGTGTGAGAACAAATCTTTCCATTCCTTAAAGACAGATCCATGGTTTTTATATCACATGTTGCTGTTTTTTGTCATGAATCGATAAGTTAGATCTTAATTATGTACCATATATTCTAGAAGACGGAAACGAGAGGCAGTCAGCGCTCCACAGAATGTTTAATGAGAAGCTGCTTCTTTGCTTTCTGGCCAATCAAGAGTTGTATAGCAGGGCTGATGGCAGCTTACCAGGACTTTCCAAATGGCTCGATGTTGAATGTAAGCAGACAATCTGATCCAAACTATACAGCGAATATTAGGTCTATGGAATTGGTAGTGATGTATTAGAATCAGAACATTTACTCGCAATAACTCTCATGACATTTCCACAAAAGTTCAATATATAACATAACTAGATGTAACTGGAGATAAAGCCAATCATTTCAGAGCTTCAGCTGTTATACAAATTGTTTTTCTACATTCTAATTCTGATTTTATTCAGTCGGTGCCACAGAAGTTGATCTGCAGCTCATAAAGTTGAAAAATGGTCTGGGGTTGAGATGCTCTCATGATGGCACAAATCCACAGCCTGTGGTAAAAATATACAGAGGAGAAAAGGTCAGTGAAGTACAACAGTGGCACCGCCCACAATCTCTAAATGTGTTACTAAACAAGAGGTGGGTTTGGAAGGAAATCACCTGACAGAAAGTATTAGATTATCTATTTCTTGCTGGATTTGAACATCTGTACTTTCTCTACAGATGTGGTAAGTTGATTGGGGTTGAACTTCGGTCTGATGGAAACTTCAGAGTAACACTCTGACCTGAAAACTCGAGCAGAAGTAATTATATTATGATAATATTTCAATTTAATCTAATACCTTATTTGTATACAGGTAATACATGTAGCTGACGACACAACAGATAATGATGTTGTGATCCCAGCTGATGGGCCTGGAACATATCTTTGCCAAGTACAAAATGGAGAAAATGGGCACTTTGTCAGCCGTAGCAGTGCTATGTCCATAACTTCGGCCACTAATAGGATCATCTCTAGCAATATAAGGTAACAGTCATTATCTATACACTCGCTTACAATAGTCTTACATTATGATTTCTGCAAACATCACCAGGACAGAATTAAGAGTAAACCATTTTCGGAATCTGTGCTATCATGCGACGCCTGGTGTTTATCGGATGATTTTCATAAAAAGGCATGCACAAAGAATTAAAATTCTATTATGAATGCATTTTCTTCTAGTCAAGGGAAAATTAGGTATGGGGATGAGTCTGTTACTCTGAAATATGCTGAAGATTTAACAGATGGAGCTGAAACAGGTCAAGGTGAAAACAAAAACCAAGTTCTAGGCAGCATACAGCAGGTAGGGAACGTAATCATCGTCTCTTAAATTCATAGTTTTGCACATTTTACAGAATTTTAACCAGCCATGACAGAGATTGATTATAGTCTTAGAACAGTACAGTCCAGAATTCTCAATCGAGAAAAAATTTAATTTCCAAAATCGTTTATTAATGTTCTATTTTTTTTGTTTAGGAAGAGGAAGTAATGGACGTCAAGCTTATGACTTCTCTAATTCTCGCTGCCACGAGTTGTGCCCTCCTCATAATCTGGGCTCTTTGTTACTGCTGCTCAAAAATCTGCCTATGATATTTATTAACTCAAGTCCGCTGATTAATTATTCAGAGTTTAGACTGAAGCCAATAGGCCAATATTGATCTAATTTACTAAGTAATAAAGACAAAATAATCATCGAAAATATCAATACGTTTTTTTATCCTGAGGATATAGGGATAGAAAACCACGTTCAACTAGCCAGGAATTAAAAAAACTGAAACTCGGTCATTTAGTGTTCATATCTCGATGCTCTATTCGGAGCAGAGCAGAACAGAGAGTCTCACAATATTTTTCTAAAACACATTGATTTCTGACTGTCTGCAGCTGCGCTCACATTATATCACTCGCTCTCCGTTATTGACAATCCAATGTTTGCTCATGATGTTGCTGCTTTCCGATGAATGTATCCACTTTGTTACAAATATTCAAAATATAAAACAGAAATAAACTCTTATATTTTGAACATGTTTTTGATCTTTCAGAGCTCACATATTGCGACAAATACATCGTCTTGGCACTTCTGGTCATAACCTTCAAGGAAAGAGTTCATAGACTTCACAGCTACACACTGCCTCTTATTAGTTGAGGTGCCATTTGCCTCAGCATATCCATTTGATTTTGCCCAAAAGTCTGTATCACTGATCGGTAGTGTTGAGCCATCAATCCATATGAAGCTTACAACTTTCTTCTCTGTCTGGAAAGCACCAATCCATGCAAACTCTATACCTGGGGGATAAGCATACAGTGAACAGAGATTTTCTTCTGTACTAGTTGACCAGTATTGTCCTATGTTAACTCTATCTCACCTGAATGTGTTCCCTATCATCAGCTGCCTAAGTGGATTTTTTCTTTGTGTCTACTCTACTCTTTGGGTTGAAAATGGCTTCACAAAATGTTTACAGTATTTTTATAAAATATATATATATATATACATATTGATCTATAATAGGAAGATTGATGCATATTGGTAATGACAAGTTTTGCACAGTACTCAATGATTCCCCTTTATACTTCTTTGTGGATATTCAGTTCCCACCAGTTCCCTCTAATTTCTAATACTGCTTATTTTAGAGTTATTTTGGAAGGCATGACCTTCAAATTTATCATTACAGCTTTGAATATAAAATGCAAAATTAAATTGATATGTTTTATTTGATCAACCTTTTAAAATTAATATTTCTTCACGAAAATGTGTTCATATTCATATTCTAATCACTGAAATGATTGCAGATTGATGTGATTTTTTCACTGGCATCAAGCAATCCAATTATCATTTTTTTGCTCCTTTAATAATAATAATAATAATAATGAATATTTACTTTTCTCAATTTCTACTGACAAGAAAAATAAGGGAAATTCTAGGTCTGCGCTTGGTACATACCTTCCTGTCGTATGATAATCTCTATAGCATTTCGCTCCTCAGAATTTGTAAAAACTGCCAAATCTGCATTTGGATTCAGAGCTCTGCATGCGTCTCTTGACTTCCACCAATTCTTTAATGTCTTTGTGGTAAAAAAGCAGTTTCCCTTGTTTATCACGTACTACTGGGCAAGCTGTAAGGATAATATAATTTTTACAAATTAAAACACCCTCACACATACCAATACATAAGATTCGCTTAGCTCTCTTTGTGAGATATCAAGCATTCAATTCAATTATTAGCTGTGTGAGAGATATGAACAAAATCATTACATTAATTATATTGTTAGATTGTGTGATTGTGATTTCTGCCATAGCCTATAAACTAAAATGATTGTAGGATAAGGAAACAGATAAATGTTATTTATTGGTAAGGAAGTTCCACTTCCATTGGCTAAAAATTTGATTCCATTTTGTGGAAATGTTATGGTATTTGTAGCAAAACTAAACCTAGACTATTTACTTACGACAAACAAACCTGGAATATTTGCCCTGACTGAGCCCATGCTAGACCTTACTTAGATGACAATGATGAGGATGATGATGTGTTTATTTGTCTCATCAATTAGAGGAACAAAATGCTTCATGTGAGTGCTCTCTTAAAGTTCCTACTGACT
Organism: Membranipora membranacea; assembly: GCA_914767715.1. NCBI lineage: Eukaryota > Metazoa > Bryozoa > Gymnolaemata > Cheilostomatida > Membraniporidae > Membranipora > Membranipora membranacea. Next base: position 25,425,115 of record OU612073.1, read on the forward strand.
ATACCTTTACTGGCACAGCAGTGTAGAGTTATCATTTACTCTAGGGTGAACATTATGTAAAAACAAGTATCAATTGTTATTCCCCTTAATTCATGCAAAGTCCATGACAAAACGAAAAGTGGTTGTGCATGGCTAGAACTTACACCGTTGAAAAAATTAGAATTTGAAGTTTAGAGCACCTCTAGTCATTTCGTTCAGAAATCAGTTGTAATCGCAGGTTTTTCTCTGATAGTCAGTGAAAAATCTTTGCGTTTGTCCTATAAGGATTAGGAAAAAATCTCAACCGCACACAAATCATTGCGATTTAATTGAAATACTACCTAGCTAGCTGGTTTTTGAAAAGGTTGACTTCAATATCTAATTACCCATCAGGGTTAATTTTGGGCTTGTTTTGAACCTGATTAGATAGTAAAAGAGCTTTGGTCGATATTTTTTGAGCACTGCATTGTTCACTCTCGAGTATTAAATAATTATATGCACGACAGGCAAAAAAAATGCATAACATTAACCAGCTGTACAGTTATACTTCCAAATTAGTTGATATTGAATATTTGCTGATGGTTTTGACTCATGTGTCTCCTCAGATACACGGTCCTTACATAGCCACATACCAATCTTAAATTTTCTAATATACCTTTATATAGCAAAATGTCAATTACCCGAGGGATTGGCGTACTGCTCACTGATCTGCTATATTACCCCTTGAACGCACTCACCTCAATTGTATATGAAGTATTCGAATAAATTGAAGCTCACAACATTCAAGCCCTGTTGAATCAGGCATAAACATTGCTTGGCTGAAATCTCAATATGTTTCTTTTTGACTTTGTTGATAAATTTGATAGTGGCGTATCCCTTGATATCATTTTTATCAATTTGTTAGAGCTTTTCGATTCAATATCTGACAAAAAATCAAATTCATGAACCTTGCAGTTACTGTAGATTGAACTAGGTCATTCGCCTGTGATGTCACATCTTGTCTCCCTAAGGGAGGCTGTTACGGTTCACTTCTGTTTTCAGTATAAATATTTATGATATGCATGACAACGCCAAAAACATGTTTGTATGCTTATGATTCAATGCTCTACAAACTCATTTGTAAGTCATCAAGACCAAATATAATTTGGCATCACAAAGATTTATCATGCTTGGTCCTACCAATTTTTCAGCGTGTCAATTTTGAAAAAGCCCCTTAAATTGCCACCAGTATTAGGAAAATGGGATGACTCTATTTATGCTCATCATCATCATAGTTTTTTTTTAAAAAAAAAGATAGGAAGGCATGTCACGGCACCCCTTTTTCGCACACCCCGCTTGTCCCTAACCCCTCAAAAATCAATGGATACCGCCCTGATAGCACTTCTGGTTAAGAATAATGTAGTGTGAGATAATGTTAGCTGAATGAATGCAAAGAAACATGAAAAGTACCTAATTGCAATGCCACCCTTATTTGCAACAATTCAAAGCATGCTAACCTTCAGTAGTTGTCCCATTTGCATGTATTGAAGCTACATCTTCTGCAATTATTTTGGGTGTAGTTTCCTCTGCTGCAATTGCCTCTGCTGTAAGGTCCACAGTCATGACTTTGAGAGTTGGGGTGATATTTTCATAATCGATGGCTAATTTATGCTTAAAGGCCATATTCACTAAAGCTGATTTAACAGGATGATCACTCAGTACTACTTTAGCTTCAGAGGACAGAAAGCAGGTAGATGTTTCTGTGTTGTAGCTATAGGCAGCACATGACGAGTTTACTGCACAGTGTGTTTTACAGTGGCCTTCTCTTCTGACATACTTTATTTGTTTATCGGAGGATTTCAGTGAAGTGTAACGTTCTGCTATGAAATTTGTGTCATCTAGGTGGAAAGACAGCAGAAACAAATATTATGATCAATATTTTCAACACTTTCCTGTTTGTGAGTGCAGCTGCATTGAAATATCCAGTACATCACCAACAAAATAACTTTGTTATCTACTGTTGTTTATGTGAACAATAAACCTTATCCTACCTTCATCAATGGATTTGATGAAAATTCTACAAAAGTAAATAATATGTCAAAAACAAAAACTAATGTAAGCGCTCTTCTTCTCGTACCTTATGTCCGATGTACAATTTGTAAAAAGGAAGGATTTTGATGTATATAAGCAGATACTCACAGCAAACTGCCTCTCCATTCACCATAACAAAGATATAAACCAGAAGGATATATGCTTTGATGAGAAGCATGGTTGCTACCGCCAGAAAGAGAAATATTATCTATCTTCAAATGCTCGATTTGACTTCAATATTCTGCCCAAATCACACATTTGATGGGATTAAATTGCATTGTCATGTCAAAGAACTAGGAGCATGAAGCAGAATGATCCAATATCAGTCATTATAAGTTTAGACGATATACTCCAGGGAAAACTGATAAAAGCAAAAACTTTCCACACGCCCCTCAAACTATTGACAAGAAGATACGAAAGATCTGTGGAGAAGTAAGACCATCATTCATCCTCCATTAATAATTTGACAATGGATTGAATACCATAAACTAACTATGACGGTTCTGGGAATTTGAGGGAACTGCTGCAAGGTTCACATCTGCCTCAATGGTACTCAATGTGTTTCTTTAGAGCTGACATAATTTCTACACTTATTGTAAAAAATTGACAATACTGATATTCATAATATATTTTATTGCCCTAATGCTAGTAATACATGAAGGGCCATAAAATTCCTGATGTACGATATAGAAATGACCTCTGCTTGTCATTGGGAGTTGTGCTCTTTCAGGTATGTAAGGGCTTCCTTGATAAACAAATGTTCACTTTGACTATGTGTTATGGATCTTCTACGGTTACAATCCCTTAAGTTTTTATTTAATTTTCCTGGTCTATCGGTGGTTTTATATAGTAGTAGTTAGCCGTCCCGAATCAGTCGTCTCCAACCATCTCTGCTTCGGGAGAGGCTCTGCCAAGATCCAAGGGGGATATCTCAATCTTTCAGGTTTCTTTTGATGATATCCTTGTTTCTTAGCTTTGGGCGTCCAATTCCATGTGTACCATCAGTGAGTTGTGAGTAAAATATAAGCTTTGGTAACCTGGTTTTATCTAGTCTGTTGACATGCCCGGTCCATCTGAGGCATCTGCTGATGGGAATGTCGTACATGCTAGGCAAGGAAGTTATTTTCAGGATCTTTTCATTTGATATAAACTGCCACTACTTTATGTTGTGTATCTGTCTAAGTTGTCTCATCATGAATGCGCTAAGTTTTTGAGCGGTTCGACACCATAGAGTAAAGCTGATAGAACATTGGCTCTATACAAAGCACTTTTAGTCTTGATGGTAAGATCCTTATTGTCCCATACACGATCTTTCAGGCATTGGACATGCGTATCTCCAGTTCAGTGTCAAGCTTGTTGTTGTTGGTGACAGTTGTACCGAGATACTCAAACCTGCTAACCATAGCCAGGTTTTCTCCATCAACATGGATGTCACCGCCTCGGTCAGGTAAGCCTGGCGGAGGTTGGTACATCACCTCAGTTTTTCTTGATGTTAATCTTTCACCCAAACTGTTTGGCTGACTGGGCAAAACAAGACATAATTTCCTGTGCATCTGCATGGTTGTGAGCAACAAATGCAGTATCATCTCATCAGCTCAAGTACAAATGCCCTTTCTGTGCTTCTTACTGATTTTAACTGACTGACTGATATTGAAAAGATCTGCACCAGGTCTGGTTTGGACCCACACCCCTCGTTGAAAGTCTCTGAAGGCATGATGAAGCACCGCTGACAAATAGATGGAAAAAGTGAGGGAGCAATCACACAGCTCTGCTTCACTCCATTCTCAACCCTGAATGGTTCGGATAGTTCACCTTTCATACTGACTGATGAATTCATTCCATGGTGTAGGGCTGACACAAGATTGGTGAAATGGGCAGCACATCCAAGTTTTTTAAGAATAGTCTACAATGCATCCCTGTTCACAGTGTCCAAAGCCCTTTTTGAAATCCACAAACACCATATACAGTGGCATCCTCTGCTAACACACTTCTCTTGAATGCTTTTTAGGGAGAATATCATATCTACAGTGCCTCGGCCCACACAAAATCCACATTGTCCCCCTGGGAGTAGGTCCTCTGCGTAAGAGACTAAAACTAACAGTGAACCTGAAGTGTACACATGCTCGCTTTGAAAAACGACATTCCAAGTATAGCATCATATGTAATTCTACTCACAATGAATTCCTCAGCAAATTTCTCTCCTCGCACCGAACATTGCAGCTTGATTTTTCCTATGAGGGGTAGTTTTGACCCATCTGCCATTACCCCAGATTTTTCCAGAGGCTCAATTTCAGATCTGAGAGATTTTGGGAGTCTATTATACACATGCCTTGATAATACAGATTTAGAACACCCAGAGTCAAGTAAATACTGTATACTCTTTCCACCAGCCCTGCCTGGCATATGATAACAGGAATCTGACTCTGAGTCTTTCCTCAAGTATTTTTGATTCTGCTATTCTATCTCTTTCTACTAGGCTGGTGATGCTCCTCTGTCTACAGATTGAGCCAACCTCATCAGTTTGAGACACACTAGATTGGATGGAAATTTTCCAAAGTTTACTGCTTGGATCAGCTTTCTGCAGTGTTGAAGGGGGTTTGATTCCCATGTTCAGCACTAGGATTTTTGTCCACTTTTTGATGGCTGCCCAATTTAGACATATTTACACCAGCATTTTCTTGTAGAAGGTTAGGTTCATCAGTAGCTGGTGAGTTTACTGAGAACCCGTGGAGTTTCCCTGAGTTTCATTAGGACATTCTCTAGCCATATGATTTTCTGAGCCACATGTATAGCATGCTAGTTTTCTCTGCCTAGTGTTTTGGACAGCTTTTCTACAGCTTTCGTATTCCCATCCAATATCTCTATCATTTTGATAAGAATTTCCGTTTGTTTGGCAATTTCACTACTGGTTCTCTCAGTTACTTTAGCTTTGGTTTTTTTTTGATAATCACTATGTTTTGAGTGCATACCTACAGTATTAAAGTCGAAATCAACTTCATTTTCAAAGTCAGAACCAGTTCTGAATAGCTTATGACATTTATTTGCGGCCTTTGTCTGAGGTTGGAGCCAGCCTGAACATAATCATCTGAAGCCCGACATATTTCCGCTACAGTGTTGAGTTCTATTGTCATTAGATGTCTCAATAACTGACGATGTTCTATGCACCTGCGCTCATTTTCTACGGCGATATCTTCTTGATGAGCAGCGCCCATGTTTGGATATGCAATTCTCACTAATTTAAGAATTTCTACTCCGAGTGAGTGAAACTTTTGACCTGGTTCTTTTCTTACAGTGGACATATTGTCCCGAGCTTGTCTCTGTGTTCGACCAAACCTGGCTCTCAGGTTAACAAATATCGCTTCTACATTATCTCCTCTTGCACATACTTGTGCTTGTTTCTCTAGACACAGTCTGATATTTAAATGGGCTGCCTGGGGATTCCAGTTGTTGGCTTGGGCCACATCTGTGAATTTTTGAATGAATAATTCAATATCTTCACTTCCCTCATACTTTGCCGGTTTAAAGTGGTCTCTCCCACCATTCATTTGCCTGAAGGCATTTTGGAAGACATTCGCTAAGTGGTCTGCTTCATCAGCCGGCTGTTGCCTGGCAGCATTACCTCTGTTTGCCATATTGTTGTGCTAGTGCACTCAGAGTTTAATACAGTAAGTTCTCGGGTCTACTATTTTAGCAGAACTATGAGAGTTTTTTATAGTATTAATAATTTGAAATGTTGATATACCTCTTTGCGGTCTACTATTTTGGTAGCGCTGTGAGAGCTTGTATAGTATTAATAATTTGAATTATTTATTTTCCCTGGTCTGGTCATTACAAAAGTTCTCTGGTCTACATGTTAGTAGAGCTGTGAGCGCAATGACATTCTTTGACCAACAATAACGACAAGAAGCGTGAAATATTTTGTTCACAATAAGATCTTGAAATAATTATTTGCTCTGGTCTGGTCACTACAGAAGTTCTCTGGTCTACATGTTAGTAGAGCTGTGAGCGTAATGACATTCTTAGACCGGCAAAGAAAACATTTCAATAAATTTCCAGATTACCAACCTTACGCGTCCATCCCACTTCTGACACCAGTGTCGGGAAATTCTATCCTGTCAGGATAGCCAGCATGGGCTTGGCATAAATATTCCCGATCTCCAACTTGTTCTGATGAACGCGTATGGCTTAACGGGAACCTGCCAGTCGAAAACGTCTGTTTAAAACAAGGCTACCAGCAAGGCATAAAAGTGTTTGATTAACTATGATATGATTTCATTTTGTACTAACTGACTATCTAAAACTAACAGAGAAACTGCATATAATTCGATTAACATCATGAAAATAATTGTTCACGTTTGGTTAAGTCCAATAGCAAACATGAGGTGTCAAGTTGTAAGAGAGAAGGGTGTAAGCTCGCTAAAACTAGTTACAGTCGTAGCATTAATAAAGGATTATTATAACAGACAAAACAAAGTGAGGGAATTGAATGTATGAATAGAATGTATGAATAGCGTATGTCCTTTTTGCTACCAGATTTGGAGCCTGTTGTTGCACACAGATCATTGCATTTTTAGTAGGCAACAAAGCATGTAATGAGCCATTTATCACAGTTCATAGATATCAACTTAAACCCTAATTTACTGATTATTGAGACAAAAGAATTTGACCGGCTTATAAAATGCTAGGGTGGTAGAATTTTTTTACGATGCTTTTCTCTCAATTGATCATATTTTGGCATTTTGTGTGGTCCAAGTCAACAGCGTTTTGTTATATTTCATCTTGTCACCTTCATTTATTATCAAAGGGGAATCTTATTTTCAGAACGGCCAATCACTAGGAGAAATAGAATGGGACAAGGCTACACAAGGCTTGGTACTATCAGCTTTTTACCTGGGATATCTGCTAACACAGTCTATTTCTGGTGTACTCGCAGGCAGATACCGAGGGAAGAGAGTGCTGATGGTGGGAGCTTGTGTGTTCACAGTCTGTATCCTTCTTACTCCTACTGCTGCTAGGTAAATAAAAAATATAAGAAATCTGGTTAGAACAGACTGACCTGTTTAAGGTAATGTCAAAGACCGATCCGAATATCAACATATCATATACCGTTGGAAAGCTGCCAAGCTACTGAAAATGAATACCTGAACAAAAACTTGATTCAATGACGTTGTGTCATTTTAGGGAGGAAATGAGGCAGAAAACGCTGTTTTTGTCAAAGCAGATGGAGGAGTCAAATTAAATGCAAGAAATTTCAAACCAGGTGGAATGAATACTTAGAGATTGCGTTCATCATAAAATTTGATTTTCTTTGATATATGACTAGTCTAAACTGAATTTTTACGTCATGCCATACAATGCATTTTTTTTTGTGAAGCCGTGAAAATATGTGAAATTTCAATCATTAATTCAGAACAGATCATAGGCTCGTAACAGAATTAATTATGATTTTCCCTTAGAGTACACTTCAAATGTCATACCTATCAACTTTCAACAAATTAGCTTGCATATTGCGAAAACAGTAGACTCTCGAATACAGCTAATATTTTTTGCAACTCTTGCATAACATCAAATGTGCTGTCCAAATGACATTATTGTGGCTGAACAAAATTTTTTTGATAGTTCTCACATACCAAGCCGCTTTCATTAGCCATGGTGCACACAGGAAATGCAAAAAGATGTTTTCCCTGCATCTTCGTTTTTCTTGAATTTAACGCAAAAGAATGCCAAAAAACAGCTGTTTTTGGGACTTTTGAGGTGTTTTTGGCCATTCTTTTGCGTTAAATTCAAGAAAAAAATGGCATGGCGTAAAAAGTCAGTTTAGACTAGTCATATATCAAAGAAAATCAAATTTTACTATGAACTCAATCTCTAAGTATACATTCCACCTGTTTTGAAATTTCTTGCAATTAATTTGACTCCTCCATCTGCTTTGAAAAAACAGCGTTTTCTGCCTCATTTCCTCCCTTTAATGACGCAACGTCATCAAATCAAGTTTTTGTTCAGGTATTCATTTTCAGTAGCTCGGCAGCTTTCCAACGGTATATGATATGCTGATATTCGGATCGGTCTTTGACATTGCCTTAAAAGTTCTTGACTGTTGCAAATTAATTAAAAGCGCATGTAAAGTGTGTCCACTTTCTCTTCCCAGGATTGATAGTAAGAGCTTGAACATTTCTGCAATTCTCGTTATCATACTGAGAGTAGTATCTGGAATGGCAAGCGGTGTGATTGCACAATAGCTAATCTTCTGGGTAGATGGCTGACTGTATATGAGCGAAGTAGGATGGTCACTCTGGTATATTCAGGTCAACAGGTGAGTTTTATGATAGCAAAGCGCACACACTGTAATATGGCTACATGGCTCACACTGACTTGACAGGACTATTGCTGGTGATGATTTTTTTCAGTGTTTTAAACGTAACACATAAATAACAATGGACCTGAAGAAAAATTCATCAGTTCCATGTCTAGAATTACAATGAAATAATCTGTAAATTACAATAATTATATTTCACATTATTTTTTTAAATTAAGATGGGTAACATACTGATATTGAGTGCAGGAGGTGCAATGTGTGAGTGAAGAGCATTTGATGGAGGATTGCCCAGCTTGTTTTATATAACTGGAGGATTGAGCGTCATCTTCTGTGCTGCCTGGTGGCCTACAGTCCATGATTCACCAACTGAGCATCCCAGAATTTCACAAAAGGAACTTGAATACCTAACACGCCACAGCGACTGTGAATTTGGCAGGGTAAAGGTAATAAAACGCATGAACGCAACTATTTGACTCAAGTTTTGTGATGGCGTTCAAAAATATGTTTTAGGTGTTGACAGTATACTTTATAGGACTCTCCAGGAACAACACAATCTAAAAAAACATCTTGTTTTGTCTTATGTTCAGGTTTACAGTATTTAAAATATGATTGGTATCCTTGATTGTTTATAATCAGAATATCAGAGTTCCTTGGAGACAGATACTGATGTCGCCTGCTGTGTGGGCTATCTCTATATGTATGATGAGCACAAACTTTGGCTTCTATGCTGCAAATACAAAACTACCAGCATGAAGGAGGTTTTAGGCTTGGACATCAAGTCGGTATGTAACACACACTGTATCTTAATTCCTCAAAAGGATAATGCTATCAGCTGCGATACAGTGTATATTCTGAAATGTGAAGCTATTAGAAAATCTGACATCATTGGAGCCCAAAGTTAAACAACACAATGACTCCATCATTGTAGCAAATTGACAAGCCAAACTCTTGCAGTGGTTGAAATTGTGGCGAGAAACTGTATTTCACAATATGTGTTGTAGAATGGTCTTTACTCCGATCTGCCGTATTTAGCTATGCTACTGATGTCCAATCCATACTCTCACTTGTTAGATTCTTTGCAGGAGAAGAAGATAATCTCTACCCTCAGTGTTAGGAAAATATCAACTGTATTATGTGAGTAGAGATAAGTTTCAGCTTTGTGTGAGATTGTGTGAGATGTTTGCTATTCCCAAAATAATTAAAATCAGAACCTTTAATAAAAAGTTTTCACTATTCTGACCTGAACTTTTTTCAAACCACACATTGATCTGAAGCTGCCTTCACTTAATTGTTAGAAATTTTGTACCGTGCCTGAAAGTTGTCCGGCATATTCAGATGCCGCAAGGTCATTGATTGTTGAATTGTGCCTTATTTTTACAATTAAGAAGATTAATTTACATTTATAGCTCTCTTTATTCGCTGCAGCCTTGGTAGTTCCTGTTGGATTTTTTTGTGGGAGAAGGATTCATACTGTGTTATCAAAACTATCTAGGTATTGTATTCATGACAATAGCTGTTAGTTTGATGAGCTTAAGGTCGTCTGGTTACTGCTCGAACATGTAGGACATTGCAACAAGTTCTGTATATATCCAAGCTAACCAAGCTTCATGTAGTTATCGTGTTTGCCAGTTCAAACCTGGGTATTCTTGGCATTAAATGTGTTATTTTGAGAATCTTATTCCTGAATTTCCACAAAATTTTGTAATGGTGTACAGCACAGGCACAGTGATAATTCGAAGCTCTTTTTTACGGATAGGCTACACTGGCAAGATATTCGGAGTTTGTAACACATTCTCAGCATTAACTGGGATGGTAGCCCCCTCTCTTATCAATGCACTTACACCACAGGTTTGTAGATAATTTAACTTACAATGTAATTTTATAGCATAGTCATACTTGCCGTCGTGGGTGTTTGCCATGAGTAGGGGTGGAACGGATCAGGGATAGGCAACCTCGGATCGGATATCAGATCGGTCTATAAATTCAACCTCGGATCGGATCCGGACCCAGATAACGCGTAAAAACGCTAAATTTACCAGTCACAGCAGCACTTCTTTTGCACCATAATATACAATTAAGGTCATTGAATACATGGATAAACACTGTCAACAATCTCTTCCCTGAACCATTACCTTAATTTCAATGTGCACATATCAGCTTGGATATAATTCTTTACAGGAGCAACTTATCACTCAAACAGCGCAAGCATCACACAAACAGATTATTTGAAAATTTGCAAGGATCACTCAAACCCCGATGTTAAAAATCACTAGTTTGAACAAACTCCCTGCTCCTATGTCCCAACAGGGAGGTATATCCCACCCTCCCTGGTCCCAAACTCTCTGTTTTGATTAGGGATAGGAATTGTCCTTCTACTTTGAAAAAGCAGAAGAGGATAATTACTTTGTTTAGCAAATTAGATAATTTGTTACAAGGAACATCATTGGACAAAATTTTGTCTTATGTCACAACGATCTAAGTAAATATGCTTCTATCAATTTCAGCAGAAAAAAACACATCCACCAAATTTAATCAGCAACAATATAGATAGCTATGAAAATGAGATAGGTATTGAATGCCTACTGATCACCACTGATTGCTTTCAGCCATACTCAATTATCTTATCTGAACTGCAAATTACTGACTACCATACTTCCTCCCTTGTCATTTTCAGTGAGATAAATGATGCTAAGTAAGTGTTGATTAAAAACGCATCATCTGTATCAGACATAACACATATCCTACCCGGTTTGTGGTTGGATCCGAGGGCAAATATCCGAAATTCAACTCCAACCTCAAGAGGTCGTTCCACCCCTAGCAATGAGGTGACAACTCTGCAAACAAGGCTCAATAAGATATAAAGAATTCAATGAGCAAAAATATAGATGACTTAATTGCTTGAGGAAAAAAGGAATTTATTTCTTTCGTGCATAAAAATGGCATCGCATTGCACATTCAGGAAATTAGCATTCATGTTGATTCTTGATGAACCTCAAATTTCATTGTAGTAAACATCTAGATTCTAGACAAACCAATTTTTTCTACAAAAATGTGCTGTTTGACAGGGTACTATAGAAGAATGGCTGATGGTGTTTTACATTTGGGCTGTGATATTCATAGTTTGTGCAGTAATATTTGTGATATTTGCTAGAGGAGAGACACAAGAATGGGCGATTTCAAACACCACAGAAGGGGAAAATGAACGACTATTGCAAAGCCCCAAGTAAGAGGAGGTGTTGTCACGATTATCCATATTTGAAATTTTAACCTCCGATCAATAAATGAACACTTTACTAAATTTCTTAGAACCAATGAATAGCGTCCAACTTCAGTCATGAAAAAGTGAATCCATTAAAAGTCTAAAACCAATTGTCAAATTGATAATTGAAGGCTGCCTTAACAGCAACCAGGATGAACTTAAGCCTCTATTACTAGTATGAACTACTTTGCACTTTTTAAGGTGGTTTTTACAAGATACAAATAAATACTTCCTGCTGATCACACTTGAAGGAGAAAACGTTTGTATCATCTTCAATCTATGATGAAATAAGAGCAACTCATACCAATATAAGAATGTGTCAATATGCTGATGGAATGGCTACAAAAAGCAGGCTAGTAAAGAGGAGGGGGACTTGCTTGTATCTTGAGGAAGCGAGACAGTTTCAATTTATGCCAACAACTTAAAGCTCCCTCTAATTTCAACTTATTCTATGCTGCAAGAGGATTTATTCATGCAAAGCTTGAAAGTGGTTATTTTAACTTTTAACATCAAACACAAAAACAACATGGGTCACCTTTTTAATATTTTAAGGAGAATAACTTCAGACTTGGCGTCACTCAAAGAATGAAAAACACTGCATTCATTTTTTCTCACTTAAGTGCCATGTCTTAATTCAGCTTCACTGCTTCACAAAGCAATTCTACTATGCCGAAGACTGATCGTTTTCTATTCAGTTTTTTTAAACAAAAATATTTATGTTTGAATGGTGTCAACAAAAAACCATAGGATAGGATAACGTAGAGCAGCAGAAGACTCAATGCATATAGGTTGTTTCACAATTTAATCCTTCATATCATAAATATCATAATTAATTAAGTCCCCACACCAGGCACCTCTCAGTTATGAATATGAAAATGAGATTGTCCTAGGAGTTATCAATCCTTGAATTAATTAGGCTAGTATTCAGAGCCGTATTCATTGATCGACCCGATATAGGAATAAATGTATCTGCAATTAAAGTTCAAAGGTTGTGTACACAAAGTAAGTTATTATTAGATGCATTTTTTGTGTGGAGCACAGTAAATAACTTATTTTTTCATGCATTCCTTAGTACTCTTGAGGTCGATATGACATATTCTGGTGAGAAGGCATTGAGCTGAGCTATATTGCTGTAAAATAAAATCTCCCAGTTTTGGTTTTAGATAACTTGGCAAGTATGTCTTATAACAAACCATGACCGAATTCACTCAGCTAAATGAACCCTTGTCCTGCTGTCTGTGAGGGGTTTACTGAGGACCTCGGATGCTGTATCAATGCCGTTAACATTTAAGTAACGATTATTATGTAGTCAATTTTTTACAGCATACCAGTCAATGTTTAAATTAACCCTACCTATTGCCAATCTGAAGAGGTTGGGTAGCTTAATTTCGATAATTGCAAAGGTTAGGAAATTATGAGCACTCATTTTATTATTCTTTTTTAAAGATGTGTTTTACTTGGCTCGACTACGTAACTCTATTCTATCTAAGATCCCCAGTTACAAAGCTCCACATGATTTCACTATAGAGCTTCTCATGTACTCCTCAGAGAGTAAGTTTTCTGATGTGACAGGTACACATTGTATGACCTGTCACTCGAGAACAGAGTGCTCTAGTGGCCAGTGTAACAGGTGCTATATGATTAACAGCACTTCAGTGTTTGAGCGACAGTACGGAGACGTGGTAACAGCCTTAATGATATACCTCTATTTGGCATTTTGAAGTTTGCATGTCCTACTTTCCAAGCGTTGATTTGCCTGTGATTTTTTTACCTGTTTGCTGAATGCTATTTTGGGTAAGTGGTCATTTCGGGGGTGTGCATCGCCCATGTCAAGCCCATTCCTGCCCTTGCATGGCCCATACACCTATACCACACACAACACATTGCACCTGATCGCCCATACCTCGGTTTAACTGCTGTGCGGTGTATGTGCGATGTACCAACATGGCCCACCCTCGCATTTTCCGGCCACTCACTTGCTATGAATCGCCCTGGTCAGTCCTGACCTGTCCTCTTTCAAAATCATGATAGTGCTGGCTCACTTTTGCACAGGCAATGCCAATCAAGGCTCAAGCTGTCCTCTTGTTGTTAACATTTACATCATAAGCGACAGGATGTCTCTCAACAATGTAATATTGTCTGCATTAGCTGTTTATAAATATTTACAAAATTGTCAATTTCCTTAATATTTTTTCGTTAAACTATTATTAAACTATATTTTCTTACATTCAACAATTTTTAAAAATAGTTTCATGATATAATCCTAACAGAATATTATTTTACTTCAGACATATTTGTGATCTTGCTCCTCTAACCATCATAAATCCGGGTAATAAACCAGCACAGCACACATCTATTAGCCTAGTATAACAGTATACCTGTCCTTGTTTTGTAAGTTTAGTTTAGTTACTACGATAGCACAAGGTCCAACACCTCTATTGATTTCCCCATTGCTTTACATGTAAACGATGTTGACTTGTCACCTCAATAGGCCTGCTTCAGGTTCTTTCAATTCCTTAACCATGCCACTCAAAATGATGGTATGCTTCTGCTCTTCCATATTGATTCGCAGCCTGTAAAACATCACACAATGCTGAAGAGCTTTATTAGTATTTAATCTCATATCATAGGCAGAACAAATAGTTCTTTGTAAGTAAACTCATATAACTGAAACTCATCGAGGCTAAACACTTGAGCCTATCCAATGACACCTAGCCGCGACAATATTTCAAAGTTTCAAAATAACAGAACAAAATTATATATTTTACAATGTAAACACTTTCAATCTGCTCCGCTTACCTTCCTGGTTTAACGCCCTTTCAACCATAGTAAGGGCTTTCTCCTGAGAAATTTTTGATGATTACTTTATCCAGGAACTTCAGCTTAATGGGTGACCCAGATTTCTCTAACTGACAAGTTTGACCGATCCAAAATGAATGTTTGTCAGATATAACTTTATTGATTGATATATCTAAAAATATTAGTTATACCAATTGCTATAGTTTTATGTATCAATTCAATAAATCCTTCCGATAGGCGATCTATCTGAGGTTGATATTGTTATATGCAACATACTATATACTCATGGACATAGTGGCCCTGAAAAGTGGCGTAATTATGACAAAAACTATCTGATTAGCACATAATATCAAGTTGGCGCATAGATGCTTAAATAATAATGCCAGAAAATATCCAAAATATGCAATAAGTTGTCCTTCTTATCTCAACCATCAACAAAGTTGATAGGACCGAGAACAGATATGCTTGTGCAGTTTCTGAAGGCCAGATAGTTGATGTGTTAACCATGAAATAGGATGACATGATATGATGACCCGAGTCACAGCACAATAACTCAAGGGTTTTTCCTGCATTGAGAAACCAACAGCAAAGAAACAGCACAGCAATATTGTATTAGTTACATTTTGATTGATTTGCCAATATTAAACATCAAGTATTTCCTCTCACAATGAGATTCTTCTGTGTCACCGCTTTATCCTGTGGAGTCCATAGGAGGCTGCTGCAGCTAGGGTATTTGTTTCTTATTATTATTCTTGCTCAATTTGAATGATTTTTGCGAAAATGGATGACAATGTATCCAGAGAGGTGCTCTCTGCGATCCTCAATTGCATGTCAATTTGGCCTCCTGGTTAATTTTGTGATGTCAGATCACATGTTCAAAAAAAGATAGGTCAACAGGCTTGTCTCAACGTGCTTTTTTAGGTTGGTGGATCCCCCCCCCCCCCCCCATCAACAATCAACCATCAACAAGAGAGGTTACGCACACATTCATTTTTCCTTGTCCTTTCTAATTTCTATTATAGCACGACCTAATGGATCTGGGTACCATTTGACCTACCTCACTTCTACAAGTCGTTGTTTAACCCCCCCCCCCCCCCCGGCTGTGCTATGATGTTTGCTATGATTGCATAAGAAAATCTTTGCAACGATGTCACAATAGTTTTAAATCAATTTATTTGATATGAGTGATAATATATCCGACTGCACAAAACTAATGCTAAAACCTAGATCATTGGATCAAGTATGATCCAGTTTCGCATGAGAACAACCGGAATGTGGGCAATTTGAACTGAAGGTTATCTATCAACAATCCTAATATTCAGCTATGAGCCAGCATTGATTCCATGATTTCTATACAAGTGGACCTGAAAAAGACGAAAGATATTCGTAGTACTTTGAAATATATCAATATAATGGCAGTACAATGATTTAATTGGTACCATTTGGAAGCTCTTGTTTAATTGATTGTAAATGGAAAAGTTTTTAAACCTTGCTCACTGCAATTTTAAAGTCCTGATTGAGGATAAATTAGAGAAGCTTAGAGCAAAGCAATCAGGAGTATGTGGATTTGCACAAGAATTATTTCATTGAATTTAAAAGGGCTTAGAACTTTCACACTATTAGCTCACCTTCAGATTAAGGCTTATTCTGCCTTTTAATTCTGAACTATGTGTCACATATTATTTAATTTGTCAACATTTTCTTTCTTTCCTTATGGTGCTAGGTTCAACATTTGCATATAGAAATGTGATAGCAGATTTCTGTCTAGCATGAAGTAGTAATGTCAGTAGCTCTGCCAGTAGAGTCTGGTGTAAAGTGAGTCACCTAACATAGTATGCAAATTTTAAAGAAGCACACAGCCGCACACTTTGAACTGCGAGATGTTAGTGTGTTTTATAGCGATATCACCCTTACATCTCTGATATGATGAGAGATGTAACGATTTGAAAATTGAGAAATGATATTCTTGACATATTTGATACAGTCTCAAGTGTGAGCCAAATATATTCTACATGTTATTTCGCATCTCTCGGGCTCACATCATGTTAATGCCGCTTTTCTTTTTCACTTGACTTTTGACTACTGGCCCAATGTAAGAGTAGACGAAGCAAGCTTATATAGTTGATTTACATTGTGGGTAATAAAGAAATCTAATTCTGGCAGCCTGACCTTGCTCGTCTTACAGCAAACAAAATTTCCCAGAATATTCTCAAGTGAATATAGAGACTTACATCAAATGTTCATTTTTTTGTCAGACCACCATATTCAGTGTTTTAACTTGCTCACAGTACAAAAACAAAATGGCAGCCATTCTGGATCCACTCATGTGTATTTTAGATATATCACTGTGTGAGAACTGTTTATCTGATGGCCGCCCAATCAGATCACTTCCTGTCTATAACGGCCATATTGGATCACTTCCGGCCATATCGTGTTTCCTGGTCATCTCACTTGGTTCAAAGATGAACAGCTCTTTGAATATCACTCACCAAAACAAATATGATGTTGCATTGCTGCTTTTGTTGCATGCAGTTGAACTTATGCATTCTACCTAGTGATAGCAAATTGTCAGATTTTGGCGAGACAGGATATGAGACCAACACTGCAACAAATTTCGAGACGAGACCGAGACATATCGATGTCGATTAAAGTGAAAACTGCCATTTTATTGGCATCTGGATATTGAATGTGGTACCGAAACGACTTTATTAATTTTGATATGCCATCAGTCTTGGCTTCTGAGCAAACATCGGAGGGCCTTTTCAGTATACTCTGCTAGCCTTGTCACGCGACCACCGAGGAAAACCGTGAGGAAAACCGTGATTAAAACAGTGTTAATAATGAGCAAGTCTCTACATGTATCAAGAGTGTCTGACACGACGAGACATTGTCTCGAGGGGACAAGTCTCATGAGACCGGGACCAAGACTTTGCCATCACTAATTCTATCCTCATTTTAATTCATGATTTTTATGATTGAAATGGAATTTTATGATGTTTGTTTGCTTTTTATTGTTAAAGGCTCCCCAAAGACCAATGCATGTTGCAGTCAGGCAGTTACTTGTGATAAAGTTTTGTTAGATTGGCATGGTAAAAAGTTCAATGCATTGATTTTGGGTAGTCATTAACCCATGGTATGTACAAGTTGTTTGAGTAACCAGAAAAAAACAAAGTCTGTCAAACTCAACTCTGAGAACAATTCCTTCTTTAGGGTGACAGATACATGACAACAGACTCTTGTCTAACGTAGGGGAGGATAACGTGATAATGTGTAAACAAAATTTTTACTGTTTAATTTTTCTTTTTATTCATTATTTTTGCTTGTTGTAATTGTAATGCAGAATTGCCTTTGAACTGCACAGGAATTGTTAAACGACCTTGTCTAATATCCTAAGTTTACAGGAGTTTACTCCTACTAAAACGCACATTTTTCGGGCTAACACAAACGCAGCTTTGCTAGACATGATATATGGCAATATGTATAATATATCACATTGAAATATTAGAACAAACTTCATTTATAACTACTATTAATATAATGGTATCATAAGGAAGGTCTGAGAGATACATTGATTACACAAAGAACTACTGAATACACACTTGGGTCAGGTGATGTGATTGCTTAAAATCTTAGACTGATTGTGCTCCCTTGACTAACTGATTTTATTATAAGCCTTGATTGCTTGAACAGAAGATCACACATTTTAACAAACGAAACGGAATGACTGTCTGAAAGCTTTAAAATTCATTGAGAATGCCTTTTTTATTTCTTATCTGCTCCTATTCATTTTTAAATATTTTGTCAAACTCAATTTCGAAACTTTAAAAGTTAGAAGCATGAATGCGAGAATAATCATTAGATCTAATAACTGCTAATGGAAGTGAGCTCTTCATACATCCCTAGCTTGCCCACCCTTACCTTGTACAAGGATGCGCTAATTGGATGAGTTGATCTAATTTATGTACATGCATTGACAGGGAGTAGACCTCGAGCAGCCAATCGGTCTAATGATAGTCATTAGGAATGTACTTGTACACTCTACTCATAGTGTACTCATAGTGTACTCATTCAGTGAGGGTATCCCGAAGTTGCAGCAGTAGATTGAGGGAATGTCAGTTTTGGGTATCCCGACGTTACAGCAGTAGATTGAGGGCCTTGAGTCTTATGATTATAGCTTTGAATCATTAATTGAAGCAACAACATCCTCGATCCGTCTACTTTACTTTGACCTATTTACGTGACCTATAGTCAGTTCCTCCACATGAGTTTGCTGATATTGATTTACATCTTCCATATTGTCGATTGAAGGAAAGGCAGTTTATTTTTAAACTCCTTTCATGGCAGCAAAATAAGTTTCATGAATGCATTTAGCAACAAGACAGCTTTGGTTCACATTTCGAATGAGGTTTCTACGCGGTCCAGCAACCATACATGAATGGCCATGTGCGTGCTCAGGGTCAGATATGTACTCCACATGCATACAATATATATACATATATCAGTGCATAGCACCATAATTAACCTCTCCATAGTATTTTTCCATCATTTTACATTTGAGACTGTTTTTTCGATGTGGTTCCACAGTAGCTCAATGTGTGAGACTGTTTTTCGATGTGGTTCTACAGTAGCTCAATGTGTGAGACTGTTTTTCGATGTGGTTCTACAGTAGCTCAATGTGTGAGACTGTTTTTCGATGTGGTTCCACAGTAGCTCAATGTGTGAGACTGTTTTTCGATGTGGTTCCACAGTAGCTCAATGTGTGAGACTGTTTTTCGATGTGGTTCTACAGTAGCTCAATGTGTGAGACTGTTTTTCGATGTGGTTCCACAGTAGCTCAATGTGTGAGACTGTTTTTCGATGTGGTTCCACAGTAGCTCAATGTGTGAGACTGTTTTTCGATGTGGTTCCACAGTAGCTCAATGTGTGAGACTGTTTTTCGATGTGGTTCCACCAGAGACTATAGACATAGAGACCTTCCACTTGCGCATAAAATGCGAATAGCCAATCAGCGTTATTTAACGGTCACGCCCACTTCTGGTTGTAAAGTTAACGTCTGCTGCCTCAAACAGCAATGGCTTTCTCAATGAAATTTCAGGTTTTTCACCTGAGTTATTTGTGACAAATAACCACAATCTTGATGACAAAACCAGATCAGACAACAACAAAGTCACAACCAACTTGTTGTTGCATTCTTAGCCAGAGTTGAACATTACACAAGCCTGTATTTTTGTAAGAAAGTAAGGGGGGGGGGAGGCAGTAAAATCCATCATAGTTGGCCACTGTGATTAATGATGACCTGACATATATGGATAAGTGCTGTGATGAGTTGTTTATCATCTGGGAGGACAAGGGGATTCCTTTTACTAATGTCAATGAAGTCTATAAAAATAAAATCCAAAAACTACTTTTCACATTTAAGTTTTGTCAAATGACAAAGATAAGACATCTATTAACACGAGAAAGAGCTGCTGAAAATTTTTGTAAATAATATCACCAATTAGTTGTGATAAAATAATACACGCTAAAAGTTGTGATCATGGTGACTGGATGTGCTGCCATCAACTGTACAAACACACTAAAAATTGAAGTAAATGACATCAAGGTTAAGATGTTCCGCTTTCCCAATCCAAAAGAACCTTTAAGGTAAGTGTCACATATGTATCCACCGAATTATTAAATATGACAGCATTTATGAGGAATACAGGAAAAAAGATCAAATTCGCATCTGGAAACAACCATAACTAAATAAATAAAAATACTTCATGCTTAGTATTGCAAAGCGTGTAAGACAAAATAAGCAAAAAATCTGTCAAATGATGTCGGGAGCGTTTACAAGTAGCTAACCTTACAATAAATGTTCTTCTTTTTCTTGCCACCACAGGAGCCGTCAATGGGTACAAAACATGCGCTGAGAGGATCTATTGAAGTTAGCTGCTGAAGTACTTTACAAAAACTACAGGTTATGCTCCGTGCATTGTGAAGACTCACAGTTTACTAATACCGAGAAGGCAAGACTAAATGGTAATGCTAGACCAACCATCTTTAACGTACCCAACCCGCCAAACCCTGTGTCTAGCAAACGAAAAGCACCAAAGGAAAGAAACATCGCTGTAGCTGATAAAAGTAAGTTTCCGATATTAAAGTAGTATGAATTATTAAATGAATATTGCACTCAGCTGATAGGGCTGGCTATGTTTATTTTTCCAATGTGAATACCTTTCCATTCTCTCCTACTGATGACCCACAATTATCTTTTTTGCATAGGAACTTGCATGGTGCTGACCACTTCTACCCCTTCAACAAGTACAAGCACCCCGCCTGTCACCACTCCCAGGAATATGAGATTAACTGATCAATCTGAAGGTGAGACGCCACTGAATGCACAAACTTCCCGCAAGAAGAAGCTTAAAAAAAGACTGAACAACATGCAATGCCGCATATGGCGACTGGAGAAAAAAGTGTCTCAACTAAATCAAGAACTAAAAGAGGCAAAGAAGAGCTCTGAACTCGATCAAGTACTTTCGAAGATAGAAGGTTATGTGAGTGATAAAACTGTGATTTTTATACGTGATCAGATATCTATGTGCCAACTGAAGAAAAAAGGAATTTGTTATAAAATGTGTGATAAATTACTGGCACTATCCATCTACTCTCAAAGTAAAACGGCCTACAGACAGCTTAAAAAGATTCTTATTTTACCCTCAAAAACAACTCTATTGAGATTCATGCGACGATGTAATATAAATCCAGGTTTTCAGGTTAATGTCCTTCAGGCGCTGCAAACCAAAATTTCCAAAATGAAGGATCAAGATCGCGACTGTGTTTTGATATTTGATGAGATGGCAATAAAAATTGGGTTAAAATATGACCCTCGAACAGATTCTATTACAGGCCTGGTAGAACCCAGTATGTGGCCAACCATGCTTTGTGTTTTATGGTTCATGGACTGTAAGAAAAATGGAAGCAGCCAGTGGGGTCCTCTTTGACTTCCGGGTCAATCAAGGCAAGGATGCTACAAACATTAGTTCATGAGGGCATAAGAAAGCTCAATGCTAAAGGTCTCCGAGTAAGGGCAATCATCTGTGATCAAGGCGCTACAAACAGGCAATTCATCAACACTTTTCAAGGAGTTACACCTGAGCAACCATATTTTTATGCACAGAATCAGAAGGTTTACACCATTTTTGATACTCCCCATCTTCTGAAAAATGTAAGAAACAATATGAAGTCATCTGGTTTTATATGGCAAGGCAAGCCTGTAAAATGGCAATATTTAGCTGACTTTCATGCTGCAGACCAAAGCTCATCACTCAAACTTAGCTCCAAAAGTTACTTCAAACCATCTAGAGCTGCCAGACTTTAAAAAAATGAACGTTCGGCTGGCTGCACAGGCGCTAAGCCTCACTGTAGCGGCTGGTATTCGAACAGCCGTAGAGCTAGAACTTCTGCCAACCGATGCATTGCACACCGCAAGCTTCATTGAATCATTTGATATTTTGTTCGATGTGTTTAATTCCCGGAGATTTCATTCTTTCAACTGTGCATTGTCGGCAGACTCATGCCATTGGAAATTTTCCGACGAAGCACTGATAGAGCTGTCATGTATGGTGACCCAATAACGCAAAAAAATTCCTTGCATTGAGGGCTGGAAGACCTCCCTATCTGCCTTGAAGTTTTTGTGGGCAGATTTGGGCTATGAAAAACTCATGACGAATCGTCTAAATCACGATTGCCTAGAAAACTTGTTTTGACAGATAAGAGGACTGGGAGGATTCAGAGACAACCCTGATTCTGACCAGTTCAAGGCCGCTTATCTGCAAGTCACAATAAGCAATATGCTGGATTACAAAGGTAAAAATTCTAATTGTGAGGATGATACTGATGAGCATCTTTTCTCGGACCTAATTAAAGGGGAAGATGCCAGCGCTGTAGAGAATTTCTGTGCTGGCCTTACTGAAGAATTCTCTCCAGTCACAAGCATCGGAGAAGATGTTATCAGTGATAATTCTCATGTAAATGTGTCCACAATCTATTTAAATTCAATAGTCTATAGGGGGGGTTACATAACTAAAAAATTCTTTAAAAATGTCAGCTGCCCGATCTGCCTGGCGACATTTCTGAACAAAAATATCGAGAGTCATGACCCAAGAGCTTTGGAATTTGTGGCTGAAAAGTCATATGATACAATAAACAGTGGCCTGATTGTACCTTCAGTACCCCTCACTAATCTTGTCAGACATTGCAAATCTGACTGATAATATAGGAGAGAAAAACTACCACCAGGTCGGCATTGTTAAAAACTATGTCAAGATCATATCTGGTTGGCCTTTACTAAATTCTCATCATTTTGCATATAGTAACAGCTGTTTGAATAATGTACTCAGTGCTTGCCAACATTTCATTAAGGTGAAAATTCATCACAATTTAAAAAAGATGAACATAATGCAAAATAAAGCTGGTAATAGCAGAAATAGAAAAGTATTGAAATTAACACACCAGTGATAATTATCCTGAGCAGGTCTAAATTTTTCTGAGATATAGATAGTGCCAAAGATTTGCAATTATTGTATTTACATGTATTTGTAATTTTTGAAATCCTATGCATGCATTTTTGTGAAAGTTCCAATCGTGAACACCTTCTGCTTACAAAGACATTCTATTTTGTATTGATAAACTCTAATCATTCTGTATGTTGTGTCTCAAGTATTTTGTATCATGCTGTATGTGCTTTCATGTGACCACATATTATGTAAAATTAAGATTTTGAATTTCATTTGTCACAGTTGATACTATTGAAATAGTGTCAAAGTTTTGTGTGGATGTACCTATGAAAATAAACAATAAAATCATTCACCTTGTCAGTTTCTGATAGCAAATTCATTGCGCTGGGTACGCTTACCTCCAAGCAATTACCACCAGAAAGGGGCGGAGCCTTATTTTCAATGTGTTTGCATCGGTTATATACGTTATCATGGCAAGTGGAAGGTCTCTATATCTATAGTCTCTGGTTCCACAGTAGCTCAATGGAAGGTCGATGAAGCTTGATGGATGCTAAGTCATAGCGATTCTTGAAAAGCCAAAACATTCTAAGAATTATCAAATAAAATAGTTAAAATTACCTGGCGACTTTGAGGACAAAACCTAGAATTAATAACAATAGTATATTAATACACCTTGTCTGAAGATCCTTCAGTTTTATTTTTAAATTTTAAGCTCTATATTATCGTATCAGCTGGGTGCTTGCTGCACTTTAAATTATTCTCCGATAAGTGTATTCTATAGTATGAAATAACACATGAAGCATACGCATGATACGATAAACCCACTGTTGTCACTAATTCCCTTTTTGCTTCGCTATTTGAATGAAAATCACTGAATTTTCCGCAGTCAAACCATATAAGCGATGAATCATTTGGCAGCAAGTAAATACAATATTGGCTCTGTGATTGATTTTTCCTCAGTCAGCGTCTTTGTTTGTATTCAGTGAGATTTCAACCCAGGTCGAAGCTCTGGGTTTGGAATTTCTGCATTATCAACATCAAATGATCATCTTATATCCGAGGGCTCTGATGTGTTGCTCAGTCATTATCTTACAAATGTATCTCCTGCCACAATAACATGAGCTAAGAATATATAACCCCTCCCCTCCCCTCTAATGAGTTAACTACTTTCTCAAATATTGCAATAGACTCTCTGATTTGCTGTAAGTAGTTGACTTGAATTGGCCAGAAAAGCAGGAGTTAAAAGTCTGATTATTAAAAATCATACCCGATGCAAGAACCCCGTATTTTACATTGTGGATTCTGGTTCTGGTTCTGGTTCTGGTTCTGGGTTCTTCCGTGATGCAGCCGTTTTGCGCAATCTGATTTTCAAAATTAGGGAACTTAATCAATTCACTAAGTAGAATTTTTTGTATCATTAAATGAAAATTAATGCCATCATCACTTCATCCATTGATTTCACATCCTGATTTAGACAATCAGCTTATGCAATTATTTTTCCAGGTCATCTCTGAGCTATACAAAATTATATGAGTAGAAATTTCCCAGATTGGGATAATCATTAAAGCTATAATGAAGAGGTAGAAAATGGAAGGAGTGGTACGGGTTAATTACAACCTCAAGAGTTAAAGGCTGAAATGTAGGACTTTAGGTACATCAATAACATGACATCACATTAAACTACCATGCACATAATTTAACAATAATATAACTTAATTTGCTTCACCCGTTGATGGCAATCGGCCAATCGCTTCTACACTGAATCACTCAATTAACTTCTGTCATGGTTTACTTATAAATACTGGACCTGCAGCTTCCTCTAATCACTTTCCCAGCGGCAATTAGAATACACAGTCAAGTCTAGCACATCAAAATAAGTATGGGGGTAAGTAAGTAATAAGATAGCGTACACGATGAAATAGCTTTCAAATTGGCAATATTATCTTTGAGTAATTATTTAGGTTTTTCATAAATTTACAACAACTTCGATTAATTTTATCTTGAATTGCCAAGTATGGCTATTGTAAAGTTATCGGTCTAACTTTATCGTTCTCTCAAAATCCTTAGCTCTTGATCTGAACTGTGTCTTACTAGTCACAAACTCTGATAGTATACACTATGATTCTCGCATACTGCAAGAGCTTACTAGAGCTCAAGTTGCCACCATAATCAACTGGGAAATCAGCAGTTTCCATGAGCTTCATGCTTGAATTTGTATATTATAACTTTAAATTTGTTTATATCAATACATTAACGTCGTTATGCCATCAATCAAATGTGAATTTTGCTGTATAAAGGACAGTTTTGTCTATTTTTGGCCATTGGGGACAGGAAGGAACCATGGATTAAACAACTTTCAAATCAATCAATAATCCGTGATATTATGTATAACCACCAACAAGACATCAAATTCATGAATGACTATACTGAAATACCCATTTTTACTCACAATCAAAGTAACCTTTAAGTGTGAAGGTCACAATCAAAGTAACCTTTAAGTGTGAAGGTCACAATCTTATAGGCTGAACTAGGCTGCAAATAGAGGCACAAATAATATTTTGATCACTTATTCAGAATTTCTTTTCTCCGGCCAGGTTTAATTTTCAAATTGTCATGTTGTCATTGCCAGCTGTATTGAAGATTTGATGTTATTCGAGTAACACTGACCCACACTTTGACCTTTAAAGCAGTAATCCACCAAACAAGAAGAGGAACTTAAATCATAATAGCTCCTACTGATATGATGTGGGGATTGTTGTGTGTTAATTTGGCTGAGGCCTGGTTTACTTATCTGTACTAAGTATGAGTACAGATAAGTTAACCAGACCTCAGCCCATTAAACACGCAATGTTATGATCAAGTGCATACTCATACTTATCTGATTAAAGGAAGATATAGAATTTTGGAATTCTGATGTCACGCAGGTGGCAAATAAGTTACCCGAAATCTCACATTATAATCACTGTGCTCAGCTTATATGAGATCTGTTGATAATGGGACAATTATTTAAATATTCCAACACTTGTCGTGCACTATGAATGCATGAAACACTATCTATCGAATCTATTTTTACCTAATTTTCACAAAAATAGCGTTTTAGTAATATATTTTTCAGCTGTGTACAGTAAAGCTGGTGATGATCATGGGGTCTATATTAGTAATGACGCCATTAAAAGCAGACTCAGAAGGTGAGTTGAATCCAAAGATATCTGCAATATTGAATGATGCAATCTGATAACAACGCATTTCTTCCATTTAAAAATTAAGTGCAGATACACGGAGTGGTGCAAGATTATATAACAAAGAACAGAGAACTGGGGGCGCTTTGTAATTGTAATTTTGCCTCCGGGATTTTAGACACTGGGAGAAGTGCAATTTCTTCATGGCTGCCAAAACTCACTATCTCTCACTAAAATTGCAATTCGTGTTGAACACATACCTACCAAAGGTTTTTACCAACATTTGTTGTTTGAAGCTAGGACCTGTTGGGTTTGAGCTACTTGCCAAAGTTTTAAAAATGGTATTTAGATCACAGATGGCAGATCACAGTAAGTGGCGGGCATGCTTGTTCTCTTTCTAGATTATCCATGATGTTGTAGTTTGGAGTTTGATGTTGATGTGGTATTTTGAAGTTTGATGTTGATCCATGATGTGGTAGGTTGAAGACATAATACATGTATGCAAATAAACTAAAAACTGAAGCTGAACAGAAAGATTGTTAAAAACTTCATGTCCAAATTAATATCACAATGAATAAAAATTACAACAAGTTTCAATATTGTTCGTCAAACACCTTATCACAGTTATTTGTGACAATCTGATTTCATTTTATTCCAGACCCTGTATGTACATGCGGTGGAGCATCACCGGGAGCTCAGACATACAAACCAGATTATGATGATGATTGTAAAACCTTCACTCAATACATAGAACCGGGAGAACCTACTGGACCCTATCTACCTTGTCCATCCGGACTTATATTTGACATAGCATCTTGTTCATGCAACTTTGGTTGGGCAGCAACATGTAATCCAGAATGCACAGGTACAACTTATGAGGTTACATCACCCATAATCAGTTTACTGGTTGATTTTAGCTATGAAGATAAACTGGTGTGAGCAAAGAGGAATTTAGACCTTAGGTGTGTGTAAGGCTGTCTACGTTTTGTTCTAGCAACATGGTGAGAACTTAAATTTCAAGTACTTCAAGCACCAAACTTTAGCATGATTCGCCCAGAGAGTGATTGCAGGTGTAAGATGACTCGCCCAGAGAGTGATTGCAGGTATAAGCTGATTATTTACTATTCTGTATGTAGATCCTGTCTGTGAGGAGTCCACATGTAACAGTAATGGAGAGTGTATAGAGACTAAGGAAGGCGATCCAAGGTGTTTATGTGAGCCAGGATATTCAGGCGACTCTTGTGCTGTTGATGTTGATGACTGCTCAGGTGATCCATGTGGAAACGGTGGAACATGTATAGATGGAGTAAACAGCTACAGCTGCAACTGTGTAGCTGCGTGGACCGGGTCAAATTGTGCACAAGGTAAACTATACAATTACCTTGGTCAAATCAAATAAGGTCACAACTGATCCTTCAAAATGTTGTTTTTCTACTGTGGCATAGACTGAAGGACTGTTTAGACAATATTCATCTCTGTCATACCCAGCTATCTGAGAAATCCTTAAACTCCTCAAAAATCACACATACCTCACACTGGTACAATACTCACCTTACTGACATCAAGAACTTGGTCTACCTTGGATAATCACACATCGTTCAGCTGGCCTTTAGAACTATGTGTATAAACTGCCTAATATGCGGAGATTAGTATCTCATATCATCACCCTCCCAGCAGGTAAGATAAGACAAGACAACTTCACATCTCATATTATGTAGGTCACCCTCCCTGCACTGACCTACAATTTACAGCTTCCAGGTCATGATTCATATAATTATGATCTAATGAATGGGTTATGTTTACAAAGATGCGGTTGATTTCGAAGGAAGTACTTGAAATAGTCAAGGCGAGTGTGATGAGGAAGTAGATGGTGGAAGTGTTTGTCTGAGTAATGAAGACCACCAGTACTAAATTTAAGTGTTTAAAGGTTTGCAAGCTATTTATATAGCTTATTCATCCTATTTTATCTAGATGTAACCGAATGCACTGTCTCTACATGTAACGGTAACGGTGTATGTGTTGAAGAAGTAGACGGTGGAACAACATGTGAATGTACTGATGGGTTCACTGGCAGTTCCTGTGAAACAGACATCAACTACTGTGACTCAACCCCTTGTAGTAATGGGGGAACTTGTCATGAAGAAGACACTACATTCTCCTGCACATGTTCTGGAGCATACACGGGTGTTGCATGTGGAGAGGGTAGGTTTTACCCAAATCAACTTACAGTATACAAAAGTGATGTATTTTCTCAATAATAGAAATACAGGTTGGTATCCATGTTCCAAAAGCACTTCAGCCAAAACTTTGCTATAGCACTAGCAGTGCATGCTTTCTTGTCAGCAGTTGTTTTAAAAAGTCCACTAGGACCATTTTCAAGTATTGAAAAGTTTTTAAACTATTATAATAGCTTATTCACACAATTTAATCTAGATATCACCGAATGCACTCACTCTACATGCAACGGTAACGGTGAATGTGTTGAAGAAGTAGACGGTGGAACAACATGTGAATGTACTGATGGGTTCACTGGCAGTTCCTGTGAAACAGACATCAACTACTGTGACTCTACCCCTTGTAGTAATGGGGGAACTTGTCATGAAGAAGACACTACATTCTCCTGCACATGTTCTGCAGCATACACTGGTGTTGCATGTGGAGAGGGTAGGTTTTACCCAAATCAACTTACAGTATACAAAAGTGATGTATTTTCTCATTAATAGAAATACAGGTTGGTATCCATGTTCCAAAATCACTTCAACCAAAATCTTTGCTATATCAGTCCATGCTTTCTTGTCAGCAGTTGTTTTAAAAAGGCCACTAGACCCATTTTCAAGTACTGAAAAGTTTTTAAACTATTATAATAGCTTATTCACACAATCTTATCTAGATATCACCGAATGCACTCACTCTACATGTAACGGAAACGGTGAATGTGTAGAAGAAGTAGACGGTGGAACAACATGTGAATGTACTGATGGGTTCACTGGCAGTTCCTGTGAAACAGACATCAACTACTGTGACTCTACCCCTTGTAGTAATGGGGGAACTTGTCATGAAGAAGACACTACATTCTCCTGCACATGTTCTGGAGCATACACTGGTGTTGCATGTGGAGAGGGTAGGTTTTACCCAAATCAACTTACTGATTAAAGGTTGATTAAAATCCGATGTCTTATCACTGAGCGATCTGAAAGCGAGACCCCTATCAGGTATCGCTCACTCACTGAGTGAGCGATCAAGTTGCGATTTTAGTTGTTTCCGATTGAAAGACCCCCCTGGTTGGTATCCATGTACCAAAAGCACTTCAGCCACAATCTTTGCTATAGCAGTGCATGCTTTCTTGTCAGCAGTTGTTTTAAAAAGTCCACTAGGACCATTTTCAAGTATTGAAAAGTTTTTAAACTATTATAATAGCTTATTCACACAATTTAATCTAGATATCACCGAATGCACTCACTCTACATGCAACGGTAACGGTGAATGTGTAGAAGAAGTAGACGGTGGAACAACATGTGAATGTACTGATGGGTTCACTGGCAGTTCCTGTGAAACAGACATCAACTACTGTGACTCAACCCCTTGTAGTAATGGGGGAACTTGTCATGAAGAAGACACTACATTCTCCTGCACATGTTCTGGAGCATACACTGGTGTTGCATGTGGAGAGGGTAGGTTTTACCCAAATCAACTTACTGATTAAAGGTTGATTAAAATCCGATGTCTTATCACTGAGCGATCTGAAAGCGAGACCCCTATCAGGTATCGCTCACTCACTGAGTGAGCGATCAAGTTGCGATTTTAGTTGTTTCCGATTGAAAGACCCCCCTGGTTGGTATCCATGTACCAAAAGCACTTCAGCCACAATCTTTGCTATAGCAGTGCATGCTTTCTTGTCAGCAGTTGTTTTAAAAAGTCCACTAGGACCATTTTCAAGTATTGAAAAGTTTTTAAACTATTATAATAGCTTATTCACACAATTTAATCTAGATATCACCGAATGCACTCACTCTACATGCAACGGTAACGGTGAATGTGTAGAAGAAGTAGACGGTGGAACAACATGTGAATGTACTGATGGGTTCACTGGCAGTTCCTGTGAAACAGACATCAACTACTGTGACTCAACCCCTTGTAGTAATGGGGGAACTTGTCATGAAGAAGACACTACATTCTCCTGCACATGTTCTGGAGCATACACTGGTGTTGCATGTGGAGAGGGTAGGTTTTACCCAAATCAACTTACAGTATACAAAAGCGATGTTTTTCTCATTAATAGAAATACAGGTTGGTATCCATATTCCAAAAGCACTTCAACCAAAATCTTTGCTATAGCAGTTCATGCTTTCTTGTCAGCAGTTGTTTTAAAAAGTCCACCTGAACCATTTTCAAGTACTGAAAAGTTTTAAACTATTATAATGGCTTATTCACACCATTTTATCCACATTCTCCTGCACTTGTTCAGCAGCATACACTGGTATCACATGTGGGGAGGGTACAATAGGAGAGGGTAGGTGAAACCTCTGTAGGCTGCAAATTGATAGTATACTAATATTTTCCTTCTGAGCCATCACACAGTTTCATAACACTGCAATTACGACACTCCAAAGTGTCTTGATAACTAAGTAGTAACCTATGTATTTTACCATTAAAACAGTGTCTATCAACTTGCCCAAAAGAAAACTATCATAGTCTTTGTCTATTTATCTATGTACAGTTCAATTCAAAATTACCAGGTACCAACCAAGGTCAACAGTTAAATAGCTTGCTCTTCTGCTTCCAATTTACAAGGTTAGATTTTGAAGTACATTTTGTCCTCTGCTGTGGTAAACACAGGTTTTCTAAGCATATAGAGCAATGGGCGATGAAGCAAGGCCGCCCCCAGAGCTGGAGAGAAAAAGTCTAATCACTACAGTATTCTGTTTGTGTCTTATAGAAGTGAACGAGTGTGCCGGCTCTCCATGTACTGATCCTAATTCATACTGTGTTGATTCTGTTGGCTCATTTGAGTGTCTGTGTAGTAAAGGATACTATTCTGTAAATGGTCTGTGTACAGGTAAGACTGGTCTGTGTACAGGTAAGACTGGTCTGTGTACAGGTAAGACTGGTTGAGGCTACGATGATATAGATACCAGATTACTGGACTATACCTATATACTGCCCTTGATGCTGGTGACAAGCAGCAAGCTAGTATAGCATCGTATATCGTTGCTTAGTGTTTTCTTTGGCAAAACTGGTGAGATTCAGGATTGCGTGAAGTTCCGTGTCAAATTTGATTGCTTCTCACTACCTTCAACACTCACTCAGAATTAGTAAAGCACATGTGAGATTGTTAATGTTGGATCTCCGATGGGCAAATTCACAAGCCTGTCTTTCATTGGGGTCTTCTATTGGGTATGATCACATTGGGATTGTCTATTTACATGAACTTATATAATTCAGATGTGAATGAGTGCACATCTTTTGGTAATGCTGATGTATGTTCGGAGCTCAATGCAGAATGTACGAACACAGTAGGCGGTTTTACATGTGATACATGCAGGCGGGGATTCGAGCCTGACGGCACTGACGGCGATTGCTGTGAGTTTACATTCAAATTTCAGTACTTGTATCTCATATTGATGATTCGGCTTCTGTTGATTGAAATGTCTCAAGAGCATGTTTAGATTATCAAAGAACTGTTTGATAAAGCTAAAAATTAGCGCCGTCTGGTTTTGTGACATTTGCTTTTGTAAATGATTGTTGCAAATCAAATGCAATGAACACAGTTTTCAAAGGGTTTTTCCTGACTTCATAAGACCATGCTCTTATACACATTTTTATTTGATAAAGCGATAAATATAGGACAAATTTAGTGTTTGTGAAACATTGAAAAGAATTTAATTTCCAGTCAAACTAACAATTCCGTCAAATTTAATATCATTGCCATACGCTGCAGCCTAATCCCCCTAACCTACCTAACTTCAGGCGTGATCCAATAGGCTTGGATATGCAGTTGCTTCCCATGTGTGGAAGTGACCCAAAGCGCGGGTAAACCCGAGCCTAAACTCCTCCATGACATGTTTTAAGCTGACTCAGCT
This sequence comes from Membranipora membranacea, assembly GCA_914767715.1. NCBI lineage: Eukaryota > Metazoa > Bryozoa > Gymnolaemata > Cheilostomatida > Membraniporidae > Membranipora > Membranipora membranacea. The sequence goes on from OU612073.1 coordinate 25,457,298, forward strand.
ATGGGTACAAATATAAGAAGAGTTGTTAGTTTGTTAGGGATAGTAGCAACACAATTGGCACATTCAATTGTTCCGGTGATATTATTACACAGCTTGTATTGAGAGTGAGTCAGGATTTGGTACATGCTATATTTACGTGGATACACCGACTCCGTGGGCTGAAGCTCGAGAAGATTGTCTGGACGCTGGAGGCGATCTTGTTGTGATGAGTTCCCCTGAGCAGGGCCGATTTGATGCACTAACTGCTGCAAGGAATACCGATGGTGAGAATAACAATCAGATTATCTTGCCTTAATATGTCATGTAAAGTCATTCACCAAGTGCTCCGAATCCTTCCGAGCTGGTGCAAAATCAGCAAGTCAAACAGACTTATTAAAAATACAAGATATGAAAAATATTCAGGTTACGTGCTAGGTTATCTGAGGAGTGGACATGCTATAATGACAGGAAAACTTCTATTTTCAAATTTCAGGCAGGACAACAGTTTTTTACTGGATTGGTGGACAGCAGGCAACTATCAAAACAAACACCTGGAAGTGGGTGGATGGAAGCAGCTTTTCTCCTAGTAGCCCCTTGTGGATCAACAATGAGCCTAACGACTTTAACAAGAATAAAATTGCATGCTTAACATCGCCACCTGCGACCTTCGGTTCATTATCCACATTCTATAACCTGTATGACTTCCGATGTGAGGCAGCATCACCATATGTATGTGAGGTACCAGTGGATACACCATAGAGTTATAATATACTCTATTAGTATACATAGTATATATATATATACTCTAGTTAGTATATAATAACTCTATGGGATACACCATCACACTAATCATAGACCTCATTCATAAACCTTACCTTTACTTTGCCACTTGGGCTGACTTATTTAGCATCATCACACATTTGTAATATTAATATTTTATATGTAAAAAAAATTATTCTCAATTGTTGAATTGAATAGAAAAAATATTCAAATTTGATTATACCAGAATAAAACTGCATAATCATCCTCAACCTGGGTTTGTTCATTGCACTTCCAAGTAGGCAAGTGGTCACGAGCAACCAGTATAGTGCAGTGTTATTGAGGTGATTTGTCTAAGAGTAAATCTGAAACTGTATTAGCGCTAGAATCACATACTTTGTCATTTTTATGTAGCTTGTCATTTGCAAAGGTTTGCAAATATTCAAAAACTAAGATCAAAATTTGTTTTACGGGAATTCTCTGAGCTGGTGGTGATCCTGGTGTAAAACTAGACTGTCACAACATCACATAAGAGCATTGCCGTTAGGATAACACTGACAATATCCACAGAAATCTATACTGAACATGCATGTGAGCTCTAAAGCTCAGGCAACACGGGGTTGTTTTCTCAAGATACGTATAAATTTTCACGAAAACATTCGTACGAATAGGGATTCTCACGATTTCATGAAACATTGTATGTTCACGATGCACGAAACCGAATCGTATAAATTTTCACAAAATGCTATCTGATTGGCTGTCAGAATTGATTGATTGGCTGTCTATTTTGATCGATGAGTCAAGGCCATATCTATGTAAACAACTTCCGTTAAAAAGATAGAATGGATGATCAATGTGGAGCTTCTCATTGATTTGGACCTGGAGCAAGTGGGAGAAGGGATACAATGACTAATGGGGTATCAAATTGAATAGATATGAGGAGATAGTTGAGCCTAAGCATATCCAGAAGCTGAATCACTGGTTGGTATAATAAACAAGAAGAAAAAGCTTCTCCTTGGTTTAGTTTCTTAGTTATCACTGTAGGCCTATGGTTTAGATTGGCTGAGGGGGATTACAGTAGGATTACACCCATAAATCATTAGTACGAATTTGGGAAATGACAATCATGTGTGGCAGGCTGATATTCGTACGAAATTTAATTTGCACGAATTAGTGGAAATTTGCACGAGCGTGTGGCCTTAGCTTAAGTCCTTAGATGAAGTGACAGAAAGATATTGAATGATGTTGGCATGACTGACTGAGATTATCACGTACAAGTGCTATATAGAGTAGCTATTCACTGCAATTTCTACATGCTCATTTGCCCAATCATTTTTTCACTGTAAATACTTATGGGCTATTGCCAATGAAAATTACTGCATCTAACTGTTGAATAAACAAATATGAGGCACCACTAGTAAGTTGATGAACCTGGCTAGATAATGGGGACGTAGGGAGTACCCCCGACCCCCTGCTAGGAAACAGGGATTTCAGGAATAATCTACTGTAGTACCATCAGTTAACCCTCAGCAATAAAAAAATTATCAAAACTAAAATGTGAGAAAACCTTAATTTTGGCGCTACTACTTTCTGCAGCTTCGATGAAAATTAGATAAGTCATGGCGTCTTTTTCACCAGGTGGGCAGAGGGATGATTTTTTTCAAACTGCTGTATGGCAGTTCTGATCCTTGTGGAAATAAATATTACATGTTCTTAGTGTATTATTTTGAAAGGAACACTGACACAGATGGAAAGGTATAACAAACACCTTTGAGAATTCCATGTTGTTTGAGTTATTCGAAAACCTCATAAGTCGCAGTCAATCAGGCCCGTCGGAGGTCATTGTAGATCAAAGCAGGCAGCAGATAAATAGGCCGATGTTTTCAATTAACGGATGAATTAGTTAGCTTAATTTGTCCAGAATTATATTTTCATCACTTAGAAAACAGCTCCTACTAGAAAACAGTTCCTACCAGATTTTGTGCAAAAAACTGTGTGTACATGTCTTTTTTTTACCAGATATCAATCATATTATTATCAATAAATCATACAACTACAGATCTACATTATTTTCTGTATAAATATTTTGCTCAACATGCATAGATTGGCATGATTTGATACGGGTATTACAATAACATGGGCGTGAGGACGCTAGGCCACACCTCCCACACCCTCCCGGACCGCTCCATGTCGCCTGCATCAAAGCTGCTGTCCACCACTAGAGCTACCCACGAAGAAAGAAGTCCACTTAGACCACTGAAGTTATCTAGTGGTATGTCTGATCAATGCTTACAACTTTGGCTGAGCCACAGATGCTGTCAAACAACCAACAGAAATGATCAGAGACAGTAAATTTGCTGGAAGTAGCCATGTTTAGCGTTCACAGTGTGTGTGTGTGTGTGTGCGCGTGCGTGTGTGCGTGTGTGCGTGCGTGTGTGTATTTGGCAGAGTATTACAGCAGTGGAAAGGAACATAAGTTGACCTCATCAGTTATACGTTAAAGCACATGATAAAGCAGAGAATTAGGAGTCGTCCATGTGAGTCTTTAGTGGCTGGTGGTATTGATTGGTAGAGAATATGATGTGGATTTTGTTTTATACTATACTGGGTCAAGGATTGATAGGGGGATGGGAAAGTGGTATATATAAAGCTTAAATTCGTTTGACTGAATGAAGTTTTCTGCATGGGTGTGTAAAATAGACTCCCCCAACTCACCTAAGTGCCACTCACATTATTGAACCACTTTTATATACTTTTCATGTGGATTCAAACTCATATAAAAAACAATGGGCTGTATAAATTTGGAGTTATCTGCTCTCATTTGCTAAAATAATTCATTTGACTTTTTACCTGCAAGCTTTTTTTTGGGACTATGATCAACGATGGAGATATTCAGAAATGCAGAAATTCTGAACTACATGGGAAAATAATTTTAATCTTGGCATTGCTCAGTTAATTTTGACCATCAATCATTGTCATCGCTCTTATTCAATGCCGAGATTATTCAAGATTGACAAATAATAAATGTTACAAGGGTGAGTAGTACAGATCATGAATAAATAAGAAATTGCCTTCCCCTGGTTAACTCTTGATGGAGTATAGCCACATATGTGAGGCAGGAAATCTCCAATATTGTTGCTAGGTACTTAGTCTACGCCACAGATGCTTGTTCTGTCACAATAGTGTTCGGTATTTGGTGAGATTATTCTTAGGCACAAGCTTTGTACCCTTTCCAACTTGGAAATGTCTTCCCGAGATATATAATAATATAGGAACTGCCATGACATAGACTGTAGACGTTCTGTTATTTTAGCCTTCGCATTTGGTGCAATGCAATGTTTTGCAATGCAATAGTTTTGTATCTGGCAGCTGGTTTGCAGTACGTCGACTTAACACTAATGGCACAATGCTCATTTGTGGCTATAGGTGGTTCTTTTCCACAGCCAATGGATATATACTCTTGAATGTGAATGAATGCCATGTCAAGAATATTGCCTTCAAGAGTCAGAAAGTCTACGAGCTGTACAAAGGGAAACAACAATGCAATATCAGATGTCTCGAGATCACTAAAGTCCCCACAGATGAATGTTTTGCATCATGGGTATTTTCCAATGCAGCTTGATATTGAAGAGACAATGTGATCAAGAGTCTTTTCTTTCTCTGCCTTGGTTAAAGATGGTGGATGATAAATAACTCCAAACAGTACAGGATTGTAGTTTGGTTGATGTAAACGAAACCAGTAAGTTAATACTTTTTCATCAGTGTATGAAGAGGGTTCAACTATCGACAGAGACGGTCTAACATACACAGCGACACCACCACATCTCCTCTGTTGTCGATGCGTTGTATGTAGGTCCAAGCCTCTGATACCAAACACCTTTTCCTTTTCCTTTTATTTAACCATGATTCTGTGAGGAAAATTATATCATACAATAAAGTGTTTCGGAAGAAATGTTAACCTTATTAGCATCTTAAAGGCACACAGTACATTACGCCAGCTGAGTTAAAGTTAAAGGTTTCGTATGTGACAATCCGCCAAAATCATAGTAGCCAGATGATGATCTGCTCCCAAGGAGCTCATGGCAAAGAGCAAAATCATTATTGTACATGTAGGCACAGGCAATGCACAAATCAACAATAAACAGACCTTTAATCATTTACGGCAAGCTTTCTCATGAGATAGCTTGAGGATTTCTAAAAGTGATTAGTAGTCCTTATTATCAGTCATGAACTACTATCTGCTGACTTTTACATGCTGGCTGCACTGAAAGGCATCTTATGTTTAAGATGTAACCTTCGGTTGCTACGACAGCACCCCATTCGGCTAAATTTATACAATTGTCTAATTACATGTATTCTGATCTGTACTGGTCATATTAATGAAATCTATGGACCATCATAGTATCTGGGTTTCATCATTCCTCGTATACAGTATATCACACAAGTGTTACACCATACCAACTGTGATTTCCTTTATTTCACTTGTACTATTGTACTTAGTCTAAGTGCTCAGACTCCAAGGCGCAGGGAGTTACTTGCGCAAGCTATCAAAGGAGTTTGATAGCTTGCGCAAGTAACTCCCTGCGCCTTGGAGTCTGAGCACTTAGACTATATTGTACTTAATTTGATCCATTATCTCCTGCAAAAAATTCCAGTCATGTGCTTGTCCCTACAATTAAAACTAACTGTACATTCATAGTCTACCATATGATCGATTCGTTGACTCTGCAGGTCCTTACACTTATAATCCCATCCTTGGCACCTGCATAATAAAATATGGAAGCATAACTCCACACAGAGAGAAATATTGCGGTGTATGTGATAAGAGCCTTCTGGTAAAACATTCTTCTTGTGAGTTTGCGGTGTTTTAGCGTTATCCTAAACAAAGGGTCTTATGGTAAATCGACTTAAATATTTCATTTACCAGAAGAAATGATAAACTACATGGTGTGGCTTTCTTATTGTAATCTTACGGTAAATGTGTCATAATCATGAGTGCTTTGTCTCTGTGATTGCAGCATACATGACTATGACTATTCAACAAATGTGTCACAACCAAGAAGGGAATACGTGTTGTTTGAAATCCGAAATTGGGAACAGGGCTTTATAATCTGCTTTAGAGGCAATACCCCTAAATCATTTCGACAGTGGTTTTGGTCATATTATTATGAATATTGCAATGTGTTTGCTGGAATTTGTGTTTATTTTCAATATTATTTGCCTGCCCACCGTGTGATAAAAACTTACAGGGATTAAAAATAGAAAATTCATAATATTGTTGATATAAAAAAGTACAAATTTCCAATTGCGTGTCAAAGGACAACGTGTCTTATACAGAGAAATATCAAGCCATTGTCAGTATGAACCAGAGATGCAGGCGAAAGATATGGTAGAATGTTTTGCTTCACTGTTATAATCTCTTCTGTTTCATGAGTAACCTGGTAGGCATGATAGTGGGAACAGAAAAACGTTTCAACTACAGCGCATGTGAACTGATACGTGCTCCCATCAGGAAGCATAGATTTGATTTTGCCAAATACAGGCTGGGTTAGCGTGTCGTTTACCTCAACCACCAAGTAATCTCCAACACGATAATCAGTACCTCCTATTTCTACACCATGTTTATTTTTGACTATATTCATCACAGTCTCCTGGGTATCAGCATATTCCTTGATTTGGTAGCGTTTTGCCACTGTGAGAGGAAGGTTCTTGAAGTTACCTACAGAAAAATAAAACTCGAGATTTAAGCATTGTTCCTTTCTGGAATGTACTACCATTTAGCATTTTCAAAGGAAATAGTTTGTGCCTGAAGGGCGGGCCGCAAATGTCTGTGCAAATTTGCTCCATCTCCTACTCCTAAGTTGGTGTTGAGGAAATATATCACACTGTTACAACTGGTATGAATGGAAATCATACTCACACGAAACTGAGGCCACTAGCTTTGCCAGACGATGTTTAGATTCATATCGCATGCACCAGTAATTGATAAGCGGCCCATGATCTCTGATGCTGTGACCATAGTGTGTCATGAAATGGGCTTTGGGAGTTAGGTTTGCTATATCTCCATACACCTATGAGAAAAGACAAGTATAAAACAGGCGTCATTAAGGGTGAACTGAGCTGTCAGGGAGGAAAGCTAAATTGTTTAAAGTTATAAAATGTGCTGGGGCTGTGGAAGTTCGAGGCAGATATAGTTCATTATACAAATATTTTATGATAATACAGTATACATATTAAAGATTTTGGCACCAGCACCACCTTGGAAGAGGGAGGGCAGGCATAGGAGTTCAATAACGGCATTGGCAAAACTTTGTGCATGCTCAGCTTAGACCTTTCAGCAACAACTGACTGGGCTGAGGCAGAACCATAAGTGATGCGCTTGAATTTCAACTTACAGCGATAAACATGCTGTGATGTTCCTCTATTAGCCCTTCTAAGGTGTAACTGCAGTCAATTGTCATCTCGGGAGCAAAAACAATATCCATTATTGTCCTAAGCAGAAGAAATATTGCCCACTCAGGGTAGTCCACAGGGATTAGGTGTCCAATCATCTGTGGAAGAAATCTGATGAGAGCCCACATTTGGCTGGCACTTTGTTTCATTGACTCGACATTCCGTTGAACAGAGGGCCTGTTGGAGGCTTCGTGTCTGCTGCAAAACATAAACAATTTCTGATAATTTGTCTGGTCCATAGGTAACAGAGCTGACGATGATTTACTCACATCTCTCGGCTGTTATTGTCACCATTTCAAAGTCTGTAATTGAGTAGGTTAGGCCTACTGAAATCATATTTTTTCTACTTATGTTGTTGAGTAGCCTAGGTAAGAATCATCCACCAAAGTGAAAACTTACCCATAGTCCAGTGATATGATCTTTTGGTTGAGATAATCCAGCGTAATTATCTTGTCCTGTATCAGGGCTTCAAGCAAACATTTAACCTCTGTCTTCCCCAAGCCTTCCAATATATCATGCCTGCAACATAGAGATAAACATCTTTGCTGATTTCTATTCATTTTTTTAAATTAGGTTTCTGCTTGAAAATTTCAAGTAAAATAATTGATTAAAAATCAAGTTTAAAAAAAATGCAGCGTTGTTGTCTGTAAGTCTACGCTAGAGAGGTCAAGACTAGAGTGTCGACCCCCACCCCCACAAAGCCTCCTTCAGCCGACCCCGACAGCCCGCTCTCCTCCTCTCCCATCAAATTTATGAGTAATAATCTTATAAAACTCACATCACATCGGGAACTGTAGAATCAACACCAGAGAAGTAAGAGAGTTCATCCAGTGCACATGGTTGTTTGACTCCATGTGAGGATGTAAGATCAGCATTATCCAGTACCATTTCAACATCTAGATGATTACCAATGGCAGAACGCCGGAGCTGATCTCGACAGTGGGTTGATTCTGGGATCTCGTTTTTTGATATGTAGCAGAACCTACAGCAATGGCCTCCACTGAAACTCTGTATCATTCCGAGGATAGCATTAGCAGCAAGATTATCACCAACTATGTGTTCCAAAGTTGCATATAGCTTCCCGTCATTGCCAGCAAGTGATACACCAGAATACAAAGCTTCCATATCCGCAATGAATGGTTTGAGAATCGCAGCATATCCATATTCCTTCACATCACTTGCATGGCAAACAATTGCAAGATGTATCGCTCTGAGTTTACTTGCAGCCTTTCCAGGAATGGTATAGTAGAACATTGTTAACTTGTGAACTCCAGCACGTGACCCTAATGGATTCGCTACCTCAATGTCATCATGATAAAGTATCAACTTTAAGGCTGTCGGATTGTTTGAGTGGAATTCTGAGGATTTGAAACGATGAGTGTCCAGGTAAGAGGCAACAACATCCTGTGATGGTTGTTGAGGCTGAACTCTAGAGTAGTATTGGTTGTACTTTTCCAACATCGGGATAATTGGCACATACTGGGCTTCAACATCCACATTGACATTCGACCCATCAGGACGTACATCTTCACGCTCCCCAATTTTGTAGGGTTTGGAAAGCACAAGCCCTTTACCTGTGAAGTACTTCATTCGTTGGTATTCTGTTGATAGATTGGTAAACAGCCCCTGTGCATGTTTTATTTCAGCTCTTAGCGACTTCAATGCATCATTATCGCTGACCATATCCTTTGGCAAAGTGTCAACAAAGTCCGTTACTAGATTGTCCAATCTACTAACTGTCGTCATGATAAGCGCTGTGACAGATTCTACAGTATGTTGGACTTGCTTTGTAGTTGAGGTTCCCTTGGTGTACAACTCAAGCAAAAACCTAGATGAGCAAAAAAAATTTGGTTTTAATGAGAGAATTCAACATACATGTATATTAGAAAATGGACGTAGCATACAAATGACAAGTCATAATTGGTATGTTGATCACTCTATAATATTCGTATTGCTTTACATACTCATGTATCTCATGCTTAAATTATTGTTTCTTGTTACCCATTATACATTATGCTACCCATTATCATACAGAAGCACCCTACCTTTCCGCAGCCTGTCTTTGGGGATGAATACTTTGATAGCTGTGTTCTATGGTATCTCCATCATTTTCCTCACAATCCTCAAAATGTTCGATATCTACCAAAAGGATACAAGCTAGAATATGATAGATTACAGCATCAGTTCCCAAAGTCCCATCAGTCCAAAAGTAATGGATAGTAGAATTCAACTACAAAGTGAGTCTTTCCTGAATCACTGTTCTATCATCCATTTATCATATTGAAACTTTTTCAAATCAGTCATCAAACTAACCTGGAGTCATTGGGTGACTGACATCCACGTCACAATCTTCAGCCTGGTCACTATCTCGGTCACATAGTGTACTTACTGCTTCAGAATGAAGATCCTGAGCTACAAACATATTAAACATTATTATAAATTCATGGACAAGAGGTTAAATTTACAGTAGGCTATGGCTATTGGTGGAGTTACTCCATCGGTATAAAATTTTGTGTCTAGCTAAAAATCTGGCATTTTTTCATTACACATTGAATGATGGCGCAGTTACAACCTTCAAAAATTCAATTCGGCTGCTTGACAAAAGTTGACTTGATGTTTACCTGGTAATTGGGAAGCTTGCCCGTTGTTATGGCATTGTCCTCGTAGCTCAGGGCAGAGTGGTGCCATCACTAGGTCAGAACCATTCATGTGAAGCTTGATATGCTTTCTGTATGATTCCAAACCACTATGACATTTCCATACACATGATCCACAGCGCTACAATAATATAACAGTCTTTCAATCACTCATACTCAATGATAATCAAAGGACATTCTTTTTTGGTTTCAATCTGGAACTTGCTTGCTGGTAATCAACAGACAAGTAAGCAAGTGCTAAAAGATTACTTACCAATGGATGCCGTATTGGATTGCTTTCAAACTTAGTGATTTCTAGCTTATGATAGAGCTCAGTGTGCCGCACAATGGCTCTTGGAGATTGATTAGTAAAGTTGACAGAGCAGTAGAAGCAGATATAACTACACTTCATCCTTTTCCCTTATATTTTCCTCTTACGTTGAATCTGAAATGAATAACAAAATCAATCAGACACACAGTTAATTGATCTCTTAGTTTTGCAGAAAAATTTTATACAAGTGAATTGATTCACTTTTGGTGTAATGCTCATGTCATGATCAAAGCATGACTTTCTACAAGGGTCCAATAAGTCAGAAAGTAATCAATCAATGTTTCTATTTGAGTGTTGATGAAAAATCGAAGTTCACCCCCATTCTTCTGAATAAATCATTGGCCACAAACATTGGAAACCACTAGTCACAGGGTCACCATTTCATCTAAATTGCTATGAATATTGTAGGAGCCAAGGGGTCATCTGGTACTCCTTTGTTTTGCCAAACTTTGCTTATTTATTTATGTTACAAATATTATTACTTCTCTTTCTTGTGGAAACTATATAGATTTAACTTACATATAATATAGGGCTGCAGCAAGCAGTTGATATTCATCAAATCAGAAGAACACCATGATGGAACAGCAGCTCATGTGTTAAAATAAATTCCTCTGAAACAAGTGTTCAGGTAGGAATAATGTCTACTACCTTGCTATGAGTAAACATTTAGTGAAAATAAATTTTAATGTACTTTATCTAGAAGAAGAGCGCATTCTTTACTACCTCCATAAATAAAAGAGTATAAACATAGACCAAGAAGATAAAAAAAATCTGAAGAAATCTTATAGTTGAAAAATAGTACTATTTTCCTAAACAATAAAGGACTATTTGAAGGCTGCTAATTTGGGCGCATTTTTAGAGAGGAGAACGATATTGTAAAATTCAGAGAGAGACAGCTCTAAAGAGAAAATTCACTAAACACATCAACAAACCATCTGCAATGGCTAAAGAAACTCCAAATCTTAGTGATTCATATACACCTTTAACAGATGTAAGCTATGATTTAGACACACCAGTCAGGCAGGCTCTTATGGACCCAGATGACTCCTTTCTTTTGGAGGGCAACACCTAATTCTAAACAGGCCACAGCTTCTAGTTCTTCCCGTTCCAACTCTGATCAATCCACACCAGGTTTAAATGGAGCTAGTTCTAGTAGTGCAGTGACTATAGGAGAACACAGCAAGTATAACTATTTGAGTGCAGCTGATCCTACAGTAGCAGCTATACTCAAAGGTAAGATCATGATGACTTTTCTAAATTGTTTTCTACTAGTAGATGGGACTAGCAATAAGTATCACTGATAAGGCAGCCAGTGAGATGCTATTGAATTGTAAAAAAAAAGTTATTTGAGAATAGAGTCATAGTTTGGTAAGCCTTGATGGAAACTATAGTCATACTCATACATACATACATACATACATATTCGTACTAATTATACACAAAACCAAGAAAGGTCAGGTGCTAAGCAAAGCCTACTCCTTATTATACCTACTTATTATTACTATTAGCTATCAGCTCGCTGTATCTTTTATATATAATAAGTAAAATTTCATTATTATTGGCATCTTGTAAAATTCCGGACCTAGCAGATATCCGTCACACTCAGGATCAGCTAGAGGGAAGGTATAGAGGAAAGGCTGTGACAGAACCAGCCTGTCACTCACTGGAAGTCACCCATTGTATGGTTGATAGGATTTTTCACTGTTTATTATTATTACATGTTTTGATTATTACTTGTAGAAGCAGGTATAGGCGAGAGTGAAGTACACCTCCTTGAAAAGAGTGATATCTCTCAACTGACTCCTATCATGGGTGAACGTTTGAAGATTAGAGCTATTCGGGACTTTATTAAGGTAAACATGGTGGTGTTGGTTGATGTCACACTGTGGAAATGGCACGTCAGCAAGAAGCATGGATACGACTGTTATCATTGTCTTTGTAACTTGTACGAGTATTGACACGAAATAAAGTCATTGTTCATTCATTCAAAAATTCATTCATATATCTGTTGCTTGGTGTTAGACTTCCCTCAACTCTTGTTTTCACGCTGTCAAATTCCAAACTTGAGCCTGTGTTGACTCACTTGAATGGTTTTTTCCTTGTACAGAGTACGCAGTCTGTCAGTACTTCTCGCTCCAGTTCAACTGGACAAGTGGGTGATTCTGTAGTTCCTGGGGCAACTGGAGTCCCAACCTATGGACCAAGGCGGAATATTGTGAGTTTATTATATGGCTTATGTCCTTTCTCTTGTGACAAATATCTGAGATTATTGTGAGCCAACATTCCGGTAAAATATTTTCACCCTCCACATGACAAATCAACTAGTATGTAATCTAATTTTAAAGACAAAGTTGAATGTTTAATAACCCAACATAAATAAAAAGAAGTTTGGTATGTTTTCTTGGTTCTGCATTGTAGGAGTGTTATCAACAGGATAATTTCTTACTGTGTCATAATTTTTTTGAGAAAGATGCAGTTGGCAATGATAGGAACTTTACTAACAAAGTTGGAATTTTATTTTGCAACTGTTTTTTCAGATGGGGCAGACTTCCACTAGCACTGGTCCGATCGAGGAAGGGCGCATGTCTGGAGTACCATATGCATCACCAACTCAGGGATTTAGACAGAAACATACAAACACCGTTTACAGACCTTCTTATCATGAGACACAGGTTTTTGTATATGTATGTATATGATGGTTGTATTGTTCCATTTTGGAGACATTGCGTTGATGTACAATTTTCATTTGACCTGTTTATCACCAAGGGTAAAATTGCTAGAAAATGTATTTGCTATTAAGAGGAGCACATAAATAATATTTTGATTTGTTTAGCTTCATGTATTGTTGGAGGAAGCTCAAGGCATACTGTGGTTTGTCGCACCCCATATATGATCCAAAATGTTGGCATAATAGATTTAGCCTTGTAAACTAATATCTGGTGGTCTGAGCTTAAACTACTGGTGCCACTCAGACCAATCTGTGCCCGTGGAATTCTGTATAGCTCAGAGATATCTAATTGAGATTGTCACCTGATAAGCAAATAATATGCGTGAACCGATCTTCAAAAACAGGATGATGGCACTATTTCATACCCTGATTTTGATGATTAGTCTGTGCAAATTATTGGCCCATTAGATGACAATGCTCATACCATTAGTTGTGAGCTATACATAATTAAAAAACACACACCTGCCTGTGTGGCAGCAGAAGTTTAAAGATTTTATATGCGATGAGACCCCTGATTTGACCAAGATCCACTTCTTTTTTTTCCAGATGAATAATCTGATACTAGGAGCATATGAAAGGCTGCAGGGGAAATTTAGTAAGACAGAAATTAAACGATATACAGGAGATGAGTTGATTACTAAAAAGGAGCGAACAAGGCTACAAAGGATCTACGTGCCATATGTTGTAGAGAAATACACAGAGAAGTTTGGGAACCAGCACGTGACGTGTGACATTATACAGTATGTCGCAGAAGCTATGGTGAACCAGTTCCCATCACTGAGAGACATAAACACAGACCATGCTAGCCCAACATTTGTAAGTATGACCAATGGTGAAGAAACTTTTGAGATAGCAGTGGTGCAAGGTTAGACCTAGACAAGGCTGCAACCATCATGTGGTCTTGATGCATTTATTTTGCACAATTAATCATCGTCTCAGAGAGTTAATAATCGACAGTGCTGTTTTCCGTCAGTTATTGTAGTTGTTCTTTCAAGCTAGAGTAGCGCTTAGTGGTTTGTGATAATATTTGATGGGTTTAGGAATATAGCGAAACACATGTCAAAAATCGGGGATTTCTTTCTCTCAATTGTGTCCATTGCTTATCTAAAAGGAAAACTTCAACTATCAGCCACTTGATTCTGATCTTGACTCATCAATTTTAACGAATAATTTTATGTTTTTGTAGAGACATTTTTTTGTGCGTCGCCCTACTTCAGGACAGTTGTACGAGGCGTTCAAGAATGTTAACAGGAGTCTGCCTGACGAACTAAAACTAAGACAGAGTACAGCCAGCAAGGGAAGGAAAAGAAAGGCAACAGAGTCGGCGACAGTTCCAACGCCGGTCAATCTCTCCTATGAAGAGAAAGGTAAAACTTCTGTTTAAGATATCTTAGTTTTCATTCGTCAAACATAATATTCGACTTAAATTGGATGAGAGAACCTTGGTCTGAATTTATTGGTTCCATCCATGGTTATCTATTGTGCTGGTTTATTGTGTACTCTCTTGTACTCGACGACAAAATCTGTAACGGGTTAACATATCCTGTGAACCGCAGCAACAGTTTACAAATGTACAGAGACTTCACCTGCAGTCTCCTCCTTTATTCCCACTCACAGACCATGTGACCGTCGAAAAACATTAAGCTCACCATTGGTAGCTACCTGCTGTCTGTCTGTTTAAACACCTTGTATTAATTAATTCACTCCTTCCAATTTCTAGTGAAAGAGATCGAGTTGGCACCCCCTCCAAAGAGAAGAAAGCTTCTGGCTGAAACCTATGCAGAGAGGAGGCTTTGGATTGTCACAGAAGGCCCAGGAATGATCGAGACCCTGAAGAAATTCAATGTTTTCGTCAGATGTCCTGAAGAGGTAAGATTTTTATTTATTTTGAGGTGTGTAATAGATGCACAGTGATGGTAATATTGTATGGCATTGTAGCTACTTATATTGCATTGCTATGATTCACAGTTTGCGTAACTGAATTAAATTTTGAAAAGCAAAAAAGTTAGATAGCTAGGAAGAAAAATTTACAAATATATTTATAAAATATTTCTTCTTGATAGTGCTGTTTTCAACCAGTGTTATTCCATACTGTCGTGTTATACACAACTTTGACTTGTGCCCTATTATATGACACGATGCTTGCTATCACAATCATTACAGAAAAAGTCCAGTTCTGTATGGGCAATAGCCAGTTTTGTGCAAAAATCATATTAGAGATTTTGTTGGTGTAGCCCATGTTACATGCTAAGACAAATTATAGGAAGGGTGCTCTGAGACATGTGGCAAGTGCTGTACAAGACTCATGCACTTGCACAGCACCTGCCACAAGTCTTACCACACTCGGCGCCAGCTACGGCTTTTAGTGCCCATTCAGAACAGGATAAATATTTGTAATGACTAGATGATATCTCCTTCCAATTTCTGTTTTGCCTTAGTTGGGTGATACTGTTTATATTCAAAATAAAGGAAAAATACTTTTTCCCTTGTTGTAGATATCATATGAGTTTGATCGGATAGATAAGGCACATTCGGCAGCTAAGGGATTGGAGAGGCTGGAGAAGCTGATAGGCTTGCTGGAGCCAACAGGTAAGGGTCGCTGTAATTGTCATCTTTTGGGGCATAGCATAGACTGGTAATTGTATACGAGATCATAAACAGTGCAGTCCACATTGAAAGAATATTTATGGAATTCATGTGGTTTACCTGTTTGAACATCATATTAAAGCTTACCCAACCCCTCCTCTTTCTAGCACCAATGAACGAATTGTACCGGGTTGAGGATTTCATTTGATATGTGGCATTTGCATGACACTGGTGTACCATCCTGCTGATTCGCATAACTAATTACACAAACAGCGTTGATACATTTCTATCTCTTTTCTCCACAGATGATCACGTACTGACTTTGAACAAAATGATTTGAAAGTGTGGTTTGAAGTTTAGAGCAAGGGCTATGGAGGTTTTGTTACGTGTCGGCGACGCTGCTCTGACTTCAAACAAATACGGGAGTGTAATCTTATGTAAAGAGGATACGGGACTCAGTGTATGTGTATACAAGGGTTTCTCCTTTCCTGTAAAGTCTCTAGCCTCAGGGCTGAATTATCTCATCATGTTATTCTTTCTTTTGAATATTGACTACCCAAAGCAAGCTCCAACGCTATTCCATTTTCTTTCAAACCTGCATGGCCTCAAGGTCCCTCTCAGCTGCACCATGACAGACCTCCAAATACTTCTCAAATAGATAGTTCTCATGTATATACTAAATATTAAAACAAATTTTATCATACTTTAAAATCTGGATATTGCCTCTTATTTTAGCCCCAATTTTCACATGAATTTTTTTTGTGACACACCTAATTACATACTCTCACCCTTCATTTTATTGTTCTAATTCAAATTTTCAAATTTACATACTGAATTCTTAATATTAAGCTTTTCTACCTCAGTGGTCATGGATTTTTATTTGTGTTTTTATCAATAACAACTCAATTCTTTCAAGTACAACATTTCCTCTTAATATCTACTGTGTTGTGTTGTCTAATTCTGAAAGGGTTTCTTATGCACAATTGTGAAAAAAATTGAGCCTCTAGCAACAATCAGTTTTATCATAACCTTCTAATCAATCAATATCATCACAGCCTCTGGTAAAGTTTTACCAGAAGATATTATCAGTCATAACATTGGCTCTTATCGATCATATCCAGAACAGCCATTGTTATTTATCACAAGCGCTGGTAAAATTTACCAGAAGATCTTATCAATAATAACATTGTTTCTTATCAATCAGATGCAGTACAGCCATTGTTATTTTACCATAAGCCTTGGTAAAATTTATCATAATGTCTTATCATCTATGTGCTCCAGCAGAACACTATTTCCCATAAGAAACTGGTGTTATTGATTAGAAAATCATCATAAGATGACCAGAATAATTGGTTGAAAAAGCAACCATTAATTCTGGTAAGCTTGTAATCAATTTCACCGCACTATTTTTCTCTGTGCAAGTTTGACCTTTGTTTCAAAACTACATACGAGTACGACTTCGTTAAGATGTGATGTTTTAAAGGGTAATTTGGTTCAGATCCAACATTGGTAAGAGATGTCCCAGTCATCACACGGGGGTTAGCATGTAGGCAGTAATACTGTTGACATTCTATGTGGCTTACTTCTACCCACTTTCTATGTTTTTTTTGGCATCTAAGTTCTTCCCATCTAAGTTCTTGGCTTCTATGTTCAAAGTTCTTCCCCCAACAATTTATGACATCGCCCAACAAGAGCGATTATCGTAGAAAATTCCACTGAGCCTAGCATGTGATTCACAGATTTACACTGAGAAGGGAGATTTAAAACATTGTGACGACATTGTCCGTCTGTCCCGCTGTGTTAATGTTAAGTATAACAGCTATGGCTAAGGATGACACGTAAGGCCTGCCTGGGTTTGAATCATGACTGCTTGATGGTCTAAACACACTTGATGGCTGCGCAGCAGAGCGGCTGTGGTTATAGCCGCACTGTCAGTTCGGAAGCTGGACTATTGGCATATTATTTTTAATTCTATCAAGCTGTATTTGTGTATGTATTAAAAATGACAGGAAAAAGTACAGGAAAGAAAACTATGTTATTCTCAAGTTAATGTAGTTTATGATTTGGAAGAACATTAAAGCAGAATAAATAGAACTTGTTGTGTTACTTGGTACTAATTTGTTTTTCTCAGTGTTTCTTCAAGCAAACCGCCAACACTATAACTCCAGCGATGAATCCTATGGCAGCGAGTGAATACAACAGTGGTTCATACCATGCTCTATGATTGACTTTCCTCAACTCAGCGTTGTGGTTTGACTCGTACTTAGTGAGATTTAGGTTTGTGACATCATCTTGAGATATACCAGTCTCGCTGGCCCAATCACTAACATTGAGAGGTAGAAGAGACACATAGACTGTAGGTTGATGTGTTGATGGCATACTCCCTTGTAGACAGAAATCAGATTCACAATGTTTCAGTGTCTGCACCTCATCATGTGTATAGGTCCAAGTCATACCTCGGACAATCTTATTCTCATGTCCCGCCTCAATTTCTTTCTTTATTCCTTCAGCGATGCTTTGTGCTGCATCTTGGGAAGGATAGCAGCCCATACCCAGGCGATTTGACACCCGCCAAACATTTCGGTCATGTTCCACACGCCAGTAGATGATGCAGTATTGGGACATACGATAGCTCCAGCCGATGACACCTTCTGTCGGAGAATGTGTCCAGTCTCCCCAGGCTAACATAGCTTCCATGTGTCCAGGCTCAATCAGGTTTGGTACATGATCTGTCTCGCCGTGAATCCTCTTAGCAAAGATGATGTTTAGCACATATTTGCTATAATTCTTGATTTGAAGTTGTATCTTTGCCGAGTCCCTATCGTTATTGATAGTATCCCAAAGTTTACTCACTGCATCGACGGAGGGGCCAGCCAATGCCATTGGGTCGAGCTCTCTTTTCATCATATCATGAATGATGTCACCGGTTACCACGGTAACTGTTGTCTGATTCTTCGTTTGACGTATCAAAGCAGCAGAGGAAGCGAGAGCAAACAGCATTAACAGGACAAACCTTTCCATTGTAAAGTTCTGTACTATGTCAACTTCTGAACTATGTTAACTTCTTACATTGATGAGACCACTTGTCAAAGTGAGAGTTATGAGAAAGTGTCTCTGATAGGGCAGTTTGATAAGGGGCTGGGCATTAACAGTACCTATAGTAGTACCGCAGCATCTTATCAAATTTTGTGGTTTTTTTGATAAACCCAATAACATAATCCGCATCACGGCTGTTGATAAGGCACAAAGAGCAAAACTCTCCAGTATCTCAATTGTTAGCTTAGAGGTCAAGCTTGATGCGTTACCACCATTAATACCCTGATAAGCTAACAAAAACTCCCTCAAATATAGCTTGCTAAGCTTATTAAATCTGAATAAATGTTTATTGACACAATGCAACTGACGGGTGTAACTTAGTGCGATAAAGATAATGCTTACTCCCTCATCAGTCAGCCCAGCCCTCCCCTTCCTTCCTTCCTGCTAGATTTCACCTGAAACCTCCGGTCAGAAGCTGGTATTAATTAACTAATTACAAGGAAACTATGTTGTCATCAAAATTAAGCAGTTCCAATACGATCAGCCATTGTTTTGGTTGACAGATAGCCTAAATGAACTATAATAGTCTCTCTAATTTAACCAGCATTGAGATTAGTATAGATATGTGAGGGACCTGTGCTTGAGCTTAGGCTCTGCCCCCCCCCCCGTACCTTATCAGCTTCTTTGAATCTAATATGTAACTCAGCGGTAGGTACGAAAAACCGAACCACGAACTCACAAGCTACGAACCTCTCAAAAACCGAACCTTCAATGTGTCTGGTAACATAATTTCGTCCAATGATGATCTTTATAACAAAATGTCAAAACTTTGATGAACAGTTATCCTCTCTTGCACTTTGGCAAATGGTAGAGGACAACTCCAATCCCAGCAGAGAGTTTAGGACATAGGAGCAGGGAGAGAGGGAAGGGAATAGGGAGGGGAGCAGGGAGTATGTCTCCGACTGAACAAAGAAGGGAATTTTGTTCTAGAGAAGACACCAGGCTAGATCATGGCTTGAACGATTTCAAGATTGAGACAGAGGTTCTGGAGAGCTGGGAGCCACCAAGTTCAAACTTAGTGATTATTACCATGGTGGTGCGACTGATCCTGGAAAATTGAGTGATTATGCACAAATGCACGCAGTGATCCTTTTACTTACTAAATGATTCTTGCAAATACTCGGTTTATGTGATCATTGCACTGTTTGAGTGATAAGGTGATCCAAGCAGATAACATATTTTATGCGCATTCAAATAAAGGTAATGGTTCAGAGAAGAGACTGTTGATGGTGTTTACACGTGTATTCAATGAACTTATTTGTATATTATGATGCCTGAAATAGAGGCAAAATGAGAGGCAGACAAAAGGCCTGAGAGAATAGTAATGGCTCAGGTGGATTATTACTGAAGTGTGAGCATTCATGGCTGTGAATACACATGTTATGGTAGACCATTGGGGACATAAAGCAGTTCCTATCCAGTGGCAATGTATGTTGTTAATGACAGTAAGCTAACTATCAAGCCATAACTGTTGCACACCAGCTATCACGAGGTTTGTGCTGTGTCTTCTGGTACTGCGTAACTAAAAAAAACCAGAAAATATCACATTCAAATTCAAAGAGATGTGTTTGATATTATATGTCATGTTATTATCAGTTAAAATTTATAACTCACTTTTTGCTCACTGCGCTCTACTCATAGCTTTAGGGCAGCATGAGGCAAGCTTCCCGTTTCGTCATTGCCGGTTAATATTATTTGCTTTTTTATGGCTAGTGGTGACTGGTGAAGTTCACACCACATTACATCTATCAATCATGCTCGGCTGGGATAAAATGAATAATACACCAATTAATTTTGGTACATACCTGACCTAACTTGCAGGTAATGTAGTTGGTTTACACGAGGCCGTTGCAGAAGACTAGGATATTATCATTATCAGTTTAGTCCGGGCCACCAGAGCTTGAACCTGAATTCGTTACACAGCTATAGTACAGCATTGAGCATGTTAGTCTGACCATCTGACCAAAATAAGAAAAACAGGCATTTTTTGGTATTCACTTTGTACGAGTCAGAGAAATCAATAGCTGAAGTTGTAATGAGTAAGGGCCCATATTGATATCTACAAACACAAGATTTCTTATGTTAGTTATTGCAATATGCAGTTAATATAGTATTTGCCTAACCACTTTCATAGAATCATTTCATAGATGATCAAGCCTGATCAAGCTAATGTAAATTTCAGAGAGGCAAGACTGATCCGATATCTCTTAGAGTAGCACGAAATGCTGTATGTAAGACCTAACAGTTATAGTTATATAGTAAATAAGCTCAATTTTTTATAGAAGAATTATAATGTATATTAGAGGTCCTACTTTCCCTCTCATGCTTTGTTTGAACAATGAACTAAACTGAGGTTTAGTTCATTCATTGGTTTGAAACCAAAGAACAGCCATGAACCTTCAAAACAATATTTCAAGATAGGCCAACACCCATAGTACATACTTGTTAACTCTGTTGAGATGTGATGATTCAGGTGGCAGCCTTCTGCTCCTCCTGTGACGAGTCAAAGGGGCTCCAATTTATTAAACTGTGAGCATTTCTAATAAATAAGTGAGGTGTGTCCTCCATTACAGCCTTCTGTAGTAGCTCCACATACTTCCATCATTTTCAAACTTGCAGGAACATATAGTCAAACCATTCCTCTCTCCAATGCAAAAGTTCATTTGGATTCATCATGACTAATTTGACATCTGCTTGGTGTGTACCAAACTGTGCCATCTTGCTCTCCATAATTTTTCATCAGGTGACTTTGAGCTTGTGCACCTAGTTAGGATGCAATGAGCTCTATTAAAAGTCAAAGTTTGATGTCTGTTATATTATTGGTCACTTATCAAAAACATGACATTTCATTGGCTACTGACAATTTAAACTTTGAGCAAATTGATTTAAGCAGGAGAGGATAATCATGAGTTCGGTTTTTAGAGGGTTCGTAGTTCGTGAGTTCGTGGTTCGGTTTTCGTACCTACCCGTAACTCAGACGCAACCAGACAAGTCCAGACAAGTCTAAACATTTTATTTTAGTTTTCTGAAGTCGGCGCCACCAGTCATGTTAAGTTGTGTTTGAAAAGAGAAGTAAGATTTTGGTTTGGTGTGCAGCTTGATGACTGTAGTGCAGTGTATACACTCACAGAAAAAGTGCTGAAGATTCACTCAACATCTAAATTATTATATTTATATTGTATATATTACATTTATATTGTATATTGTATATAAAATTGTGAAAATTTTATAACTCTATGTCTGATGGAAGCTATTGAAAAAATTGATGATACAAATATTGAATACAATGAAAAAAACATTTTTCAGAACAGTTTCTTTATACAGGTTTCTTATTATGGCATATCCTACGCTCTATCCTAAGTAGTAAAATTTAGATATTATATACAATGTTATATGAGCGCTGTCAAGTAGGACATCACCACTAAAATACAGATCTAATATACGTCATAAGACTGACATCGTTATATCACTGAAAACACATCATAGTTCTACATTAAACCTTTACCAGGAATCAGAATTAATATACGTTATGACTGCTAATTATCTGCAGCGTTATTTGGCTACATGGCCGGAATTTCTCTGATACTTGTAGCCTGTCCCACTCTTATT
Source organism: Membranipora membranacea (assembly GCA_914767715.1). Classification (NCBI taxonomy): domain Eukaryota; kingdom Metazoa; phylum Bryozoa; class Gymnolaemata; order Cheilostomatida; family Membraniporidae; genus Membranipora; species Membranipora membranacea. The sequence continues at coordinate 25,479,475 of OU612073.1, forward strand.
GGCCTAGATGGCATTATTTTACTGTATTTAGGAGCCTGAGCGTGTAGCTGCGGTTCTGATATATATCTCGGCTCCATTTCTGCACCTCCGTATATTGGATGGTAGCTGAGTAACTGGGGCGCTCTGAAAGTAATAGTAGGTAAATATGTGATAGCTGCTGATAAAGCTAAAAGAGAACAGTGCAGCTTCGCCACTATGCTTTTCTTCTCCTCACAATTGATATTTACTATTAACTTAGTGTTACCAAAGCAATGTCAGCTTTCAATTTTCCGCTGGCCAAGTATTGTCACAAGCAAGAGTTGTGCACTCACAACAAGAGGCTGATATGTTCTAGTTCTGTTCTATAACCATTAACAGGCCATTTCACAGGACCACAAGCTAAGAAAAATTAAACAAATGAAAATGAAAATCATTTTTAACATCCCCTTGGTCTAACCATAGACTTATCCCCCTCTAACTCTATGGGTCTAACCAAGTCATGACAATCACCCAGAAAGTTTCAGTTTCTGGTGGACCAGAAACCGAAATTTGATTGTTAGTGTATTTTTATTCAGATTCAATATTTTGATATTTCTTACCCGGGCGCCTCATCGTAACCATAAGCTGGTCCATCATATGGTAGGGGGTGTGTCCGCTCGTCCCCATGATAGCTAGATGGGTAATAAACTCCAGACTCGACTGGTCTCACAGCGTCATAGGGTACTCTATAGGAGGCTCCGTAAGGGGCGCCATAGGGCCGATAACCAGGGGCTCTATTAGGAGCTGAATAGACTGCGCTGTGATGGGCCTCACCAGTGTTAGAAGGAGGTATTGTGTAGGAGTCATAGAAGTTCTGTCCCGGCAACTGGAAAATAATATGATGAGAATGCTTGAGGGCTCGTGCTTGTTATACAAAAGGTGAGGGTACAATACATACAGTCCTATCATCTGCAGATTGTATTAGTTATTACTGACAGGCCGCTGTCATAAGGCATCAAATTAGGGAACACAAGAAATACAAACCCCCAATTATATACAAGGAGAACAAAACTTGAGAACATGTAGTTGCAGAAGACACACTGCAGGTAACTCATATCTCGTCGGACAAAGAGTTGTTATGTTATATTTCTGCGAGATTTTGAGCTAGGCACATCGATGTTGATGTTACGTATCTAACAGGGATCGCTCACCTCTTGATATAGATTAGTGAGATCAGGATTCTGTTTATATCCTGATTTATCGACAGCGTCTCGAGTCGATTGTGACTCGCTATCAGAGTCTTGATCGGAGTGAGTTTGAGGCGAGCAACAGGATACACAACACCTGTAATACAGTCATATGTACAAAGCATAGCCTGAGAACTACATAACATAGTCTGAGAACTACATTACATAGTCTGAGACACACAAAACTTAGTCTGAGAACTATAAAAGATAGCCTGATAACTACAAAAAGTAACCTGCGAGGCATTCACTCTTCACCATTTAGAAGTTACCCTCCTCACATTTCTCAGGTCACAGATTATGCATAATGAATGATTTTAATTGAATCAAGGTTACTGTGGGCTCCAGGTGTCACAGAAAATCAGCGGGCTGTGTGACAAGGGTAACAAGGCCCCAGGAATCATTAATGTTACCAAATTGAGAAGACAATGTTTATTGAGCCTACTTAATACAACGTACTTTGATTTTTCGTAATTACAGTTGTCATGATAAGAAAAGAAATGAAAAGAATGCCTACGAATAATTAAATTGTATGAGAATAAATCACTGACCTCCTGCGTTTAGGTGAAGCTTCCACGGAGACATCAGAGGTTGATGGCAGAGGAGAGTCTAGCTTTTCTTTTTTCTCAAAACAGGTACAACAATGTAGGCAACTGCAGCAGCAGCACAAATACTGTAAGAACAAGGTGGAGAAAGAGGTAAGAATAAACCTTTGTCTAAATTAAAACCTACGTTTACAACTCGCAGAACATTCTCCGACAGTAATGTCGATAATCTTCAAGCATGCTTAGATACCACACTTTGGGACAATCTCACAGATGCCAATGACAACATCAACCAGCGGACTGAAACGATAACTGACTACATTAATTTCTGCACAGACCTATGCATACCACCAAAGGAAGTTAAAAAATATGCCAACAAAAAGCCGTGGATTACAAAGCGCATTCTGGATATGATAGATGAGAAACATGACGCCCACAAAAATGGAAATAAAAAACTCTACCATAAACTCAAAAAGCAAGTCTCAAAAGAAAATAAAAAAGCCAGAGAAGAATATTCCCTAAAAATCCAACAACATTTAGCCAGTGATCCTGCAAACGCTTGGAACGACATTAAAAAAATTAGCGGACTTCCAACCAGCAACTCCAAGTCACAACCAGATATTAACTTCCAACCCGAAGAACTCAACAACTTCTTTGCCAGATTTGAGAAACAAGACACTCAGCCACCACAACCTGCTTACGAAAACCTAACTGCTCCTCCCTGCATAATAGATGAAAAATCAGTTCTGATACAACTCAAACGCCTCAACTCTAGAAAGGGTGCTGGACCTGATGGTCTGATACCAAGAGCATTAAAACTCTGTGCTGACCAACTAGCGCCTGTAATTACGGATATATTCAACTTCTCTCTAGACTCTCAAACAACTCCTAATATATGGAAATCGGCCATCATCAAACCACTGCCAAAAACTGACAAGCCAAATCAACTTAAACACTTCCGACCAATAGCCCTGACAAGCTGCTTATGTAAAACAATGGAACGTCTGCTGAAAAGCAATATAGTTAAAAACACTCCTCTCGACAATCACCAATTTGCCTACCGAGCTAAAAGATCAACCCAGGATGCAGTATTATGCCTTATTACCACAATAACTAGTTACATAGACCTTCAAGCTGCCAACTATGCAAGATGCCTATTTCTCGACTTCTCGTCTGCATTTAACACCATCAGTGTCAGTAATCTCCTCACAGAACTGCAACATCTAGACTCCAGAGTTACAAACTGGGTGTCGAGTTTCCTGACAGGCAGAACACAAAGAACAATAGTAAACAATATTCTCTCAACATCAATCACCACCAACACAGGAACACCCCAGGGTTCTGTCCTCAGTCCTCTATTATACTCAGTGTATACAAATAGGATTAGGTCAGAACAGAGCAATACAACTATTTTAAAATATGCTGATGACACTGTCTTGTATTGTTGGTTGCATCTCTGATAATAATGACTTGTCTAATTATTTTAATGAGATCAATAGAATCTCTGGTCTATGCAAAGAACTCGATTTATTACTTAATCCTTCTAAAACCCAAGAGATGCTTTTCTCCACTAAGAGAGATAAACCTGACAGTCCTACTCTCGAATTAAATGGTGTAAATATAGATTTTTGTGACAATGTTAAATATTTGGGAGTTCTCTTTGATAACAAATTACGTTTCGAAGATCATGTCAATAATGTTGTATCCAAAGCAAATCAGAGAATGTTTGTCATCAGAACCTTTAATTATCAGAGTACAAAGCCTTTAGCCTGCATGTTATTTAAAAGTTTTATTGTATCCATTCTAACCTACTGCCTACCTATTTTGTTCACTAGTATTTATTCACGAGACAAGAAAGCTCTGAGAAAGTTTTTTAAGCAAGGCGACAGACTAGGTCTTGATATTGGGGACCTAGATTCAGTCATATCAAAACGTACAAAGAACCTGGCCCTGCAGATAATACATGATGACGAACATTTTTTAAACAATTTTCTTGAGAAACTCCCCTCTGGCAGATATCGCAGCCTTAAATACAGAACTGCCTGGGGTAAAGACTCATTCCTCAGACACTTGATTTTGATATTGCAAGATATTTTTTAATCCACTAGAAGTCAGACATTACTTTACTCATTTTGTTTATGTTTCTTTTTGGTATTCCCTACTCATGTAACAGTATAAACACTCAATCTCGCAGCATACCTAATGTTTGTGACAAAATAAACCAACCAACCAACCAAAGGTAACTGAGCCGAGCCTTTACATAAGCCGTGTAGAAATTTTAGCCTTAGAACTCGGATCCCTGAAATGCCTTTTTTATGAGTGTTTATTGCTCGAGGTAAAAAGGATATATAAATAGATAAAGTGGAATCAGTGAGAGAAAGGCAAAAAGTGGAATCAAGTGAGAGAAAGGCAAAAAGATAAATTCAAAGTGTAGATAAAGTAAAGGGACAGCCTGTTAGCCTGTGCCTAGAGTGTAGACTGTGGCTAGAGTGTAGACTGCCTAGAGTGTAGACTGCCTAGAGTGTAGACTGTGGCTAGAGTGTAGACTGCGGCTAGAGTGTAGACTGCCTAAGTTAAAAGCTCGAAGGGAAGATAGAAGACACACCAGTAAGGACTCACAGGATACCCTTCCTGCCCTCACTAGCTGCAGTTGTCACTGTCCCCCGCAAACAGGAAACAAGGCTCGCGGGCACGCAAGTCTTAGAGCCCGTCCCCAATGCCTTTTTTATGGTTGTAGAGAGACCCATCAGAGCACAACAAAGACCTCTCACCCTCTCATATCATTTTTAGCATTGTAATGAGTTTAAATTTTCAGTTGAGAATGTTTTTAAAATGTTAAAATGTTTTAAAGTACAATTTCAAATAGAATTGGGATGAGCATAATTGCTGAAGTATTAGAATATCAGCTGTTGTTAATCGTACCTGCCGCACAGTTACATCTCTCTTACTCAGCCACGGGCTTCCTAACGTTCAGCTTGAGGGTGAAGGGAGCACCTTGAGGTTAATGCCACCTGCTGGTAATGAAGTTTTTGGGCCTCTGTTTTGAAATTAATTATTTAAAGATGAAATTTGCACAGCGCAGTACATCTAATAATTTGCACTGAGTATCTAGATGGCTACTGAGTGCTAAAGGGGTAAACAAATAAGATTGGAACCAGAATTGGCATGTCGGCAATAGATACTGGACCTTAACAGTTTAGGCCTTGGGGTTTGGTAGCTTTGGGTCGTGAAGAGATAAAAAAAAAAGGACGGAGTACCAACTAAAGAAGTTATTTATCTTTCATCAGATCTCAGTCTAGACCTAGAGAAGCTCTGATTCATATGCTAAGAGTCTGTTATTATAGATAATGAGTAAATCCACTAACTAATGGCTGGCAGAGAATTAGCACATCTGACATTAGTTACCTGAACCAATCATTAGACTAATCATTTCAATAACCAATCTCTATACAAACAATAAAAATGAATGGAATATCAAAAGGTGTGAAGGCATTTGCACCCAGTTCCTTTTGTAAAAGAATTAGGATAAAAGGCAGAAACTGAGCTACTAAGTACAGCCCTGAGTGAAGAAGGGTTTCATGTCAGTGGAATTCTCTCCTAGTTCTGTGTTATACAGTGATCGCTTTTGTAAGATTGCAGCTTGTTTGTTTGCTCTATCGCAAAAAGAACAGCTGTCAGTATCATAAACAAATCCAGTCATGTTATATCAGTTCACTAAGTCAGTAAGTCTTCATGAGGGACTTTGTTAGTATTTTGACACAACCAGTTTCCTTCAAATGGTTTGGGACAAAGATACGTAAAATAAACTCCATGATAAAAGCGTTTTTTTAATCTGACATTATCACTGAGCCAGGATGTAGTTGTTGACATCTTATGATTAGATTAATGATTTAGTAACGTAACGATTTAGTAACGTAAATCTGAATGATTTTGTGTCTTTCATATTTCAAGAAATCACAACCTGCTTATGTGGCTCTTATGAACAGAGCATTACAAATTGGATGAAGGTTGATAACAATTGTCAAAAGATTTCTCGAAAAATTTAAAGTAAGGTTACAACATATCTGCTGAATGGCTCAGAGCTTTCAGGCAGGCTAAGGGTCGAAGGTTTAGTAGTTGACAGACCACCGTGAGACACAAACCTAGAACCCGAAAAGGACATTTGTGTGTTGAGAAGGAGCCACCTCCTTTTAAAAATAGAAGAGGAGAGTAGTAATTATCTCACCTTTCCGAGCTGATGTCTGAATCCTCTGTTGAACATGACGATAGTGAATGGTGTGAGGGCTGCGTTAAGGTAGATACATACCAGACCGATCAGATCCATAAGGTACCAGAGGAGCGTCTCTCTATCATACAGGTAATAATACCACACTGTGTACGTCCACCGGGGAGCCCATAATATAGTGAACTGTAGCATCAGCAATATGGATACCTTAGCCATAGTTCTCCGCCTTCTTACGGCTCTTTTTAGGGTGGGCACACTAGTCCGACTGTCAATGGTCCTGATTGTATTAGTCTTTAAAATAAAACAGGACTTTTCTAACCCTCATGTTACAATCAAAATGTGCCAGAAATGCTTTATTTCTATGAGATAAAACAATTATTGGCTCTATATGTGGCTATAATTTCTATATCAACAGGAGAGCTGGAGAGTTCTAATAGCCTGCCAAACATCTCAGCAGCCAGCTGTTTATTGATTAATTGATGCAGAGACTGCTGAAATAATCTAACAAAAAATCTCTAACAAAATTCTAACAACGTCATTATGAAGAAGAGGAGACACCTAAAAGTTTCAAAGTATATTGTTGCGGTATCAAAATTACAACGCCAAGGAAGCTTAATCCATCTAAGAACAAGCAGACAATAAGAAGTATCGTCCACACACATGAACCCCTCCCCCCCCCCGTATTGACTGTTACACTTTTTTCCTGATCTAAATGAAATCACAAGAGGCTAAAATCAACTTAGTGCTTTACTCAGTGCAGGGAGACTTAGTGCCTGCTCAGTGTGGTAGTAAACCTATTTATTTTATAAGGATGTCAAGACTGATAGGTACTGTAGGTCCTGTAGGTCCTGTAGGTCAGATAGTCAGTAGAAGGTAAATTACAAGGATGGGGACAGGACGGGTTATCAAAAAACATAATTTGTATTATATTATATTCTTCGCAAAATTCAGTTTGAATTTAATTTGAGGTAAATTTTCTACATTTAGGAAGTGAGTTTCTCTAATTTGGTAATTTCAACACATAATATCTTTTTCGGACTGGCAAAGTTAAAATTTGATTTCAAATCAAGATTACTGCTTAATCATTCACTTCCGTTCTGCAGTTATTATCAAACTCATCGGTGCTGATGGCTCCACAAAGTATGTTTGTTATGTAAATTTTCAGGTCAATGTTAGTAAACCAGTTGCGACCTCCAGTTTTAATGACAGGAGCACACGACTTTGATTCATGTTCACTATGTGACAAACCGAATGTCTCGCCAATGGTCGCCAATATCCCGAAAGTGTCACTGTAATTATGATAACCTTTCAACAACAGGGTCATCTGAAATATGTATATGTAACTATTTCTGACCTATCCAAGATACTCATGAACATTTTAATAATACTTTGTCAAAGTCAAGAACGCGGCTCATAGTTAACTTGAAAGCTTCATCATAACTTTCTCTCCTCCCTGTTAATTTATTTTTACACATTTTCCGTCTTGGCAATGGACAGTAACTTTAAGGACTCAAGAATGAATAAGAATGAACAAAAAACAAGTATACAACTGCTGTTGGTTCATATCACAGCCATCTAAAATATACATATATAACATGTATAATGTATATACAAATGTATACAATCTACAACTGTATTATCAAGTATGGGGCGCTGAGGTGTAAACGTACAAACATCATGCTAGATATCTCCTTAAAATTCTCAGCTATACTTGGAGGAAAATAGTTTTCTGCCTTCAAAGAGCTGTTTTCTTGAATTAGTTAATTCACACATAACCTAATAGGCACTGCATCCGTCACATCTGAATCTGTAAGCGGCTTTGATGAGATCGGTCCTAAGATTTAGCTAGATTGCTCTACACTGATTCCTGATTTGTTTATCCTACCAAAAAATTGTTTTTCCACACTTATTTTTAACCTGTCTGAAATAGTAGATTTTGAGATTAAATATCATGTAACCTGTCGCCTTGTTTTGTTAGTAAAGATGTTCGATGACTGACCTTAGTGTGAGAGCTAGTTTTAGTGAGGGTGCCCGATCTGCTGCTCCTACCTCCATTCCTCAGAGGAGAATTGTCTTCTTCACGCTTTCCTAAATAAGATTAACATTCCACTATCATTATATAAGTAAGCAAGGATGTTATCAGAGGTCCCTCAGAACTCGCTCTCTCTCTCTCTCAGAACTCGCTCTCTCTCTCTCTCTCAGATCTCGCTCTCTCTCCCTCTGAACAGAGGTCGCCCTCAGAGCCCGCTATCTGTCACTCTCTCTCGCTCTCTCTCCCTCTGAACAGAGGTCACTCTTAGATGACTACTGTTCAAAATGACAATCACACATATATAATGAGACGTCTCTATGTCTCTATGGACAAGGTCTGGCTCCAGGGTCGTTAAAATAATCTTTGTTGGTTAGAGAGATTATAAATATGAATGTAAAAGCTGGCCTGACTTTCTTACGAATCGACATTATCTAATCTTAGTTAAATGTTTTACTTGGCTCATTACCGAGTCTTATTATAACAGCTGTCAACTAATGGTGATCACCAGCTTACAAACAATGGCCCAACGGTCAGCTAGTGGTGATCACCAGCTTACAAACAATGGCCCAACGGTCAGCTAGTGGTGATCACCAGCTTACAAACAATGGCCCAACGGTCAGCTAGTGGTGATCACCAGCTTACAAACAATGGCCCAACGGTCAGCTAGTGGTGATCACCAGCTTACAAACAATGGCCCAACGGTCAGCTAGTGGTGATCACCAGCTTACAAACAATGGCCCAATGGTAAAAAGGACATTAATTAATAGAGGTAGATTTTCTGGTTACGGTGAAGGTGAATATCGTGGTGTACATAAACAATCTGTGTATTATGAGTTTGGTGCTTCAGACACAAACTAGTATACTATCTGATGGCGGATTTGGCTATGACTGGTACGAAGATACCCATCGTTATCCCATGTGTTTGATTTAACAATAAAAGTATTTGACCAGTCTGTGACAAGTAGACAGGTGTCTTTTCGGTTCATCATAATATTGTTATCAGGCTGTATGTTAATCAAAAACTACCACTTAATCATCAAAACCTAAACTGATTTTAATAGGATATGGTGAAAAGTATCAAAAAATGTGACTTCTAAACATTGCCGTAAAGGAGAAGTCCATCGTAGCAGCTGAATTCATGGGGGTTCTTTTTGCAATCATCTATAACCACTAAAGCAAATAAACAGGTATGACATGGTCAGTACAGGGACAGGGATGGGGGGGGGAGGATACAATTACTTCACATTACTCTCATTTAAACCCCAAACCCAACACCATCAACCACCACCACCCACCACCGACCACGAACGACCAGAAGTGTCAGGTCTGTTAGAGGTCTGTTAGAGGTCTGTTAGAGGTCGGTTAGAGTTCTGTTAGAGGTCTGTTAGATTTAGGACTTACCTTCTCTCTGTTTTTTAGCACACACCACACAGCTGAGTGACATGTAGAATATGAGACAGAGAATGAGAGGCAGTACAAACAGGAAACATATAGACACAGTCGTGTGTATCTTAGGATACAGTGCACTCCATAACTGCTTATCAAATACTCCACATTTCTGTAAATAATAAACATATAATAGATCAATGTTATCGATCATAGAGAGAAGGGGGCAGCTGTCCTACAATACACTTTTCTGGAATAACCAGGAAAAGAAGGTCAATAATTACCAACAATTAATAGCTTGGACTTTGTCTACTTCGACACTCTAGGAAATCATGGGAATTACAGTTTTGTGTCCCTTAATCTAGCCGTCCCCTGATCTACCCGTAACTGGCAGACATCTTACTGGCAGCCATCGAGCATTATTGATGTTAGACAGACACACAGACAGACACATAGACTGGCGTCAGTGGACTACAGTTTGGGGCTTGTTTATCCAAGCTAGCTAATTGTCCCCATATTTTGACGGCCGATGTCAAAACAGGTCACAAGTGAACTGCTACTGTAACTTTGGAACACATGGAAAAAACAGCCAAAATCCGAATTTATATAACACAAAAATATCTTATTGCATACTATAAACCCCAAAATTATGAAAAAAATGGGTGTGCTGCAAGGGAAATGGCCCCTCCCTTACATTTCAAGAATCTAAGTCTGTTTTTTTTTGTCTGCGAATAAGGACAGATCTTTAAAATAGCTATTGATTATGGTCAAAAATATCCTTACTTGTGCAGATTTGTGGAAGATGTGGTGGTTAGGTTAAGTGGTCAGGAGGTTAACAAGTTAGGATAGGGCTTGAGTTGTGTCTCATACTGCAGTCCACTAAGTTTTGTCATAAGTTCAATAGGCAGATACTCACTATAGTTTTATCAGCCTCTCCGTCAATAAAGAAACTTTGTTCTTTAGCAAACATTGCCATAGGTAGACCACAAAGACATCCGATGATCCATATAACCAAGTTTCCTACACAGGCTCGGTTCTTAGCTGAGCCGCGATGTTTTGGAGGAGCAGCAAACGCCCCGTACCTCTCAATACTGAGTGCTACAAGAGATAGTAACCACAATGATAAGCTGATCATACCGAATAGATCGAGGAGCCTGACCTTGTCCGATGTATGAATACATCAGGTCGGGTCAGAGGGGGGGGGGGGCTGCGGTTTGGGAGGCAGGTCAAGCCTGATGACTGAAACCCCAACACAAGGATATAATCAGGTGGTGAGATGTAACCCTCCAGCTGCTTTGAGCCCAACAGTGACCTTTGACCGATCAGCACAATGCTGGATTCTTGTTGTCTAGATAAATAATCAACATTGTAGTAATACAAACACTGGAGACCATACAGGATAATTATCTCTGGTCTCTGCTAACATTGTGTCCAGCTGCCAACAGATACAACTTATCTATATAACACACCTGTGGGGATGACCGCATCAACAAGTCATCAAAAATAATAAATCTCTTCCCAAAGCATTGGCAAGCATTCATGCAGAAAAATTCCGTATTTTTGTGTTCACCCTAAACGGAACCAAGGACTTTTAGCAGCGGAATTTTAACTTTGCATCTTTGCACATGTTTCCGTTGCTGAGTGGGATTATTCACAGAGGTATTGATACCTTTTGATATAAGATATTGTTGTGATAAAAAACTAGGTAAACAACTGAAATGTTTTCTAAGATTTCCCAGGTTACGATTGGCTTTGATCTTATGCTGAAATTTACGTCAGTCAAAACAATAAAAGAAGATGCCGAGCTCAGGCTGCTAAAGTGAAGCAGCTCATAGCGATGTTTCTCAACTATATTTTATTATCTTTGTATCTGCACATGAACACTGAGATAGACTGGTTTTTGTAAGCCAATAAAGAGGACTAAAACCGGGTACTCCTACGACATGGGTAATAAAAGCAGGGTGATTTGATGATACTCGGGTCGGATGGTTTAGATAGAATGGTTCAGGTAGGATGGTTTGGGTAGGATGGTTCAGGTAGGATGGTTTGGGTAGGATGGTTTGGGTAGGATGGTTTGGGTAGTATAACAGTCACTGTACTCTAAAACAGTCACTGTACTCTATAACAGTCACTGTACTCATCTCCTACCTGCGAAAAGGTCAGTAAACTGCTCAGATGTTTTAATTTGATCACAATTATAATATTAACATGCTAATTTTAGCATTCCGTACTATTTGATGTTAGCACCCAGGCACAGCACACACAGGTATTTTTGGTTTGAATTTTGCCCATCCCAAAAAGAACCCAGATTTGATATGATATGCAGTATTATCAGAGACTATAGATATAGATAGATATATTATCTATAGTCTCTGGTATTATATTATGCGCTGTGACCTGCGTACTGACATCCTTGGACACCAAATATAAATATTTAGGGCTGCGACAATTTCAAGACCAACAACGGTGCTCACACACAGTTGTGTATTTAAAATATCTCTGGTAGTAGCTGTTCATATATAGTATACATGTTATATATATATATATAGTATTATATTATATCTGATCTGGTAGTAGCTGATCATATATAGTATTTATGTTATATATATAGTATTATATTATATCTGGTAGTAGCTGATCATATATAGTATATAATATAGTATATGGTTTTATATTATATCTAGTAGTGATATATAGTATGTAATATATAGTATAGTATGTGATATATAGTATAGTATGTATTGTATTATATAGTATGTATTATATAGTATAGTATGTATTGTATAGTATAGTAGGTATGTATGTATGTATGTATGTATGTATTATATAGTATAGTATGTATTGTATTATATAGTATGTGTTATATAGTATATTATGTAGTGTATTGTTTTTTTTGTATGTATTATATAGTATAGTATGTTTTGTGTAGTATAGTATTTATTGTATAGTATATTATATAGTATAGTATATACTCACCTAGTAAACTAAACATAGAGATAGCGAGAGTAGCCTGAGGTATGGAATGTATGAGCTTACACGCCACCCCGCCAAAGGGCCATCTCATACCGAGTACATACGAGGTGGCTATCATTGGCGGACAGATTATTAACATTATTGTGTTAGTCACAGCTATATTTAGAAGGAAACTGTTCGGCACGTTCCGGAACTTCTTAGCTTTGCATATTGTGTAAAATAAAGCTCCATTACCGATTATACCTGACAATGAGAAAATAATAACAAGTTTATTAGTAGAGGTTGCCTAAGGTGTTCTCTACCTTGGTAACAGCTAATGATTGTTACAAGTAGTCAGCACTGAGGGATTTACGATGAGGTAACCTGAAGGGCTGAAGGAAAGCCAATCTCTCCACTTAGTCCCAGTAAATCAATCACTCATATTATATTTTGACAATGCTTGGATGGGTAAAGGTTTGCTTAAGGATGGGAAAAGGAATTCTTCTGAATTCCAAGTAGATATTGTTGGCTTCATTGATATCTTCTGTAGAAATAGTAATCTGTGTGTCACCATAACAGTAACACCCCACACAGCGACGAGGTCTACTGATGTCTGCTGTCCCCTCCCTCCCCTGTTTATCTCATTGTATTACTAATCTAATCACAGGCTAATTTAATTATAAGTTATCATAACATCCTTACAATAACATAGCCTGCAATCATAAAGACATCAGGCACCGTAACAGATTAAGCATCATAGCTTCACATATGTTAGAGGCTGTTGATGAACCTTAGACTATGGATACCTTTTCATTGAAAATAAAGTTTGTCAGCTCTTATCCAGCTAAGTTTGTTTTTGTAAAATTAAAAGCTGGCTTCTTGTGGATTCAGAGTTGTGCAACAGGTTATCGTGAATACTCATCATTTAATTAAAGTGTTGATATCGCTGTGACATTGTTTCTACACCAGTAAGGGTGGGATATACCCCCACCCTCCCTTGTGTTATATAGTCTGTACACTTGATGTACTTTGTAGAGGGATTTCCTCTGTTTGCGCAGACAGCGATGAATCAAGACTGCCTACCGCTGCTGAGAACTTTTGTTGTCTTTGCCTATCTTAATGAAGACTTCCGCGCTGTTGTGAAAAATATTTAAAACTTGATTGTGTCCCCATTGGAATGTTTCAGCGAGAGTTACTGTGGATAACTTGTCATCTAGGTATCATTTTGATACTGGTTATTCAAAGATTTTCAATTTGAAGGAAATCAACACATTAAAATTAAATGACCAAATTTTCATCGACTGTCCAACTTATTCATCAGTCTTCACAAGTTACCTGTACTCGACTTGACATAGTTAGCACAGCGACACAGAATATATCCGAGTCAGTTCTATCTCTACGATTTCATAATTCGAAACATAAACAATTTAAATAAAACCATGTTCAATTTTCAGCAGGTTACAAAGGCCACGCCTATTTTCAGCTGTTATGATCATATTACGAGTAAAAGCCATATTTGTTTACTCAAATATCGATAGAATACATCATGATGAATCTGCCATCATTGTAAAATGTTCAGAGATTTTTTGCTGTGTGTTAAAATCTCATCATATTTCATAATAAATTCCAAATGATTGACCATGGGAAAAATTTGATGAATGTAAACTAATACATGAGACATGACATGAGGATGTTAAAAGTCTCAGTATACAAGTTAGTGAGAACTAATAAAAACTGTGAGAATTTTGTGCACATTTTGGTAGATTTCTCCGTATCTAAATATATATATAACACTTGTCAGGTAGGAAAATCATTTCGTACTGGGTGTTGCCGAGTTCGAATTAAGTCGAAAAGTGAAGATGAAAGACTTTTTTATGACTCAATAAAAACTAAATTAAATTTACTCCATATGAAAGAGAATCTCAGCAATTAATTATTATGAAGTATGATCTAGTCTAGGGTTTCACATTCTAACAATCATCTTTATTGAATTTGTCACCAAAATATTGATGTACCAGTTCATATTTATATCAGCGACCCTGGAAAGAACCACATCGCTAACATCGCTAACACGACACACAAACTACAGAAATAGTGATTGCACATCATCAGGTGCTACAGCATTTTCACTTTGTATGTAAACTTGACTGATTGCACTGATTTTATGTAAGCAAAGTGATTGCTATGCGATAGCTGTACTAATAGACGATAGCTGTACTAATAGACGGTACTGTTTAGTTATTTCAGTATGAGATAGAGCGGCCAGCTGTTACAGGTCAGCCAGACAGCATATCACAACATTTATATGATGGCAGGTAGGCAGGCAGGTATCGCCACTTTATATCATGTATAACAACACAAGGGGGGGGGGGGAATAGAAAACTTACCAACAAGAAAGCAAACTCCGAGTAGTACGGGTATAGTAGTCATCTCTACGTCGATGATGATCGACTCTCTTGTCTTGTTATCGTATCCGCCGAGAAACTGATCACGAAGGTCGGACGCATGATCCTGTCCCTCCAGACGCAGTAAGATATCCTTTGACATTTTTATTGTCAAATTCTGTTAATAAAAGTCTGACAATAAAATGAGAACAAGGTCAGCGAGGTGGATTATTGCGGTTTCTCCAGTTTTATTGCCTCAGTTTAAAACTTAGCAGTCATAAGTCTGATAAGTGAATTACCTAGATCTGATGTGAGTGACCTGCCAGCACTTTTAACCTGACAGCAGTAATGTTACAGTGTGTATAACCCCAGAGAGAGATGCGACACCTACAGCTGCAGACAGAGTGTGATAGATTAGATAGATAGATAGATAGATTTAGATTAATACTGTGTCTATAGAACAGTATCATGTAAGTGAATATCTCATACATACAGTCTGCTGTGTGATCACCCTCTCATTGTGTATGTATAACATATGTTGACCTCTGAACTCTAGTGTTTATCCCCATAGAGACCGACAGTCAGACAGCATCCTATAATAAACATTCCAGTCTGTCAGGGAGGGGACAACTCTATAGGCTGTCGGAGAAGTGACAACTCTACAGGCTGTCGGAGAGGTGACAAATCTACAGGTAGTCAGGGAGGTGACAAATCTACAGGTAGTCAGGGAGGGGATAACTCTATAGCTCTAAATATAATAATACAATCAACAATATAATTAGACAAATCTTGCCATTGTATTTTTTATCCAACAACTGCAAAAAAAAGATAAAAATGGCTTTGAAGTTGTAGCTTAACTTTAAAAGAAAAAATCCATAAGCTGAAAAATATATTTACAAGAATAAAATTTTTTTTTGACATTTTCATACATAGAAAAAATAATACGGATTGTCAAGATCATATAAATATAATATTTATCTCTAAAGTGTAAAATGGACGGCACTTTACTCTCTCCGGATAACTCAAGAGAATATCATCAGCAGAGGCTCCCAATCTTAAGTTCATGGTGTGTTCGGTGGAGTTCGTTGATGGGATGGCCTGATACAATCTCTACTGGGGGTGGGATGGCCTGATACATATCTACTGGGGGTGGGATGGCCTGATACATCCTTACTGGGGGTAGAAAGGAAGATAATTATAAATATAAGGTCACATGAGATATGAATATGACTTAGTCAGGCTCGTTTACAAAGTTTATAGTCTTTTAGTTGAGTTGTTCCGTTATTCACCATTGTTAATATATTTAAACCTCTGCCCGACACAGTCTCCTCTTACAATGCCCGACTTGGTCTCCCGGAGGTGGACTGGTGGTCTGTTATATATCGAATAGCTGCTCGATATCAGCGAGTGTTAGCGGTAGATCCTCACATGAAGCCTCAGTAGATACGCTGCCCACCTGTCTCTGTGACATGACGCCATGTATCTTCTCTTCTATAGTATGCTTCACTATAAATCTGTGTACATATGTCGGCCTGAAGCAGCAATATCAGTATAATATCATTTACATACATGTGCCTTGACATGAAATTGAGGTGACATAAATTAAGCAAGATTTGGTTATAGATGACCATCGAACAGTCGGATGAGTGTGTCGCCTCGTATGTAGCGAGTAAAGTGAAGCAGAGTTATGTCCCTTGGATATAGGCAGGATTTAGTGAAAACAGAGTCCGATCACGTTAAAATTTCAATATTGCATTATCTAAATTGTGGATGAAAGCTTTTGATCTTTTCCCAAATGTTTATACTAGTTGTGAGTCGTGTCCCCTCGGTTATATGACAGGGCACATCACATATTTCTATATAACTAAACTTATGCTATCAGAAACTAAAGTAATATATAAAAGTGAGCTGGAAGCTCTCAGATTTATCATCTATACAAATAAGGTTCTTATGAAGGACTATTGATTATTGAATAAAGAGAAATGGTTATGCTTCTTTTGGTATTTTTGAACATAATATAAATGAAAACAAAATAAAACTGAGGGTGTAATATTCAATCAAGTCAGCCACCGATACAAATCAACTCACTTATCTTGTCCTATTCTGTGTATCCTGCCTATAGCCTGTGCTTCTTTTCCTGGATTGAGTAAAGGTTCGAGGAGTAGCACATGTGTAGCCTCAATCAAGTTAAGTCCGTTAGCTCCATGGGCTATGGGCATAAGCAGAGCTTCGATACCTTCATTACGCCGGAAGCTGATATGGAATAAAACAAAGCCGTCAATTCCTTTTGTATCATCAGCCTTGTTTCAGGATGAACTGATACACTTAGGAATGGCTATACCATAATAAACATTAAGGAAATACTTTAGTGTTTCTCTATCAATGTGAACACATCAATCAATCAATCAATCAATCAATCAATCAATCAATCAATCAATCAATCAATCAATCAATCAATCAATCAATCAATCAATCAATCAATCAATCAAGTTAGGCTGCTGGTTATGATACCAGTTAGGCTGCTGGTTATGATACCAGTTAGGCTGCTGGTTCACAAAAAAAAGTCACTTGACTCCAATCTGATAAAAAGAGAAGAAGAATATGAGGTATAACTAAGCTCGTGTTCCTAATATTAATTACAGTGACACAGTTCTCTCTCGGTCGGTGGGCTGTCAGGCTGGGGGTAAGAGTACAGGAGCTAAGACTAAGTTCTTACCTGTTAAGGCTCTGCTCATACTTTATATTGTTCTTGTGTGAGTTGAGATGACGATATGTGATACCATTATCAGAGAGAGCCTGGGCGACCACGTCCAGCAGGGATTGCCATGTAGAGAATACAAGAGCCTTACACCCCGGCTCCTCTCTCTCAATTACCTTCAGACACCGCACCACTTCACGAACCTTAGATGAGTAATTACCCTGTAAAAAATAAGTCATTACCCTGAAAAAGTAAGTCATTACCCTGTAAAAAGTAAGTCATTACCCTGTAAAAAGTAAGTCATTACCCTGTAAAAAGTAAGTCATTACCATGTAAAAAGTAAGTCATTACCCTGTAAAAGGTAAGTCATTACCCTGTAAAAGGTAAGTCATTACCCTGTAAAAAGTAAGTCATTACCCTGTAAAAGGTAAGTCATTACCCTGTAAAAAGTAAGTCATTACCCTGTAAAAAGTAAGTCATTACCCTGTAAAAGGTAAGTCATTACCCTGTAAAAAGTAAGTCATTACCCTGTAAAAAGTAAGTCATTACCCTGTAAAAGGTAAGTCATTACCCTGTAAAAAGTAAGTCATTACCCTGTAAAAAGTAAGTCATTACCCTGTAAAAAGTAAGTCATTACCCTGTAAAAGGTAAGTCATTACCCTGTAAAAAGTAAGTCATTACCCTGTAAAAGGTAAGTCATTACCCTGTAAAAAGTAAGTCGTTACCCTGTAAAAAGTAAGTCATTACCCTGTAAAAAGTAAGTCATTACCATGTTAAAAGTAAGTCATTACCCTGTAAAAGGTAAGTCATTACCCTGTAAAAGGTAAGTCATTACCCTGTAAAAAGTAAGTCATTACCCTGTAAAATGTAAGTCATTTCCCTGTAAAAAGTAAGTCATTACCCTGTAAAAAGTAAGTCATTACCCTGTAAAAGGTAAGTCATTACCCTGTAAAAAGTAAGTCATTACCCTGTAAAAAGTAAGTCATTACCCTGTAAAAGGTAAGTCATTACCCTGTAAAAAGTAAGTCATTACCCTGTAAAAGGTAAGTCATTACCCTGTAAAAGGTAAGTCATTACCCTGTAAAAAGTAAGTCATTACCATGCCAAAAATAAGTCAGGAGAAACTCAACAACAACAAGATTATATCAGAGAAGCACAGATATAGTATGATTCTGTAGCTTGAGTTTGGAGTTGCTGCCCTTTGTCTAACTTGAAGAGGGGGAAGCAACTCTAGATGTAAACACACCTGATTGGTATGTAAATCACTTTCTTTCTCATGCAGTCAATAGCCTGCCTAATTAATTAAACTGGACCATAATTTTTTTAACTATGATTGAAAAACCGCGTCAGCAACTTATACAAGTTCAGAACCAATCTAGCAATCAATCAATCTAATATTATGCTGTATAAAATGTACATACAGCATATTATATATCAAGTTACGAAGCAGAAGCAAACCAAGCAAACCTTACATAACTTTATCATAACTATTGTCAGACTATAACAAACATGCACTGATCTTTTTGTAGTCCTCAACTCAATAGTGTGTATTCCGGTAAGGATTTAATTTAGGCTACGATTTTGGTGCGACCGATTATGCGGTATTGATATACTTGTCATCTCAACAGAGGAAAGATAAATAAATCAGTGAATCTGTTATCTTATTCTCACCTGTATATCTATGTTGATGACTTGTTGTTTCTGTCCCGAGCTAACGTAGGAGACGTCCTGTTGTCTGGTGATATCTCTACACACCGGACATTTAATATTACGTCTCACATTTATAAACATAGTCATGTTGTTAGAGCTCATCACTTGTGTACAATCTGTGAAATAATATAACACATCGATCATCCACCTTGTAATATTATCACCATAATGTATCAACAAAATATATAAATTTAATATATCACTATAATATATAACTTTATTATATATCACTATAGTACATAACTCTAATATATCACTATAATATATCACTATTGAATACATGGGCGTATATTACCACTCACGACTCACGACAAGTCGTGGGTTCAATTAGAATTAAAAAAAAAAATAATTAAATTTTTTTTTTTGGATTTTCATCCTTAAAACATCTTCTAAGGGTAGTTTTTCATGCTCTTTCCATAAAAACACCCATTTCTGGGTATAAATTGGATTTAATGGGTGAAAAACCATAAAAATGTCAAATATTGTGAATAAGTGAGCGAAATTTTCGCGCGCGAGTTGTGTCTGTGGTGAAAAGTGGTGGGTCAGATTTTTCGGAATATACGCCCATGATTGAATATAATATATTCAATAGTGATATATTATAGTGATATATTATAGTGATATATTATTATTATTTGTAATATAAATTATATTGACACATCATAACATACATGCCGATAACTGGCAACAGCTTGAGTCACAATTTCCGATTCTTGTGTAAAACAAAAAGTTCCACCAGCAAGGTGTCTAAAATACTCAAAATATTGCCTCCAAAGCCTGATCAGAAATTAGAGCTAGAGCTAGAGATTAGAGCTAGACTGTTACAAAATTATAATTACGCAATCTTTATGCATGAAGAGACATATTCAGATGGTTACCACATTGAACTCAGTTATGGAACTGCGTCCAGCCCTATCTGCTACTGGCCTCCTATACAGATTGAGTGACAGCACTATGTGAACTCCCTGACAACATACCCCCCCCCCACATCCCACCAGCCTGACAACTCACCTATACAGAATGAGTGACAGCACTTTAATACAGCCCAGCTATGACCGAGTACTCCCTGACATATAGGGCATATCTCTATATTACCAAGCTCTGCATCTAACTCCTGTAAGTATGAGGTGTAAGTATGAGGTGTAAGTATGAGGTGTAAGTATAGGAGATGAGTTGTATTTTATGAAGAGTTCAGTCCACAAAATATAAACAAGATAAACAAACACAGACAGGATTTAGGGTATACTGTACAGGTTACGCCTACAGGTAAGCTAGGCCTACAGGTGAGCTAGGCTTACAGGTGAGCTAGGCCTACAGGTGAGCTAGGCCTACAGGTGAGCTAGGCCTACAGGTGAGCTAGGCCTACAGGTGAGCTAGGCCTACAGGTGAGCTAGGCCTACAGGTGAGCTAGGCTTACAGGTGAGCTAGGCCTACAGGTGAGCTAGGCCTACAGGTGAGCTAGGCCTACAGGTGAGCTAGGCCTACAGGTGAGCTAGGCCTACAGGTGAGCTAGGCCTACAGGTGAGCTAGGCTTACAGGTGAGCTAGGCCTACAGGTGAGCTAGGCTTACAGTTGAGCTAGGCCTACAGGTGAGCTAGGCTTACAGTTGAGCTAGGCCTACACGTGAGCTAGGCTTGCCTGGCTGGCTCCTCTGCCTACCAGATATAGACAAAACAACACAATAAAGACATTATTTCTGAGACAAATATTAGGTTCTATCTAGTCAGGGAGGTACAGAGAACTCCTTGATCTAGTCAATCAGACTTATAACTTACCCTCGAACCGATGTTCTTAAGATAATTGAGCTGTCTTAGAGCACCTCTCAGATTGGCCTCCCCCACTGCCTGATCGTTTATCTACAGAGGAAATCAACACATGTATGAACATCACCCACATGTTTTCACAAAATGTTTAAGGGTCCAAATTCTACGCAAGTATTGATTGTTGGAATGAAAGTCAAATAATTTACTGTGATATTACCAGGAACTTGGTTGCTGGGTTGACAAATTTGGAACACAATTACTATCGTGTGCACCACAATATACTACATATAAATACCTGTTTCTGATAGAGATCGTCGACCTGATGAGGATGTATTATATGATAGGAGACTAGACTACTATATATACCTGTTTCTGGTAGAGATCGTCGACCTGATGAGGATGTATTATATGATAGGAGACTAGACTACTATATATACCTGTTTCTGATAGAGATCGTCGACCTGATGAGGATGTATTATATGATAGGAGACTAGACTACTATATATACCTGTTTCTGATAGAGATGGTCGACCTGATGAGGATGTATTATATGATAGGAGACTAGACTACTATATATACCTGTTTCTGGTAGAGATCGTCGACCTGATGAGGATGTATTATATGATTTACTCCTGCTGGTACCTCTTCCCAGTCATATTTAACTCTGAATCTGAGAGCCGCCATCTTCAGCTCATCTATTAGAGCTATTCTCTCTCTTAATCTCTGCCACAATGCTCGCATGCCCTACATACAAGTAACCATAACATATCAAGAAACACTTGTTGCGCAAATCTCTATCTAAATGAACCACAAGGCTCAATGGCAACATATGAGTTGTTTGAAAATTTGTAAAAATATGACAACTGACGATTGAACAATTTTCCCTAGTTCAAGTTGCTCTCCTCCACTTCAAAAAGAGGTAACCGACAAAGAAATGATTTGTTCTGTTGTGAAATAAAACTCAAAAATCGTTCACACCTTGAACTGTTTCTTCATGTCATCGAGTACGTTGAAATGAGACTCGGCGAGTTTACAGTAACTTCTCAGGTCCTCAGTATTCTCTCTATACTCCTCAAGTATCTCCTTTTTGCTCGATAAGTGACTGGTGACACCAGGAGTAGATCTCCTCGAGTCAGTACACTCAGACTTAGCAGTACTCACAGAGACTTGAGACTTAGGAGTACTCACAGAGACTTGAGACTTAGCAGTACTCACAGAGACCTGAGAGATACTTTTGAGCACTTTCGGTGTTCTCTGGGGATGACTTATGGCGTATTTAGCAGAAGTTTGTGATACAATTTGCACATCTTGTTCCTGAGTATGAGACTCGACCACTGATAACTCAGAGGGAGAGCTAGAAGAGACAGCAGAGGCAGACTGAGTGAGCTGGGAGTCGTCAGTGAGGTTCCTCTCACATTTACTAGGTGGGGAGAGCACTGAGACAGGCTGAGCAGCTGACACATCACTGACAGGTGCTGACACATCTATGACAGGTGCTAACACATCCCTGACAGGTGCTGGTGTATTAGAAGCTCCTGTGGTTATGACAGCGGGTGTTATCGGCGAGCTAAGCTCTGATTCAGATGGAGATACATCACTAACCACAGAGGCTGGACTGACAAGCTGAGCGCTGGGAGCAGTGACACTGGGAGCAGTGACACTGGGAGCACTGACACTGGGAGCAGTGACACTGGGAGCAGTGACACTGGGAGCAGTGACACTGGGAGCACTGACACTGGGAGCAGTGACACTGGGAGCACTGACACTGGGAGCACTGACACTGGGAGCACTGACACAGGAGGGTGGTCTGGACAGTCGGTCTGCCTGCTGTTCTGCCTGCTGTTCTTTGCGCTGCTCTGTAACTAATGAGGGACCAGCTTCACTCTCCACATAATCGTCATCAGCTCCATCTACCTGAGATAACTCCATAGTGACAGTGTTATGTACTTCTGATCCTGATTTAGCCTCAGATCTTGCTTGGTGAGCTCTTAATGTGGTAGAAGAGCTCCTTATTGCCCCGTCATACTCTGCTTCTTCACCAATCATTGTTAGATCCTTTAGCCGATATAGTCCCCCCTGATCGGTGATCTCCGCAGGTATTTGAGCTTTGATCTCAGCCTGCCTGCGACGATTTGATAACTCAGACTTGAGGTAATTATATAGAGATCTGAGAGCGTTCTCAGTAAGTGAGTTAGCCCAAGTTCCCTTACGCTGCTCATCACCTGCATCATCAAAATACCTTCAAATATAACATACACAAACCAGTGTAAGTTTTATACACAAGGTAAATGTATATTTATTATACAAAATCACATCGAAGACTAAACCAGACTATACTACTTTCAGGTGCAAACAGTAGGGCGATTATATGAGTACATGGCTCATTCAGATAGCCTTTACAGTGATCACATTGATAGTGTGAGAGTCCACTGCATTAAATCGCATCGAAATCAGATATATGCTCATATATGCTTGTTAGATCAAGTCACGTACGATCCATTTTGCCTGCATTTGGAGTTGCCCCTTTCCAGTCACAAGCTCAACAGTAGAATGGGAACAACCGGACTGCGAGCCAAATGGATCCATCATGATCTACATACTCATCTTGTTATGTGCACACAATGATGATGGCCAATTAGACAGACAGTTTACCTATCACCACGATTTTTCTCTAGGGCTATATATTTTGCAGCACCGCATAAAAAACACCCTTCACACAGCCGTGAGTGATTTACCACAACTTTATAAGTAAGTATAACAACACAAACCTCTCAGCAAAATCAAATAGACAATATTCGTCTTCCTTCAGTAATGTCTCAGTATCACAGAACTGACATTTCTTTACTCTCTGAGCTCGAGGAGTGTCGGGTCTGAGACAGCAACTTACCACCTCACTAACAAACTCATCATCTGTACCTGTCATGTAGAGATAGATGTGAGTGTATTAATTAATCCTTAATCCTACAGGAGATGCAGCTTCTCTTGTAATACTTACTGACACTGCTAACATTCCGAGCTCTGTGAGTAAATATTGACATCTATTTCTAGTTTAAGAAGTTGATCAGTCTATCAAGTCTTTCAGGTTCTTACATGTTAACTTACTAGACTAATAAATAATAAATTATGATTCTAACTGATTGATTCCATTATGTGACACTAATCTTAGTTCTGACATGCTAGATCAGATACAGCGCAGAAACCATGAATATATTACAGCAAAAATCATAGAAGTCGAAGCGTTGTACGTTGGCATTCAGACGTAAAAAGTGGTATTGACATTTTGAATAATTTCCCAATCAGCAAAATTGCAATATTTTTTTCATAATAAGGGAGAAGATCTGCAGCTGTAATTAAAACAGAAGGTAACTAGTGTAACTAATAACTGGTGTTCTATGACTGCAGCTGTACCTTTATCTATAAGATTGTGTATAGCACTGACAGCAGTTTTATGTCTTGTCAGTATTTTCTCCCAGTCAGCGAGTAGTTTATAACTCAGAGTACGAGCTGACTTCACACTGTAAAATATCACACCACCTTATAATAGGAAGGTAAACCCTGGTGGAGGAGGCAACTACAAATACTTCTAGAATAAAGCACTGATTATAGTTCAATTTGAAAGTTTATTAACTTTGTTACTCCATGTAAATATTGATAACAATACAAGAGAAGAGAAATCGATTGCCTCTGAGTTTAAAATATTAGAAATATACGATAACCCGGGTGGGGTACCTGAGGGCGGGGTACCTGAGGGCGGGGTACCTGAGGGTGGGGTACCTGAGGGTGGGGTACCCGAGGTTGGGGTAGCTGAGGGTGGTGTACCTGAGGGCGGGGTACCTGAGGGTGGGGTACCCGAGGTTGGGGTAGCTGAGGGTGGTGTACCTGAGGGCGGGGTACCTGAGGGCGGGGTACCTGAGGGCGGGGTACCTGAGGGCGGGGTACCTGAGGGCGGGGTACCTGAAGGCGGGGTACCTGAAGGCGGGGTACCTGAGGGTGGGGTACCTGAGGGTGGGGTACCTGAGGGTGGGGTACCTGAGGGTGGGGTACCCGAGGTTGGGGTAGCTGAGGGTGGTGTACCTGAGGGCGGGGTACCTGAGGGCGGGGTACCTCAGGGCGGGGTTACCTCAGGGCGGGGTACCTGAGGGCGGGGTACCTGAAGGCGGGGTACCTGAGGGCGGGGTACCTGAGGGTGGGGTACCTGAGGGTGGGGTACCTGAGGGTGGGGTACCCGAGGTTGGGGTAGCTGAGGGTGGTGTACCTGAGGGCGGGGTACCTGAGGGTGGGGTACCCGAGGTTGGGGTAGCTGAGGGTGGTGTACCTGAGGGCGGGGTACCTGAGGGCGGGGTACCTGAGGGTGGTGTACCTGAGGGCGGGGTACCTGAGGGCGGGGTACCTGAGGGCGGGGTACCTGAGGGCGGGGTACCTGAGGGCGGGGGTACCTAAAGGCGGGGTACCTGAGGGCGGGGTACCTGAGGGCGGGGTACCTGAGGGCAGTGTACCTGAGGGTGGGGTACCTGAGGGTGGGGTACCCGAGGTTGGGGTAGCTGAGGGTGGTGTACCTGAGGGCGGGGTACCTGAGGGTGGGGTACCCGAGGTTGGGGTAGCTGAGGGTGGGGTACCTGTGGGGGGGGTACCTGAGGGCGGGGTACCTGAGGGTGGTGTACCTGAGGGCGGGGTACCTGAGGGCGGGGTACCTGAGGGCGGGGTACCTGAGGGCGGGGTACCTGAGGGCGGGGTACCTAAAGGCGGGGTACCTGAGGGCGGGGTACCTGAGGGCGGGGTACCTGAGGGCAGTGTACCTGAGGGTGGGGTACCTGAGGGTGGGGTACCCGAGGTTGGGGTAGCTGAGGGTGGTGTACCTGAGGGCGGGGTACCTGAGGGTGGGGTACCCGAGGTTGGGGTAGCTGAGGGTGGTGTACCTGAGGGCGGGGTACCTGAGGGCGGGGTACCTGAGGGCGGGGTACCTGAGGGTACCTGAGGGCGGGGTACCTGAGGGCAGTGTACCTGAGGGTGGGGTACCTGAGGGTGGGGTACCTGAGGGTGGGGTACCTGAGGGTGGGTACAGGGGATGTCCACATCGCGTGTAGAATACAACAATAAGTTTACTGGAAATGAAATCAGTCAGAAGGTGTCTTGAGAAAAACTTTCAATTGGTCTCCACTAACTTTTACCAGCACCTCTATGAGCTCACACAGTGTGATGCGTTCTCTGTCATCTCAATCTCACATTCATGATATATCTCTTTATGTAACCATATATGTATACACATATGTATACATATATGTATACATATATGTATACATATATGTATACATATATGTATACATATATGTATACACATATGTATACATATATGTACACAAATCCAACAGTTAGCTCATATACACATCCAACAGTTAGCTCATATTCACATTCACACAGGTACATCTCCCCCTATGCACTGTTTCTATGTATATACACACCTAGTATAAGACACAGAGTTATTGAGAGCTCCCACTGATCTGTGTACATGATCCAGTAGATGGCTTTTATCCTGTCCGGGTTTGTATATAGTAGTTATATCACCTTCTAATATATCTATCCACCATAGCTGTGACATATAATCATCTCTATCACTGTCCTTAGTCGACTCATTCTACAAACAGACAGACATGTCAGTATACGTCTCATCTGTCAATCATAGGTAAAGTAACTCTTTGTAACCACACTGATTGTTAGTCTCACAAAACAATTTACGATTTTGGGGCCCTACAGCGGTGGTGAGTGGGAGGTGGTCCGTGGTATATCTGGTGTTAGCTCGATTGTGTACCAGGTAGAGGTAGAGGTTTTATTGTCAGACCTTACATTAAGTCTAATACAGTGTAAGCTGGTTGATTCAAACTTTATAATTCGAAACTCCTGTTAATCCAGACAAGGAAAATTAGTCCCTTCAGCCAGATCTTAATGCATTCTAATGTAACTTAATTCAAACTCTGCTTAATTAGAACACATTTTTGTGGTCCCCAGAGGTTTGAATTAAGTGAACTGCACTGTATGTGTACACACCTTACAGATGGGCTGGGCAGCCACCTTAGACTGATATTTGTAGAAGCTCTCAGCTGACGATGTGACTTGTACAGAAGATTTAGAAATATATTTATCTGTAAGCTCTCTCTCATCACGAGATAATCTATCTGTGCTTATATTACTCAGCTGGTCAGCCTGCTCGGGGGGAGATAACTCAGGAGGAGATAACTCGATCATCTGTATCAAATCTCTACCAAACAGAGGAAGGAGGTTAGGAGGATAGAAAGAATGTAAAACACTGAATATTCTAGATTTCATTGATTCATTTGCAACTGCAAAGTAGGATAAATATTTATATTTTAAGATGCCCGCTTACATGTCACTGGGATTGGGGTAGATCAAGGCAAAAGAGCCCTTCGGCGTGTCAGTAGAGGGGAAGCAATTCCAATGCAGGCAAAATGGATCAAACTTGATCTAGATTGGGGTAGATCACATTACACCAGGATTCTAAAAGTTTGTTCACAAAGAAGAAGAACTTACTTCAGATTATGGTTAGCGTGTATAAGACTAACCTCAGATTATGGTTAGCGTGTATAACTTACTTCAGATTACGGTTAGTGTGTATAACTTACTTCAGATTATGGTTAGCGTGTATAACTTACTTCAGATTATGGTTAGCATGTATAACTTACTTCAGATTATGGTTAGCGTGTATAACTTACTTCAGATTATGGTTAGCGTGTATAACTTACTTCAGATTATGGTTAGCGTGTATAACTTACCTCAGATTATGGTTAGCGTGTATAAGACTTACCTCAGATTATGGTTAGCGTGTATAACTTACTTCAGATTATGGTTAGCGTGTATAACTTACTTCAGATTATGGTTAGCGTGTATAACTTACTTCAGATTATGGTTAGCGTGTATAACTTACTTCAGATTATGGTTAGCGTGTATAACTTACTTCAGATTATGGTTAGCGTGTATAAGCTGTAGACTATCAGTATTTAATCCCTCATATTTATCATTAGCTGGCTGCAGTACCTCTAGATATAACGATCTGGCCTCACTCAGCTAGAAGGAGAGAAGACAAATATCACACGAGGAGGCGAGATACACTAACTAAAGGTAAAGAGACAGCTGTTCGGCTGAGGGAGACTGAATAGACGGTTAAACTTGGGGGCTAAATAAAGATGGCATCTTCTTCTTCTCCAGTACAACAGGGAAAAAGAAAGGGTGATGTTGTTTGTTGATTGAGTCTAATGAATGTGGGTGAAGTAATTAGGCCAATGTTTAGCTGAAGGGCCGCAGGTAATTCTACTGCATATGTGATATGCATTTTATATTTATATGTCGGACACATACCTGACTCTCTATGATATAATACACACACATATATATATATATATATATGAGGGACACACACCTGACCCCTGATGATATGACAGGCTGCCTGACCGTTTAGCGCTGCCGTCACGGTCCGGTGATGATCCACACACTCCAGGCGTACTTTATTAGTCATCCTCTCCAGTAACTCATCCATAGTCAGAGTCATAGCAGCCTGATTACCACGCGATCCCTGGGCACGTTCTCCGGCTGCCTGATTACCACGAGATTTAGAGACGACTCGTTCTCCAGCCACTTCAGGATGACAGCAGGCTTGTCTCATACTCAGGAAGGAGTTCAGCACCTAAACATTCCAGAGGTACATAATAATTACCTTATATTGGTAGACTGTCTAAGAGGAAGTATTCCCAAAGCGGATTAGTGTGTGATTAAATAGATTATTCCTGGGCTGATGTACATACATCATAGTTTAGCTTTATCAGTATTCAAATGCATAACGTAACCATTGTACTGGAAGACGAAAACTTACTGCAGCTAAGCTGTATTTAGGCAGAGAGTCTAGACGCACACTTTTGTTTCTAAATTTGTGCAGAACCCTCATACACTGATCTCTACATCTGGGATATTTACGTCTGTAGAAAATTTCCTCTACTGGACAGAACATGACGTCATGCATCACCTCAGTTTGGGGAGGCAACTTCAACTGTCAACAAAATCTCTCAAATTATAAAAGGAATTACATATACAATGTAATACAGAAGCTCTTCTCAATATATTAAACCAAAGCTCTCATTAGATACAAGCTCATTACTTAGACCAGTGACTTCAAGTGCATCCAACAGAACACTACATTACCCCCCCCCCCCCCCGTCTCGTCGGGATAACTCACACAGAGGATCTCTCACAGGTTATCACAACTATAAACTATCATGAGTTAAGGTCCGAATTATAAATTATACCGACCTGATCTTTAACATCAGCCTTACAATTCCTCCACATGACGTGACGTAATACTGTATATAGATTAGTACTCAGGTCAAAACAGTAGGGCCTGTATAATACACTGTCCCATACCTACAATACAATAAGGCCTATATAATACACTGTCCCATACCTACAATACAATAAGGCCTATATAATACACTGTCCCATACCTACAATACAATAAGGCCTGTATAATACACTGTCCCATACCTACAATACAATAAGGTCTGTATAATACACTGTCCCATACCTACAATACAATAAGGCCTGTATAATACACTGTCCCATACCTACAATACAATAAGGCCTGTATAATACACTGTCCCATACCTACAATACAATAAGGTCTGTATAATACACTGTCCCATACCTACAATACAATAAGGTCTGTATAATACACTGTCCCATACCTACAATACAATAAGGCCTGTATAATACACTGTCCCATACCTACAATACAATAAGGCCTGTATAATACACTGTCCCATACCTACAATACAATAAGGCCTATATAATACACTGTCCCATACCTACAATACAATAAGGCCTGTATAATACACTGTCCCATACCTACAATACAATAAGGCCTGTATAATACACTGTCCCATACCTACAATACAATAAGGCCTATATAATACACTGTCCCATACCTACAATACAATAAGGTCTGTATAATACACTGTACCATACCTACAATACAATAAGGTCTGTATAATACACTGTCCCATACCTACAATACAATAAGGTCTGTATAATACACTGTCCCATACCTACAATACAATAAGGCCTGTATAATACACTGTCCCATACCTACAATACAATAAGGTCTGTATAATACACTGTCCCATACCTACAATACAATAAGGTCTGTATAATACACTGTACCATACCTACAATACAATAAGGCCTGTATAATACACTGTCCCATACCTACAACACAATAAGGTCTGTATAATACACTGTCCCATACCTACAATACAATAAGGTCTGTATAATACACTGTCCCATACCTACAATACAATAAGGCCTGTATAATACACTGTCCCATACCTACAATACAATAAGGTCTGTATAATACACTGTCCCATACCTACAATACAATAAGGTCTGTATAATACACTGTCCCATACCTAC
This sequence comes from Membranipora membranacea, assembly GCA_914767715.1. Classification (NCBI taxonomy): domain Eukaryota; kingdom Metazoa; phylum Bryozoa; class Gymnolaemata; order Cheilostomatida; family Membraniporidae; genus Membranipora; species Membranipora membranacea. The sequence continues at coordinate 25,509,840 of OU612073.1, forward strand.
AATACAATAAGGCCTGTATAATACACTGTCCCATACCTACAACACAATAAGGTCTGTATAATACACTGTCCCATACCTACAATACAATAAGGCCTGTATAATACACTGTCCCATACCTACAATACAATAAGGCCTATATAATACACTGTCCCATACCTACAATACAATAAGGTTTGTATAATACACTGTCCCATACCTACAACACAATAAGGTCTGTATAATACACTGTCCCATACCTACAATACAATAAGGCCTATATAATACACTGTCCCATACCTACAATACAATAAGGTCTGTATAATACACTGTCCCATACCTACAATACAATAAGGTCTGTATAATACACTGTCCCATACCTACAATACAATAAGGTTTGTATAATACACTGTCCCATACCTACAATACAATAAGGCCTGTATAATACACTGTCCCATACCTACAACACAATAAGGTCTGTATAATACACTGTCCCATACCTACAATACAATAAGGCCTATATAATACACTGTCCCATACCTACAATACAATAAGGCCTGTATAATACACTGTCCCATACCTACAATACAATAAGGCCTATATAATACACTGTCCCATACCTACAATACAATAAGGCCTGTATAATACACTGTCCCATACCTACAATACAATAAGGCCTGTATAATACACTGTCCCATACCTACAACACAATAAGGTCTGTATAATACACTGTCCCATACCTACAATACAATAAGGCCTGTATAATACACTGTCCCATACCTACAATACAATAAGGTCTGTATAATACACTGTCCCATACCTACAATACAATAAGGTCTGTATAATACACTGTCCCATACCTACAATACAATAAGGCCTGTATAATACACTGTCCCATACCTACAATACAATAAGGCCTGTATAATACACTGTCCCATACCTACAACACAATAAGGTCTGTATAATACACTGTCCCATACCTACAATACAATAAGGCCTATATAATACGCTGTCCCATACCTACAATACAATAAGGCCTGTATAATACACTGTCCCATACCTACAATACAATAAGGCCTATATAATACACTGTCCCATACCTACAATACAATAAGGTCTGTATAATACACTGTCCCATACCTACAATACAATAAGGCCTGTATAATACACTGTCCCATACCTACAATACAATAAGGCCTATATAATACACTGTCCCATACCTACAATACAATAAGGCCTGTATAATACACTGTCCCATACCTACAATACAATAAGGCCTGTATAATACACTGTCCCATACCTACAATACAATAAGGCCTGTATAATACACTGTCCCATACCTACAATACAATAAGGCCTATATAATACACTGTCCCATACCTACAATACAATAAGGTCTGTATAATACACTGTACCATACCTACAATACAATAAGGTCTGTATAATACACTGTCCCATACCTACAATACAATAAGGTCTGTATAATACACTGTCCCATACCTACAATACAATAAGGCCTGTATAATACACTGTCCCATACCTACAATACAATAAGGCCTGTATAATACACTGTCCCATACCTACAATACAATAAGGCCTATATAATACACTGTCCCATACCTACAATACAATAAGGCCTGTATAATACACTGTCCCATACCTACAATACAATAAGGCCTGTATAATACACTGTCCCATACCTACAATACAATAAGGCCTGTATAATACACTGTCCCATACCTACAATACAATAAGGTCTGTATAATACACTGTACCATACCTACAATACAATAAGGTCTGTATAATACACTGTCCCATACCTACAATACAATAAGGTCTGTATAATACACTGTCCCATACCTACAATACAATAAGGCCTGTATAATACACTGTCCCATACCTACAATACAATAAGGTCTGTATAATACACTGTCCCATACCTACAATACAATAAGGTCTGTATAATACACTGTACCATACCTACAATACAATAAGGCCTGTATAATACACTGTCCCATACCTACAACACAATAAGGTCTGTATAATACACTGTCCCATACCTACAATACAATAAGGCCTGTATAATACACTGTCCCATACCTACAATACAATAAGGCCTGTATAATACACTGTCCCATACCTACAACACAATAAGGTCTGTATAATACACTGTCCCATACCTACAATACAATAAGGCCTGTATAATACACTGTCCCATACCTACAATACAATAAGGTCTGTATAATACACTGTCCCATACCTACAATACAATAAGGCCTGTATAATACACTGTCCCATACCTACAATACAATAAGGCCTGTATAATACACTGTCCCATACCTACAACACAATAAGGTCTGTATAATACACTGTCCCATACCTACAATACAATAAGGCCTATATAATACGCTGTCCCATACCTACAATACAATAAGGCCTGTATAATACACTGTCCCATACCTACAATACAATAAGGCCTATATAATACACTGTCCCATACCTACAATACAATAAGGCCTGTATAATACACTGTCCCATACCTACAATACAATAAGGCCTGTATAATACACTGTCCCATACCTACAATACAATAGGGCCTGTATAATACACTGTCCCATACCTACAATACAATAAGGCCTATATAATACACTGTCCCATACCTACAATACAATAAGGTCTGTATAATACACTGTCCCATACCTACAATACAATAAGGCCTGTATAATACACTGTCCCATACCTACAATACAATAAGGCCTGTATAATACACTGTCCCATACCTACAATACAATAAGGCCTGTATAATACACTGTCCCATACCTACAATACAATAAGGTCTGTATAATACACTGTCCCATACCTACAATACAATAAGGCCTACATAATACACTGTCCCATACCTACAATACAATAAGGCCTATATAATACACTGTCCCATACCTACAATACAATAAGGTCTATATAATACACTGTCCCATACCTACAATACAATAAGGTCTGTATAATACACTGTCCCATACCTACAATACAATAAGGCCTGTATAATACACTGTCCCATACCTACAATACAATAAGGCCTATATAATACACTGTCCCATACCTACAATACAATAAGGCCTATATAATACACTGTCCCATACCTACAATACAATAAGGCCTATATAATACACTGTCCCATACCTACAACGCACAATAAGGTCTGTATAATACACTGTCCCATACCTACAATACAATAAGGCCTGTGTAATACACTGTCCCATACCTACAATACAATAAGGCCTATATAATACACTGTCCCATACCTACAATACAATAAGGCCTGTATAATACACTGTCCCATACCTACAATACAATAAGGCCTATACAATACACTGTCCCATACCTACAATACAATAAGGCCTGTATAATACACTGTCCCATACCTACAATACAATAAGGCCTATAAAATACACTGTCCCATACCTACAATACAATAAGGCCTATATAATACACTGTCCCATACCTACAATACAATAAGGCCTATATAATACACTGTCCCATACCTACAACGCACAATAAGGTCTGTATAATACACTGTCCCATACCTACAATACAATAAGGCCTGTGTAATACACTGTCCCATACCTACAATACAATAAGGCCTATATAATACACTGTCCCATACCTACAATACAATAAGGCCTATATAATACACTGTACCATACCTACAATACAATAAGGCCTATATAATACACTGTCCCATACCTACAACATAACATAACATAACATAGAGGTCTTGCCCCCCTAATGACATTGTCTGTCTGTATGTCTGTCTGTCTGTATGCCTGTCTGAGCTGATAATCAGACCAGGAGAGGAACTTGAGCGCGTCTGATGTGAGATTGGGGCCAGACTCACTTCTAACATTCTAACAGCTTACTTACTGTTCTCATATAGAAGGGTGAGACTCCGAGGAAGAGTAATAACCCATACAGATCCTGCACACCTGTACTAATAGGGGTACCAGTCACACACCATCTGTTAACAGCGGATAGCTTCAGAGCCATCTCAGCTGTAGCTGTAGTTACGGACTCTACCATCTGTGCCTCATCTAAACAAACCTGTCAAAATAAGAATCATGCCTAATGTCATTCACTCAGCCAGCCACCAGCCTTATCCTGTCATTTTTATGATCTATTGAAACTGATATCCAAACAAATATCACAGTAACGAAAGTATCACATCTATGTAGTTCTCCTCGGAATCCCTCCACAAATAACAAATAAAATGAGTTTAGCCTCGACCCACTAAAGGCATCATCTGCATCAACTCATAACCACACTAACTAAATAAGTAACTAACTAAGTCAGATACGCACAATGCACTGCTTACCCTCCACCACTGCACAGCTGTGAGAGGACTCGGTGTAGCCATAAATCTCTTAGGTTTTCTTAGTTGTCTGCCCACTTCACTGTTACTGTGAGGTATAAGTGTAGCCCTGAGCTCTGTACGCAGTACGTCGTATGTGGTGATTACTATATCCTGACGGGCTAGAGTCATAGGCTGTATATAAGACTTAGAAGTTACTCCGCTGTATTCCTATAAGAGAGAATGGTAAGGTGAGCAGAGATAGTACAGGGTATGTATATTAATAATACCTATCATTATGTAATATAACAGCATTACACCAAGTCACTTACTATACTACTGTACATACCATGACTTACTATACTACTGTACATACCATAACTTACTGTAGTTTTGTACGTATCATAACTTACCGCACTATACTACTGTACATACCATGACTTACTGTACTACTGTACATATACCATGACCTGCTGTAGTACTGTACATAAACCATGACCTACTGTAGTACGATACATACAATGACTTACTATACCACTGTACATACCATGACTTACTATACTACTGTACATACCATGACTTACTATACTACTGTACATATACCATGACCTACTGTAGTACTGTACATAAACCATGACCTACTGTAGTACGATACATACCAAGACTTACTATACTACTGTACATACCATGACTTACTATACTACTGTACATACCATGACTTACTATACTACTGTACATACCATGACTTACTGTACTACTGTACATATACCATGACCTACTGTAGTACTGTACATAAACCATGACCTACTGTAGTACGATACATACCAAGACTTACTATACTACTGTACATACCATGACTTACTATACTACTGTACATACCATGACTTACTGTACTACTGTACATATACCATGACCTACTGTAGTACTGTATATAAACCATGACCTACTGTAGTACGATACATACCGTGACTTACTATACTACTGTACATACCGTGACTTACTATACTACTGAACCTACCATGACTTACTATACTACTGTACCTACCATGACTTACTATACTACTGTACATACCGTGACATACTATACTACTGTACATACCGTGACTTACCATACTACTGTACCTACCATTACTTTAAGTTTAGAAGTTCCGACATGTTTGATTATCTCCTCCTTCCACTGATGTCTGATAGAAGTAGGAGCGATTATCAGAGTGGCTCTACTTCTGATCGGCTCCTGAAAGAAGACAAATATCAGAGTGTTTAACAGAGCAGGTAAATCTCAGACTTTCAGAGCAGATAACTCACAGACTGACAGATTGTATATTCTCTTTGGGAGAATTACTAGATGACAATAAAGATGAGTCAGTCTATGAGCCCAACCTGAATAACATGCACAGCTGTTAATTAAATGATAAGCAGTTAGGCGCGGCGCGGTGGTTAATATAAATACACCATTGAATCTGAGAGTAGGCAGACAGAGCTTACCGATATGACATGACAGTGAGGACACTTGTAGTCTCCTCTATAAGGATCTGTGATATCATATCCTACACACTCAGCGTGCTGCTGGAGAGAGCACATACTGCACTCTATCTTAGTCTGCCAAATAAATCCACTGTTCATTAACAACTGTGGGCGTGATCGGAAACAGTCGCGAAAAAACAACCATCTTAGACTTGGGTGAAAGTTTGATGTTCAGCTATTTACCTTTTAGGACAGTCTTTCTTATGTATATTTCAGTCACGCAATAACAACAATTAACATTTTAAAAGCTTGCAAACCAAATATTTGTGTAAGTTAGCCAGCCGGCATTTACTCAATCTCTCTTCCTTCAGTCCCAACTAGCCAAAATTAAGTGCTAGCTAACAATAAGTCACCCTTTCAAAAGCTGAACTTAATCGCAGCAAACATCTGTATGTTATCTATACTCTCTGATAAGGTATATGACATAATACATTATTATACTTATTACCTTGTTGGAGTGAGTCAGACCACATGTACACTCAAACCTAGCTTTCCCCGCCTTCCCTGGTGCTGCTGACTTACTGATTACTGTATTAGTCGGCCCTCCAGCAGCTTTATCTGCTGTCATGTTCTCATTGGTCAGATCAGATATAGGTCGAGGGTTACACACCATACAAGCTAATACCTACAAGTGTATGTGTGAAATAAGCATGAGTAGAAACTATAAACTTATAAACTTTTAGAAAACCTCAATAAATAAATAAATAAATAAATAATAAAGTTGAACATGATATAATTGGGAGTTATCATCTACTTTATGAGACAGCAGAAAACAACTCCTGGTGTATCAAATAAACTTACAACCAAAAAGAAAGTTATTGTCTATTTATTGATTATCTCAGTTTTCACTAAACAGACGACTGCCATTCCAGTCTATGGACTTTTGACAAATATCCTTCTATCACAACTCAAAGCGTGATTCTGCTATCATCTGGAAACTGCATAACAGTACTGAATATTAATATGGTTGCTCCATTATAGTAAACATTTAATATTACCATATATTCTAATAAGTAAAGGAAAGATTGAATACCTCAACAGTTTTACCGAGGCCCATCTCATCAGCTAGTATACCGCCTGGTAGTAATGTCAGCTCTGGTAGTTTGTCAGAGATCAGACCACTATCTGTGTTCATATAAAGCCTATTAGAGCCGGGGACAGGGGAGAATAACTTCTGTATATCATATTTGTATGCTGAGTTATATAACCCTGTATGTATGAATCAGTAAACGCATTAAGTTACCTACAGTTTGTTATCGCCAACAGAAGCTCAATGTATACAGCTTCACGATATCAGTAGATCTGATAGTGATGAGGGTTAATGACGAATCAATATGAGAGCGCCTGCCTGCCTAGATCTAGTATTACACTTATTACCTATTACATATTATACATAATTTACCTTTCTCTTTAGCGACCATCCACCCTACAGCATCAAGCTGATATGGCCTTAGTTTCTCAAGCAAAGATGTCTTAACAGATGGGGCTCCTATTCTCTGCCCGTCCTCTATCTTCACATCAATGCAGAGCTGCGAGGTTACGCTTTCTGTTAAGGACTTTATTTTCACAGCCGAGTAAAGCTCGTGTAGGTCGTGGTGCTTTGTGGGTAACTCGGGTAGACTAAGGCTCACACCTATAGAAGTAAGATGATCGGTGTGAATGATGTTAATGTTTGTGGTTCAAACTGGAAGTCATTATCATAATAATGACATATCTGTTCACATTTATGAACCCGATCTGCCATTGAGATCTTGCTGTTTTCTCTGCACAATGTATGGACATAAATTGAGTGAAGTTGTTTATTTATTTCCCACGACAATTCAACCATTGATTTATCAAAATATTCATTGTATATTTAAAAACAGCAAATTTTACCAAACATTTTATTCAATTTTGACCCTGATATTACTTCTGAAGTTTAGCGTACAGACGGATATTTTTAGTCACAATAATGAAAATATGATTCATCTGCCATCAGGTTATCAGATAGATAGATTCAGGTTCTCAAGCTGAGACCATACATGAGATCATACATGAGATCACATATGAGATCATACATGAGATCACAGAGACGATAGTAATATTACCTTGTAGCTCTGAGATGGGGTAAGGGTATGGAGTAAGGATGATAGTAATATTACCTTGTAGCTCTGAGATGGGGTAAGGGTATGGAGTAAGGATGATAGTAATATTACCCTGTAGTTCTGAGATGGGGTAAGGGTATGGAGTAAGGATGATAGTAATATTACCTTGTAGCTCTGAGATGGGGTAAGGGTATGGAGTAAGGATGATAGTAATATTACCTTGTAGCTCTGAGATGGGGTAAGGGTATGGAGTAAGGATGATAGTAATATTACCTTGTAGCTCTGAGACGGGGTAAGGGTATGGAGTAAGGATGATAGTAATATTACCCTGTAGTTCTGAGATGGGGTAAGGGTATGGAGTAAGGATGATAGTAATATTACCTTGTAGCTCTGAGATGGGGTAAGGGTATGGAGTAAGGATGATAGTAATATTACCCTGTAGTTCTGAGATGGGTAAGGGTATGGAGTAAGGATGATAGTAATATTACCCTGTAGCTCTGAGATGGGGTAAGGGTATGGAGTAAGGATGATAGTAATATTACCTTGTGGTTCTGAGATGGGGTAAGGGTATGGAGTAAGGATGATAGTAATATTACCTTGTAGCTCTGAGATGGGGTAAGGGTATGGAGTAAGGATGATAGTAATATTACCTTGTAGCTCTGAGATGGGGTAAGGGTATGGAGTAAGGATGATAGTAATATTACCTTGTAGCTCTGAGACGGGGTAAGGGTATGGAGTAAGGATGATAGTAATATTACCTTGTAGCTCTGAGATGGGGTAAGGGTATGGAGTAAGGATGATAGTAATATTACCTTGTAGCTCTGAGATGGGGTAAGGGTATGGAGTAAGGATGATAGTAATATTACCTTGTAGCTCTGAGATGGGGTAAGGGTATGGAGTAAGGATGATAGTAATATTACCTTGTAGCTCTGAGACGGGGTAAGGGTATGGAGTAAGGATGATAGTATTATTACCTTGTAGTTCTGAGATGGGTAAGGGTATGGAGTAAGGATGATAGTAATATTACCTTGTAGCTCTGAGATGGGGTAAGGGTATGGAGTAAGGATGATAGTATTATTACCTTGTAGTTCTGAGATGGGTAAGGGTATGGAGTAAGGATGATAGTAATATTACCTTGTAGCTCTGAGATGGGGTAAGGGTATGGAGTAAGGATGATAGTAATATTACCTTGTAGCTCTGAGATGGGGTAAGGGTATGGAGTAAGGATGATAGTAATATTACCTTGTAGCTCTGAGATGGGGTAAGGGTATGGAGTAAGGATGATAGTAATATTACCTTGTAGCTCTGAGATGGGGTAAGGGTATGGAGTAAGGATGATAGTAATATTACCTTGTAGCTCTGAGATGGGGTAAGGGTATGGAGTAAGGATGATAGTAATATTACCCTGTAGCTCTGAGATGGGGTAAGGGTATGGAGTAAGGATGATAGTAATATTACCTTGTAGCTCTGAGATGGGGTAAGGGTATGGAGTAAGGATGATAGTAATATTACCCTGTAGCTCTGAGATGGGGAAAGGGTATGGAGTAAGGATGATAGTAATATTACCTTGTAGTTCTGAGATGGGGTAAGGGTATGGAGTAAGGATGATAGTAATATTACCTTGTAGCTCTGAGATGGGGTAAGGGTATGGAGTAAGGATGATAGTAATATTACCTTGTAGCTCTGAGATGGGGTAAGGGTATGGAGTAAGGATGATAGTAATATTACCTTGTAGCTCTGAGATGGGGTAAGGGTATGGAGTAAGGATGATAGTAATATTACCTTGTAGCTCTGGGATGGGGTAAGGGTACGGAGTAAGGATGATAGTAATATTACCCTGTAGCTCTGAGATGGGGTAAGGGTATGGAGTAAGGATGATAGTATTATTACCTTGTAGTTCTGAGATGGGGTAAGGGTATGGAGTAAGGATGATAGTAATATTACCTTGTAGTTCTGAGATGGGGTAAGGGTATGGAGTAAGGATGATAGTAATATTACCTTGTAGTTCTGAGATGGGGTAAGGGTATGGAGTAAGAATGATAGTAATATTACCCTGTAGTTCTGAGATGGGGTAAGGGTATGGAGTAAGGATGATAGTAATATTACCCTGTAGCTCTGAGATGGGGTAAGGGTATGGAGTAAGGATGATAGTAATATTACTTGTAGTTCTGAGATGGGTAAGGGTATGGAGTAAGGATGATAGTAATATTACCCTGTAGCTCTGAGATGGGGTAAGGGTATGGAGTAAGGATGATAGTAATATTACCTTGTAGTTCTGAGATGGGGTAAGGGTATGGAGTAAGGATGATAGTAATATTACCTTGTAGCTCTGAGATGGGGTAAGGGTATGGAGTAAGGATGATAGTAATATTACCTTGTAGCTCTGAGATGGGGTAAGGGTATGGAGTAAGGATGATAGTAATATTACCTTGTAGCTCTGAGATGGGGTAAGGGTATGGAGTAAGGATGATAGTAATATTACCTTGTAGTTCTGAGATGGGGTAAGGGTATGGAGTAAGGATGATAGTAATATTACCCTGTAGTTCTGAGATGGGTAAGGGTATTGAGTAAGGATGATAGTAATATTACCTTGTAGCTCTGAGATGGGGTAAGGGTATGGAGTAAGGATGATAGTAATATTACCTTGTAGTTCTGAGATGGGGTAAGGGTATGGAGTAAGGATGATAGTAATATTACCCTGTAGTTCTGAGATGGGTAAGGGTATTGAGTAAGGATGATAGTAATATTACCTTGTAGCTCTGAGATGGGGTAAGGGTATGGAGTAAGGATGATAGTAATATTACCTTGTAGTTCTGAGATGGGGTAAGGGTATGGAGTAAGGATGATAGTATTATTACCTTGTAGTTCTGAGATGGGTAAGGGTATGGAGTAAGGATGATAGTAATATTACCCTGTAGCTCTGAGATGGGGTAAGGGTATGGAGTAAGGATGATAGTAATATTACCTTGTAGTTCTGAGATGGGGTAAGGGTATGGAGTAAGGATGATAGTATTATTACCCTGTAGCTCTGAGATGGGGTAAGGGTATGGAGTAAGGATGATAGTAATATTACCTTGTAGTTCTGAGATGGGTAAGGGTATGGAGTAAGGATGATAGTAATATTACCCTGTAGCTCTGAGATGGGTAAGGGTATGGAGTAAGGATGATAGTAATATTACCCTGTAGCTCTGAGATGGGTAAGGGTATGGAGTAAGGATGATAGTAATATTACCCTGTAGCTCTGAGATGGGGTAAGGGTATGGAGTAAGGATGATAGTAATATTACCCTGTAGCTCTGAGATGGGTAAGGGTATGGAGTAAGGATGATAGTAATATTACCTTGTAGTTCTGAGATGGGGTAAGGGTATGGAGTAAGGATGATAGTAATATTACCTTGTAGTTCTGAGATGGGGTAAGGGTATGGAGTAAGGATGATAGTAATATTACCCTGTAGCTCTGAGATGGGTAAGGGTATGGAGTAAGGATGATAGTAATATTACCTTGTAGTTCTGAGATGGGGTAAGGGTATGGAGTAAGGATGATAGTAATATTACCCTGTAGCTCTGAGATGGGTAAGGGTATGGAGTAAGGATGATAGTAATATTACCCTGTAGTTCTGAGATGGGTAAGGGTATGGAGTAAGGATGATAGTAATATTACCTTGTAGCTCTGAGATGGGGTAAGGGTATGGAGTAAGGATGATAGTAATATTACCTTGTAGTTCTGAGATGGGGTAAGGGTATGGAGTAAGGATGATAGTAATATTACCCTGTAGTTCTGAGATGGGGTAAGGGTATGGAGTAAGGATGATAGTAATATTACCCTGTAGTTCTGAGATGGGTAAGGGTATGGAGTAAGGATGATAGTATTATTACCTTGTAGTTCTGAGATGGGGTAAGGGTATGGAGTAAGGATGATAGTAATATTACCTTGTAGTTCTGAGATGGGGTAAGGGTATGGAGTAAGGATGATAGTAATATTACCTTGTAGTTCTGAGATGGGGTAAGGGTATGGAGTAAGGATGATAGTAATATTACCCTGTAGTTCTGAGATGGGGGTAAGGGTATGGAGTAAGGATGATAGTAATATTACCCTGTAGCTCTGAGATGGGGTAAGGGTATGGAGTAAGGATGATAGTAATATTACCCTGTAGTTCTGAGATGGGGTAAGGATATGGAGTAAGGATGATAGTATTATTACCTTGTAGCTCTGAGATGGGGTAAGGGTATGGAGTAAGGATGATAGTAATATTACCCTGTAGCTCTGAGATGGGGTAAGGGTATGGAGTAAGGATGATAGTAATATTACCTTGTAGCTCTGAGATGGGTAAGGGTATGGAGTAAGGATGATAGTAATATTACCTTGTAGTTCTGAGATGGGGTAAGAGTATGGAGTAAGGATGATAGTATTATTACCTTGTAGTTCTGAGATGGGTAAGGGTATGGAGTAAGGATGATAGTAATATTACCCTGTAGCTCTGAGATGGGGTAAGGGTATGGAGTAAGGATGATAGTAATATTACCTTGTGGTTCTGAGATGGGGTAAGGGTATGGAGTAAGGATGATAGTAATATTACCTTGTAGCTCTGAGATGGGGTAAGGGTATGGAGTAAGGATGATAGTAATATTACCCTGTAGTTCTGAGATGGGGTAAGGGTATGGAGTAAGGATGATAGTAATATTACCTTGTAGCTCTGAGATGGGGTAAGGGTATGGAGTAAGGATGATAGTAATATTACCCTGTAGCTCTGAGATGGGGTAAGGGTATGGAGTAAGGATGATAGTAATATTACCTTGTAGCTCTGAGATGGGGTAAGGGTATGGAGTAAGGATGATAGTAATATTACCTTGTAGCTCTGAGATGGGGTAAGGGTATGGAGTAAGGATGATAGTAATATTACCTTGTAGCTCTGAGACGGGGTAAGGGTATGGAGTAAGGATGATAGTATTATTACCTTGTAGTTCTGAGATGGGTAAGGGTATGGAGTAAGGATGATAGTAATATTACCTTGTAGCTCTGAGATGGGGTAAGGGTATGGAGTAAGGATGATAGTATTATTACCTTGTAGTTCTGAGATGGGTAAGGGTATGGAGTAAGGATGATAGTAATATTACCTTGTAGCTCTGAGATGGGGTAAGGGTATGGAGTAAGGATGATAGTAATATTACCTTGTAGCTCTGAGATGGGGTAAGGGTATGGAGTAAGGATGATAGTAATATTACCTTGTAGCTCTGAGATGGGGTAAGGGTATGGAGTAAGGATGATAGTAATATTACCTTGTAGCTCTGAGATGGGGTAAGGGTATGGAGTAAGGATGATAGTAATATTACCTTGTAGCTCTGAGATGGGGTAAGGGTATGGAGTAAGGATGATAGTAATATTACCCTGTAGCTCTGAGATGGGGTAAGGGTATGGAGTAAGGATGATAGTAATATTACCTTGTAGCTCTGAGATGGGGTAAGGGTATGGAGTAAGGATGATAGTAATATTACCCTGTAGCTCTGAGATGGGGTAAGGGTATGGAGTAAGGATGATAGTAATATTACCTTGTAGTTCTGAGATGGGGTAAGGGTATGGAGTAAGGATGATAGTAATATTACCTTGTAGCTCTGAGATGGGGTAAGGGTATGGAGTAAGGATGATAGTAATATTACCTTGTAGCTCTGAGATGGGGTAAGGGTATGGAGTAAGGATGATAGTAATATTACCTTGTAGCTCTGAGATGGGGTAAGGGTATGGAGTAAGGATGATAGTAATATTACCTTGTAGCTCTGGGATGGGGTAAGGGTACGGAGTAAGGATGATAGTAATATTACCCTGTAGCTCTGAGATGGGGTAAGGGTATGGAGTAAGGATGATAGTATTATTACCTTGTAGTTCTGAGATGGGGTAAGGGTATGGAGTAAGGATGATAGTAATATTACCTTGTAGTTCTGAGATGGGGTAAGGGTATGGAGTAAGGATGATAGTAATATTACCTTGTAGTTCTGAGATGGGGTAAGGGTATGGAGTAAGAATGATAGTAATATTACCCTGTAGTTCTGAGATGGGGTAAGGGTATGGAGTAAGGATGATAGTAATATTACCCTGTAGCTCTGAGATGGGGTAAGGGTATGGAGTAAGGATGATAGTAATATTACCTTGTAGTTCTGAGATGGGTAAGGGTATGGAGTAAGGATGATAGTAATATTACCCTGTAGCTCTGAGATGGGGTAAGGGTATGGAGTAAGGATGATAGTAATATTACCTTGTAGTTCTGAGATGGGGTAAGGGTATGGAGTAAGGATGATAGTAATATTACCTTGTAGCTCTGAGATGGGGTAAGGGTATGGAGTAAGGATGATAGTAATATTACCTTGTAGCTCTGAGATGGGGTAAGGGTATGGAGTAAGGATGATAGTAATATTACCTTGTAGTTCTGAGATGGGGTAAGGGTATGGAGTAAGGATGATAGTAATATTACCCTGTAGTTCTGAGATGGGTAAGGGTATTGAGTAAGGATGATAGTAATATTACCTTGTAGCTCTGAGATGGGGTAAGGGTATGGAGTAAGGATGATAGTAATATTACCTTGTAGTTCTGAGATGGGGTAAGGGTATGGAGTAAGGATGATAGTAATATTACCCTGTAGTTCTGAGATGGGTAAGGGTATTGAGTAAGGATGATAGTAATATTACCTTGTAGCTCTGAGATGGGGTAAGGGTATGGAGTAAGGATGATAGTAATATTACCTTGTAGTTCTGAGATGGGGTAAGGGTATGGAGTAAGGATGATAGTATTATTACCTTGTAGTTCTGAGATGGGTAAGGGTATGGAGTAAGGATGATAGTAATATTACCCTGTAGCTCTGAGATGGGGTAAGGGTATGGAGTAAGGATGATAGTAATATTACCTTGTAGTTCTGAGATGGGGTAAGGGTATGGAGTAAGGATGATAGTATTATTACCCTGTAGCTCTGAGATGGGGTAAGGGTATGGAGTAAGGATGATAGTAATATTACCTTGTAGTTCTGAGATGGGTAAGGGTATGGAGTAAGGATGATAGTAATATTACCCTGTAGCTCTGAGATGGGTAAGGGTATGGAGTAAGGATGATAGTAATATTACCCTGTAGCTCTGAGATGGGTAAGGGTATGGAGTAAGGATGATAGTAATATTACCCTGTAGCTCTGAGATGGGGTAAGGGTATGGAGTAAGGATGATAGTAATATTACCCTGTAGCTCTGAGATGGGTAAGGGTATGGAGTAAGGATGATAGTAATATTACCTTGTAGTTCTGAGATGGGGTAAGGGTATGGAGTAAGGATGATAGTAATATTACCTTGTAGTTCTGAGATGGGGTAAGGGTATGGAGTAAGGATGATAGTAATATTACCCTGTAGCTCTGAGATGGGTAAGGGTATGGAGTAAGGATGATAGTAATATTACCTTGTAGTTCTGAGATGGGGTAAGGGTATGGAGTAAGGATGATAGTAATATTACCCTGTAGCTCTGAGATGGGTAAGGGTATGGAGTAAGGATGATAGTAATATTACCCTGTAGTTCTGAGATGGGTAAGGGTATGGAGTAAGGATGATAGTAATATTACCTTGTAGCTCTGAGATGGGGTAAGGGTATGGAGTAAGGATGATAGTAATATTACCTTGTAGTTCTGAGATGGGGTAAGGGTATGGAGTAAGGATGATAGTAATATTACCCTGTAGTTCTGAGATGGGGTAAGGGTATGGAGTAAGGATGATAGTAATATTACCCTGTAGTTCTGAGATGGGTAAGGGTATGGAGTAAGGATGATAGTATTATTACCTTGTAGTTCTGAGATGGGGTAAGGGTATGGAGTAAGGATGATAGTAATATTACCTTGTAGTTCTGAGATGGGGTAAGGGTATGGAGTAAGGATGATAGTAATATTACCTTGTAGTTCTGAGATGGGGTAAGGGTATGGAGTAAGGATGATAGTAATATTACCCTGTAGTTCTGAGATGGGGGTAAGGGTATGGAGTAAGGATGATAGTAATATTACCCTGTAGCTCTGAGATGGGGTAAGGGTATGGAGTAAGGATGATAGTAATATTACCCTGTAGTTCTGAGATGGGGTAAGGATATGGAGTAAGGATGATAGTATTATTACCTTGTAGCTCTGAGATGGGGTAAGGGTATGGAGTAAGGATGATAGTAATATTACCCTGTAGCTCTGAGATGGGGTAAGGGTATGGAGTAAGGATGATAGTAATATTACCTTGTAGCTCTGAGATGGGTAAGGGTATGGAGTAAGGATGATAGTAATATTACCTTGTAGTTCTGAGATGGGGTAAGAGTATGGAGTAAGGATGATAGTATTATTACCTTGTAGTTCTGAGATGGGTAAGGGTATGGAGTAAGGATGATAGTAATATTACCCTGTAGCTCTGAGATGGGGTAAGGGTATGGAGTAAGGATGATAGTAATATTACCCTGCAGTTCTGAGATGGGTAAGGGTATGGAGTAAGGATGATAGTAATATTACCTTGTAGTTCTGAGATGGGGTAAGGGTATGGAGTAAGGATGATAGTAATATTACCTTGTAGTTCTGAGATGGGGTAAGGGTATGGAGTAAGGATGATAGTAATATTACCCTGTAGTTCTGAGATGGGTAAGGGTATGGAGTAAGGATGATAGTAATATTACCTTGTAGTTCTGAGATGGGGTAAGGGTATGGAGTAAGGATGATAGTAATATTACCCTGTAGTTCTGAGATGGGTAAGGGTATGGAGTAAGGATGATAGTAATATTACCTTGTAGTTCTGAGATGGGGTAAGGGTATGGAGTAAGGATGATAGTATTATTACCTTGTAGTTCTGAGATGGGGTAAGGGTATGGAGTAAGGATGATAGTAATATTACCCTGTAGTTCTGAGATGGGTAAGGGTATGGAGTAAGGATGATAGTAATATTACCTTGTAGTTCTGAGATGGGGTAAGGGTATGGAGTAAGGATGATAGTAATATTACCTTGTAGTTCTGAGATGGGGTAAGGGTATGGAGTAAGGATGATAGTAATATTACCCTGTAGCTCTGAGATGGGGTAAGGGTATGGAGTAAGGATGATAGTAATATTACCCTGTAGCTCTGAGATGGGGTAAGGGTATGGAGTAAGGATGATAGTAATATTACCTTGTAGTTCTGAGATGGGTAAGGGTATGGAGTAAGGATGATAGTTATATTACCCTGTAGCTCTGAGATGGGGTAAGGGTATGGAGTAAGGATGATAGTATTATTACCTTGTAGTTCTGAGATGGGTAAGGGTATGGAGTAAGGATGATAGTAATATTACCCTGTAGTTCTGAGATGGGTAAGGGTATGGAGTAAGGATGATAGTAATATTACCTTGTAGTTCTGAGATGGGGTAAGGGTATGGAGTAAGGATGATAGTAATATTACCCTGTAGCTCTGAGATGGGATAAGGGTATGGAGTAAGGATGATAGTAATATTACCTTGTAGCTCTGAGATGGAGTGAGGTTGAGTAGATCCAGTTAAAGACAGAGCAGCATGTAGAGGACTAAGTACACGAGACTGTACTCTCTCACATCCACCCTGTAGGTCTGATATAAACTTCTCCCTCATTATCAGCTACAACAGTACAGGTGTGAGGTCAAGAGATCACAAGGTTAGGTCAGAGTTCACCAGGTGAGGTCAGAGGTCACCAGGTGAGGTCAGAAGTCACCAGGTGAGGTCAGAGGTAACAAGGTGAAGCTAGTTTTGTTTAAAGGGTCAGTTCTATTAGAAAAGTGGATATATTACCCCAGTAAATCAAATATTGTGAGTTCATAGCGCAAATAAAAAATGAAAATTGTGGAAAAATAGCAATTAGTTTTTGTTCAACTATTTTAGCATGGATCATAGTCAGGGTCAGGGGGAGGAAATAAATCACTATGATCCCAACTTTCAGACTTTGCAGCAGATTTACTGCAACTAGGTTCCCAGGCCGTTTTATTTCATATCCGCCCTAATGATTTTATCCGCCCTAATGATTTTATCCGCCCTAATGATTTTATCCGCCCTAATGATTTTATCCGCCCTAATGATTTTATCCGCCCTAATGAGTTTTCAGCCTGAGATCTTTTAAACCATACCAAACTTGGCCTAGCAGGACTGTCACTTTAACTTGATATAAGATTCTATGCGATCGGAGAGTTTTTTTATTCTTGACAACAAGCAAACACCACATTAGATTCTTTTCATTAGAGTTATCAGAACTTCATTAGAGGTGGAGTTTAGTACACTGTCTCTCTTATGGCTCAACTGTAGAGTGAAATCTGAACAATTTCTATGAGCAGATACTCGAGACAGATTATAATGTGGAATAGTGGGCTAGATAATACTAAAGCGCACACATTTATAACATTTAATTTGACTGAGAGTCATTAGCCCTCAATCATCAATGTCCTGAGGGGAATTATTGGTTAGATAAATCAACCAAAAGGTGTGAGAGTAGGGCCATGTAAGCACTCCTTCTGCTTAACCTTCTCATCCTTCTCACCTTAACATTGATAGCCTTTCTATCCTGACTGTATGTATACACAGGAGATATAACGCTCCCACTAGTAACCTTAGATTGATCTGAGGTACCGTTTACTCCATACGCCAATCTGGCTATTAGATACGCTGAATGATCAGATGGTAGTGTAACTCTATACGCCAGCTTCAGCCTACAATAGATGCACTCTCAACAGCTGATTTTTTCGAAATGACGATGTAGATATGTAAAGTGTCACAGGGTAGCTTTAGGTATATTCAAGGCAAATAGGAATCTTGAGCAATCACTTTACTATGTTACAAATCTCGAAAAATATTTTCAAATAATGTCAAGGTATTGCTGATCCATAGAAGAATATCAAACAAAAAAAGTCCCATAATTGTTGTCCCCTCGATATAACAGAGGGTCGAATCACAATCAGATGGCTTTCTCAAATCAATGATATTTTACTGATAGTGTATCTGAATACCTACATAGTACGTTGTTCCTGATATAAGAAATGAGTCCCTTCAGCCACATTACTAGATGTATATAACCAGAATTCTCTTACATGAGGTAAAGTAACAGTCGGATCAGAGGAGCCGATCTGAAAATGTCCTAGACTCATTCCTCGATCATCCGGAGTGTCCCAAAGCTACAATATAAGTGTGAATGTTTGCAGGTATGGTGTTATCATCCTAGTTCATCTGTCACAAATAGCATAATTAGCCATGACTATTTCATCTTGTCTTGCAGGGGCTTGGAGACACACCTCCCTTATAGTATTGCAGGCAGTCAGCAGCAGTCTGATGGTAACAGATAAGGACCCATGAGCTCCATATTCGATTGCTGGCCTCAGAAGTCCGTTCTGATTTGGCACTGGTGAACCACTCATCCTCGTTGAATAAGGAGAATAATTACAGGATCTGACGGTGTGCTTTCATAAACCAGCGCAGTATGAACATCACCTGTGCCTTCTCTAGCCCGCTATGGTGGCGAGCTCTCTACCCACACGAGACACATGAGCTTAAATAGGGAGGCCGTAGAGACCTAGAGCATAGCTAAAACATTGATATGTCATATCTGGGCTTTTGATAGTACAGGTTATAGTTTCAGTTGATGAGACTGAACCCTTCAGATCAAATTATATAAA
Source organism: Membranipora membranacea (assembly GCA_914767715.1). Classification (NCBI taxonomy): domain Eukaryota; kingdom Metazoa; phylum Bryozoa; class Gymnolaemata; order Cheilostomatida; family Membraniporidae; genus Membranipora; species Membranipora membranacea. Next base: position 25,529,412 of record OU612073.1, read on the forward strand.
AAATTCATCGACACATATAGTATGTAGTACTAATACTCCGATTACGTTGACTGATTATTTTGTTGTTGATGATGACAAGCAAACAACACACTAGATTATCTACATATAATTTTACCTTGAGGGGAAGATGAAAAGCTGCCTGAGACAGAAGAGCATCAAGTCCTTCATTGAGTCCATCACCATCATCTGATCTACTCCACTTAGCGTGAGCTTCATTGAGTGTGTGCTGTGAAGTAGAGGGGGTGGGGACTCCTCCCGCTGAGCTGTCCACATCATCTCCTACTTGTAAAAAATATAAAGTAGCTTAGAATCATAATAATCCATATTATAAAATGACAAAAGGAATCTTAGGCCACTATATAAAAAGTATGCAAATATACAAATAATAACCAGGTCAAGCAATAAAACGCTACCATTTAAAGTTGTCAACAGTATGAAATACAATACACTTAGAGATTTCCACTCACTTTAAACTCAAGGTGACATCAACAATAATATCAACAAGGAAACCATAAGCTGTAATTCGACTGTTCTGATTGGCTCATATAGGTGTCAGATTGAACCCACCTGTCAGGTCGATCACACCGACAGGAAGCTTCCTAACAGGTGCTCCACTTTTCCTCTTTCTGGTCATAATCAGGAGTTGTGGTCCACTTTACCAGGTTTCTGCTTTAAATAGAGGAATTCCAGTAAGACTTGCAAGGAGAATTATCCATAGGTTACATATTCTAAAATATTTCGAGAATATGTCCATCCCAAAACATATAGGCATAGTAGAAGTATATTAACGTGCTGACCATCATTCATCATTTATCGAACTGGCTAACTCGCATCACTGATGTGACAAGGACATAAAGAATTTTGCAAAAGGCAGCAACCAAGATCGATAGAGATCGCATCAACTCACTGAGCATGAGTACCATTAGAAGAAATTTGGTGTTAATGTCATCATTAAAGGTGGGTACACGTTAAAGTAGGCACTCAAACTAAATTGATTCTCACGTTCAGATTGTTACATGACAATAGTGCAGTGTTGATATATATGTTATAAGTATAGGAGAATACTGTGATCAGGTAATACTTGGTCGCAGCTATTGGCACCAAATGAGCAGCACATGAGGTATGGCATGGCAATATTAAATTATATTTAAATAATATTGAAATTAAATAAAAATAAATTTCATTACATAACATGCTTCATGAAATGAAAGAAGGTGGAACCAAAACCTGAATTGTGACAAGCATTGTTATAGATATTGTTATTAGTATGAATGCTGGTCTTTTCATAAATACTAACACAATTATTTTGGGGAGTTGCACTCTCATTTATTATATAAACTGTGTTTCAACATTCAATCTAGCCTGTCTTAACAAGCTTTGTTCGGGTGGGGCTTTGTTCCCCCACCGAACAAAGCTTGTTAAGACAGGCTAGATCCAATCCAGCACTTTCAACATTCATTCTGGCTAGTACGTTCAAACCCGATGATTTAAGGTACAGTTGATACGGTTGGGAAACAATGCTGTAATTTTTGTCAGATCATGGACCACAGCTAGAGACTACTTGGTCAGATTGCCATTGAAAGGTCGTGCCTTAAACACCAAGGCTAGCTAGGCAACAGTCTTGTTAAACAAGGAAGATTTCACTCAAATAAATGAAATTCTTTAGCTACAATGATGTCCATGTCGGTCTGATGTTGACTTCATTCATTGTAAAAAATCTGTGAATTCCGGGATGGGCACTAAAAACAGGCACTGGAAAATTGAGCTGTAAGATGTGACAAGACTGTTGTATGGTAGTCTTAGGTGCTGTAAGGTGCGGTGCATGTTATAGCAATCCAACCAACGCAACACCAAAAAAGACGTGGTAGGTGCTGTATGGGATATCATACAGCAATGAAGGCCTACACAGCAGTGTTGTAGATACTGTGGGGCCCGCATGAATGTATGCCTGCCACAACTCTGAAACATTGTTGCATTGCAATTTGTTTATATCTGTTTTGAGACACTGTGAGGGAGGGAGTCGGGAGACATTGTAGGACTGTCTACTCTTGGGACATCTCAGGACAATGTGAGGCAGTCTTGCCTGAGGTTGAAAGACTGTCCTGCGACGAATGCATAAAAGCAATCCATCTAAAAAAACAAACAAAAGACTTTGGTGGATAAAAATATACGCAACCCTTTGGTTTTTTATATAAACTTTAAGGGTTGTGCCAGGGAACTGGCTTAGTTAAAAATTAAAATCATGAGCTATGTTTATAGGTATTGTCTGCCTGCCCCTTGCTTGTTGTCTGGCGCCGCGCCTGTCTGCTGCTCGCTGTGGGGCAGTTGCTTGGTCATCGTTGTTGTTGTGTGCCGCCTTGTCTGCCGGCCCCGGTGGATTGCCATTACTGTGGCTGACGTTGGGTTGCTCTGGTTTGACCATACCGCTTCGTACTTGCTTGCTGCCCAATTACTAGCAATACTATAGCATAGTTTTACCCTAATTAACTCCATACTAATTTGTCACTAGCTAGTGCGTCAACGGATCCATGTAGCTTGTTGTGCTCATGATATTCTTTTGGCCGAAACAGCAATTTAATCATGACTCATGTCTCATTATATTGTTCAACATAAACACTCAGTTTACCTGCAAGTTGGCAGGTTTCCAGCGCCAGCCTCTACAGCTGTGACTTTAGAAACTGTTGTGCCACAATCGGTTTATCGTTCCAGGTCAGCAGCAACTTTTCAAATAACAGGCTAATATTAGACACATCGGGGGCTCAGTAGATGACTGGTGTCAGGCAGCATATTCCATTCTCTCGCTGTTCGGATGAAGAACAATCGTCGACAGTGAGTGGTGTTGGTTTGGGGAGTGAAATACTGGTGCTGGTGTCGGCGTGCTGAGTTATGCGCTGATCTAGTGATGTATTTAGCGAGGACTGATGGATTGTTGTGATGGTATTGGCTAAATACTTTTAGTCTGCGCTCACCTCTACGCTGGGAAAGTGGTGGCAGGTTAAGCTGCTGTAAGAGACTGGTTGTGGTGGTTTTGCGGTCGGTCTTTCTGGTACCGCAGATCAGGCGTGCAGCTCGTCGTTGGACAGATTCTAGTCGTTTGGCCTGAGTTTCTGTGACAGAATCCCAGGCGACAGACGCGTATTCTAATAGAGGTCTGACCAACTGCTTGTATGCAGTTTCCTTTACTGGTAACTGGTTGTAATGTTGTCAGTGTGAGGTTATCCGAGATCTTAGCAGACCAGCACCTTATCGGAATTGTACCATCTAGACCGAGAGTGCTGACAGGCTATGAACCTTGACCTTGGACAGTCAACGCGAGATCTCGTCCTCTTTACAGTACATCTTTATAGGTGAGTAGACGTTCAAATAAATTGCTCTCTGATATTATACTGTATACCATATACCAAACCTCGCTACGCCTAGCTTTACAGTCAGTACATTACATTGACTGATTACAGTTAACTGATGTATACTTCAACTACAGCTTCTCGGTAAAGGAGCAACAATACCCCGAGGGAGAATACTCAGATGAGAGACTTCAATCTTGGTAAGGTTAGTTAGTTTTGTACCTAACTAAGTACATTACTTTAAAAGTCACAACAGCACTACACTACAGCTTCACGTCAGTCTCTCTCTCATTCTCACTGACAGTGGAGTGAGTTACATCAGTGGGGCAGTCACACACACTTACTACTCACAGTAGTCTATCTATATTGTACTCAGTGACTGTGACTGTGAGTGAGTCTCAGTCTGACCTGGTGTGATTCAGATTGAGCAATTAAACTAACAACATGTCTGATTGTCTCTTTTCCTCTAGTCTATCTATGGACTGGTTTATAAAGGTAGTGATGATTAACACTGATTGGTCATTACCACAAGGTACATAGTTAAATAATCTCTGGCCAGTAACAGTTACTAAACCTATCACCAAAGATGTTGCAAATTTCCTGTCAGCAAACGAATCAGTCAGCAAATTTTAATAACCCGCCAAAATTGGCTCAATTTGTACACTAGTTGTCTCCACAAACTATTGCCTTGAAATTGACTATGACTTAACACATACTGACTCTCGTGATCTGACTGGGCATGTAGATCACTGATAAACTAGGCTGTAGTTACCACAAAGTAGATTTTGCAGAGATCAGCTCATGCCCAGAGCTGAGCATGCGCAGAATGGACTTAACATTCTGCGCATGCTCAGCTCTGGGCATGAGCTGATCTCTGCAAAATTGAGTCTCGGAATTCCGAAGCCATCTGATTGGCTACCTGCTCTGGTGACATACTCCCCAAAGCGTGCGGATTTGTTATTAATAGTTATCCTCTCTTGTCATTATTAGCTGATTTTGATTGACAGTTTATGCAGGGGGTAACCCATTTTCCCTTTCCAAAGTTGCAATCAGAACCCAAACTAAACTCATTGTTCTTGCACATGCACATGCCCAGTCAGATCATGAGAGACAGTATGATGACTTCACCATACTGACTCTAGTGATCTGACTGGGCATGTAGTCAGTATGCAGTCACTAGTCAGCATGTACATGCCCAGAGCTGAGCATGCGCAGAATGATGACTTAATTCATACTGACTCTCGTGATCTGACTGGGCATGCCCAGAGCTGAGCATGCGCAGAATGGACTTAATTGTCATATTCTGGACTATAGTAGTAAAATTACCTCTCACAACAAAGCATTGGCGGGTAATTGAAAATCCCAGATCAGCATCTTTCAAAGTTTTATCTAACTCCTTGATCAAACTTAGTTTTCTGTTTTTCTCCATTCAAAACAGAAATGATGAATAGCTTTCAACCATTAATATAGGATAAAGCTAAAGTAAGAAGTAACCCATAACTTTTAGTCCGAGCAAAGCAAAGTGGATGTGCATGGATCATGGTGGTTTTATCTACAAATCCCATTATTATGATTAATTAAATTACACTAAATTAAACCTTATTTTTATTTTATTTACCTTGGACTGGTTTTTTATTAGTTAGTTACTGTTAAAAGGTTGGTAGTATATTTCATCCATATGTGTCAACTGTCCCGGATCTCACGGGATTGTCCAGGGATTATGCTCATTCATTGTCCCTCAAGCACTTAATGTCCAGGGAAATGATTTATGTATGCTTAAAAATTGGTCATGTATGTTAGAATAGCTGTTATTATGTTTATTCAATTGCCCTGGCAACAGCAATGGACATGACACTATTTTGACATTGATGATACATTGTTTTACTATGATGTGTATGTCTATTGTTTGTAAGTGTAGTGTAGCCCTAATTCAATCTGTTAGAGACTGTGATAAAAGATAAGATAAGAGTGGTTACTAGCCAATGAACTTCATTGTTCATTGTACTAGCTAAGTCCCACTTCTAAAGAAATGATTTTGATAATACTAAAATCTCTTCACAAGTTTTTTCTTTAGTTATGGAAATATAAAATTCACACTCTGCACATTTTTGTCCAATTCTTCTCATCTCATCAAAGAAAGACAATACCATAACCTAAAGCAAAGAGGTCATGCAAATACTTAGATGCATGGAATACCACTTACCCTTTTCTAAAGAAAAGTGTGCAGGGGATGGGCTATGCCCATTGTACTTACTACTGTAAAAGTGACATTAATATAACTGGTGGTGGATCTAATGATGTGTTCAGACACACACTTGGCAAGAAACATAAGGAGATGGCCAAGACTGTACAGACCAGTAAATAATAATATATAATTACATTACAACAGCCATATCTATTGAATCTGTTTACTCATTTGTCTGTACGATTGTGTGGGACATTCTCTGTCATATCCATGTATCTATATTCAGAGTAAGCTTAATAGCATAAAATGCCTGGATTTTGGTCTTTTTTGCTTTGTAATTGCTCTAAAGCCTCGGCGGCCGGGGCGCTGCCCCAGACCCCGCCAGTTGGCCTAGGCGGCCCCCTGGACCCCCGGCCTGGTTTGTCCCTCAAAAATATTAGCCCATGTTGACAGGTATGATTTCATCAGGGATGTCATTCATAGCAAGAAGCAGCAGCAATCCTCCTTTTACATATTAACTGTTGTTGGTACAATGTATAATAAGGCCACTTGAATTTGATATAGCCTGTGAGTCAGTTGGTGGGGGTGGGAGATGAGTGAAAGAGATAGGGGGGAACCATCAATTCAATGTAATCTCATGATCCTTTTTCGATGTGTTTTTTTTATAATTGTGTGAGGGTATCTATATATGTCGATGTCTTTATATATAGATACCCACACAAAACACATCGAAAAAGAATCATGAGATTACATTGATGGTTCCCCCCTATACTCATTCTTCCCACTGACAAAAATCACAGGCTATAACAAAGTCACGTGGCCTTATGGTACAATGAGTGAGCATCATAGCAGAGTAGCCTTATCTCTTTTTCTGTTTTGCAATAAACACAACAAAAAAGAGGCCTTCGATAAGTTTTGTATCTATTTCTACACTCAATCGATATTCCTACCATGAAAGTACTCTAATATCCCTGATAGTGATAACCCCTGACCAATAGCAGTGAAGCCTGCCCGTTCTGTCCCTGGGGAGTCTAATGTGTCGCTGGTATCTTTTGTTTCAACTTTATTCGTAAGTCAACAGCGGATACAATCACTAAGCATTGTAATACTAAGTAACCATAAAAGGAACCGAACACATAACTTGATTCATTTATTGTAGATTATTCAGACCTCTAACTGCAAGCCTTAGGGTTGGTTTTAATCCACAGAATGGTGAGTTGTATCTCTACGTAGCGTCATTCTGGAAGGGATTTGTTATCTATCTGACATTATTCCATGCCATACACGTCATCTGCATTAATTCATATATTGACCAGGAACAAGAATCCTGGGGGGTCTTTCAATTAGAAAGATCCATGCTTTACTAAAGCAGATTATCACATCGCTCAAAATTATCGCTCACTTGGTGTTTCAATTAGACAAATTCGTTCTCAGATCGCTCACTCAGAATCTATATAGCTCCATCAATGAGTGAGCGATCTAAAAGCCAGACCCCTAGCAGGTCTCACTCAGTGAGTGAGCGATTAGATTGCGATTTTGGCTTTTTCTAATTGAAAGACCCCCTAGCTATCTAACATAATGTAAGGGAGTCATCTGATAACTATCTCATAGTCCTCATCAAATTTCCTGAACCAAGTATTCAATCAGTAACCTCCTCATTATCAGCCCTTGGACAGCAACACTGAGCATGCTTATCTTTTTTCTATAACCTTCTTTTATTGGATTATAATGTTTGTTAGGAGACTGCTAACAACACAATGAAGTCCCCTGACTTTAAGGGAGTTACAGGAAAGCTGAGACTTGTCAAGAGGAGAAAGCGCTCCAGTATCCTGAGCACATCTCTAACCACTCAGAATAGTGCTGAGGGAATGAGGACTCCTCCACTCGCCGTTAGAGGTGCGGTACCCTGTCTGCGTAATTAATTATTTAACCCAAAAACTAGCTTCAACCATAACTGTTTTGTGATCATCTCTGGTGTAAGAAAAGGAGCCTTGAAACTAGCCCGGGGTGGTTTTTGTTTCCAAAGTACTCTAACCTCTAAATGGCAGCTGTTTTTTTGGTGGAAAAAATGAGCTGTCTTCTATGGGTAGCACTGATTTGTTATTTATACTGACCTCAAGAGCTATAATCAAAATCAAAAGTATTCAAGCTGAATTTTAGAATGTTCCTGGAATGAAATTGTCAGGTGTAATTTTGAGCTTTCCTAAACAGTTTAAGGTGACAGTCCTATTAGAAAAGTGGATATATTACCCCAGTAACTTGAATATTGTGAGTTCATAGGACATAAAATAATTTTTTTTTAAATGAAAATTGTGGAAAATAGCATTTTTTTTTTTTTTAATATTTTAACAAGGATCATAGTGGTCAGGGGAGGCAATAAATCACTACGATCCACTATGATCCCAATTTTCAGACTTTGCAGAAGTTTTACTGCAACTAGGTTCACAGGCTGTTTCGTTTCATATGCCCTAAGGACTTTTCAGCCTGAGATCTTTAAAACTATACCAAACATGGCCTAGTAGGACTGTCACTTTAATATGTCATGTCATATCATTATATTTCCCGACACAGTATTTTATTTTGGCACTGGATTATCATCTTAATTTGAGTATTTATTGTCTGAACTATTCGATGTAGTCAGAATAAGACCAGCGCAACAAATTTGTGAACCCATTCACTGATCAATTTCCGCAACACGCCCAAGTAATTGTTGGACCTGATAAGAGAACCTCAGCTTCAGCTAACAGCTCCATTCAAAGTTAGTTAGCAGTAATTGAGCTATATTTCTCTGTACAGCAAATGATTCATCACTCATCGCTCTGTCATATGATTCATTTTCTAGGAGACAAACTTAGAAATCCATTCCGGATAGTAAACAGCCCTTCCGTTGATGATAGTTACAATACCAGTGATAGTTTTGTTATACCCAAAACTCCTGAGAAATCCACACCTATACACTATAACAGCTTAGATAGATCAGAAGTATCCCACAATACACCAGCGGATGACGCTGATGAGTTTGTTATACCGAGTACACCAGAAAGAGACTCTGATATACAGCAGTGAGTATCTCCTATAACATCTACCAATAATACTACCTTGTATTATCTACCCATAATACTAACTTGTATTATCCTATAGCCATAATACTACCTTGTATTATCTGTGGCTGATGTTTCCCTCTGATTATAAATTGTTCTGTTTCAGGGGCAGAGAGAGATTCATGTCTTGCCCGGCTTGGAATTTGACTGTGACTGTTTATAACTCCTCATATGCAGTCACATCACCAACCTTCAGAAGGACAAACCATCCCACACCTTTCTCTGGTTATTTTTTTATCCATTATCTTGCCTCTATCTGGTCAGGTTGTGGTGATTAGAACTGCTCTGTTGCTCAGGTAGTTAGGAGCATACTCAACTAGTCAATGATTGCAATGAAACTCTTGAAGCTCTTGATTTTACTTCAGTCACATATGTATTTTGTAGGAGTAAGCGTAGGCGATTAACTAGTGAAGAGTATTCCCTTGTTAGCCGGCCGAGTCCCTCTGCAGATCTCATACCACTACAGTCGGTGAGTATCAGTATATGTGTTACCTACACTTTCTGAGTGTCGGTTATGTGCTATATACACTCGCTGTTTGTTTGTAATTGACGGCTGATTTCATATCATGGCTACCCAATAAATGAAGTTATAGATTATAGGGTAAGTTGATAAAGTAAAGTATGATTATACCATCTTCTTCACACACTCTGAGTTGCCCTACAAATCCTCACCACCATATGCAGCTAATTTTTTACCAATACTAGAGAAAGCTGGATGGCCCAACGCTGATGGAAGGTCGGATATTACTTTTGTAATAAACTTTCCGTTCTGTATTTGACAGAAAGCTTCGACGGGTTGTACCACCTTACCGATAGATTACTCTATATGTACTAAAGTGCGGATCACCTCCAGTATAGACTTATCATCTCTGACTCGGTGTGATGATGACTCTGCGCAGACAGCGCTGCATCACTTCATCACTAATAACTCCCAGGTGTGTGCTTCATATCTTATATATATATATATATATACTGGTATTTATGCTAAATAACGACATATGTTTGTATCTGGTATACTACAAGCAGCATTGTCATCAAATCCAAAATGATAAGCTTTTTGGGCGATAGAGATTATTTGTAATATTATACCGTAAAGTAGAGAGATGAAGCTCATATCGACATATCGATCAGCTCTCACAATATCCCAGTGGCCAGTCAATTTAAGGTTACATATTCTCACTATCTCACAAACCATCTCCTCTAACAATACATCATCATGAAAACAAGACAACTCCAAATTACAATACTGAAGGGTAGTTTTGTAATTTTCATTTGTAAACTTTATCATCTAATTTCCACAGGATTGAATGGTTTGAATCTAGTCAGTGTCATGATATGGTTTTCAAATAAAAAATATTAAACAATGTTCTTGTGATGAAGTTTTGTGTTGCTTTTTTATAGACAGTTTTCTGAGCTCTTATTTATGCCTCTATTCAGAGTTGTCCTCTCTCCAGTTTGGTACTTTTAACCCACACCGCATAGGAAAAACCTGCTGAAAGAGGGTTATCTTGAAAACCGCTTATGATAGGATAAAAATGATTTTTGATTCAGAGTCTGCACCATTGAAAACCCTGTGAGACAGAGTTTCCAAATCATTGGAGGCTTGAATGTTGATAAATCTTAATTTTAGTGACGAAACTCATGAAAATTTCTGCCAGATAGTCCGCAAAACAGACAGAAAATGCTATAATTGACAATCCAATTATTAAAATCATTTCCCAAACTAAGTCCATATGAGTTTTCAATGTTGCAGATTCTGAATCAAAAATAATTTTTATCCTATTATAATAAGCGGTTTTCAAGATAACCCTCTTTTCAGCACGTTTTTCCTATGCGGCATTGGTTTAAAGTACCAAACTGGAGAGAGGACAACTCCGAATTGAGGCCTTAATCAGCGCTCAGAAAACTGTCTATTAACATGATGATATCTTGTGAGAGGAGGTTGTTTGTTTCCTATGTAAGCCGATGTAGTTCGATCGACCTAATAATAATCTAGCTCTTGATTTGTTTCAGTCTGAAGCGGAGCCTCAGTTTCACAAATATTTACACTATTGGTCATATCCCAACCTGCCATGGTTAAATCTATATCCGAGGAAAGAGAATCATACAATAAAACAAAGCCCTCTACCTCCATCAGCTTACTCATCTCTCGATGTACAGTGGAAGGAATCATTACAGTCAACACTCAGAAGCCTTATATCAGAACAGCTAACATGTGGTTACTTCTATATACTCTGTGAGGGCTTTACTGTACTCTATAAAAGGTAGGGGCTTTACTGTACTCTATAAAAGGTAGGGGCTTTACTGTACTCTATAAAAGGTAGGGGCTTTACTGTACTCTATAGAAGGTATACTGTATATTTATGTACATGAGAGTTATGTTTGTGATGATGGTATATTATTGTGGCACATTATCATGCCTCCCACACAGTCCACATGACTGGTCGTGTGTTTCCTCTCTTATCTTATGTGGACATCTGATCGACTGTTGTTACAGGCACCCCATGTATAAATAAAGTTCATCAGAAAATGACTTCTCAAATATTTAGGTAGAGAGACAGGGGGTCAGTAAATAATGGCCTTCTGGTACACTGTATGAAAGCTACCGAGCTACTGTCATTAACAATGACGATTCTTGAGTGCCTTTTTGTGTCACGTCAGAGTGTGCCTGATCTGATTTGGCGATATGTTGTGAAATTTTAGTATAGCTTATGCATCAAGATCAGCACAGACCATCATAGGAATGCATTTTGCATCAAATTTACATATTGTCAATCATGCTGTTAAAGGAGCTTTATTGTGGCCACACGTCCCATTCTTGGAAATTCATAGTTCATACTTAAGCACTGCGTATCAGTTTTCCTGAAATTGCACATAACTGAACCCCTGAACAACTGAACTCCTGAAATTGCACCAACTGAATCTTTAAAACTGGTACCCAATACCAAAGTATGTTGGCATTTCCTGTACTATGCTTAATCGATGCAGCTTCGTATGTGAGAACTTCATCAACAAAAATTGTGTGCCCTCAGCAATAATGGTTCTTTTGACAATGTGTTTGAGGTTATGGAAAAATGCCGCAAAATGTATCTACCTTTGATGATCTGCGCTGATCTTGGTACATTAGGTACTTAGCTTAACACTTAGCATTATTTATCATCGAGTTTAAAAAGTCAGGCACATTGTGACGTGATGTAAAAAGTCACTTTAGCCTCATCATATATTATTTAAAACCAAAAATTATGGTGAGATATATCTTTTGGATGAATACTGCCATCCACATTGTTAAAAACAACCTTTTTCATTTCTTTGAAAAAAATGACACAACCCTCGTCCAAACCAACTAAAAATTTAAGATTCTCAGTAAATGTGGTTCTAGTGGGTACTTCTGTGTTTGGTAAATCCGAAGTAAAACTGACAAACAAACTGGAGGTTCACCTGCAATGTATTAACTTTCACCCCACTGAAGATATAAATAATATATTGTTTAGGTGCAGTAAGTGTAGAAATCTATCAGCAGTTGTCTCCCCTACATCCAGAGGATTCAGACAAAATCTACAAGCTAGAGGTTAGTTCTTATAAATTGGCCCCTCATTCTGAGGCGTGTCGAAGGAATATGTGATACTGTCAACCTCCTCAACAATCACCTCTGCTGCCATTACTGTCAACTTCCTCAACAATCACCTCTGCCATTACTGTCAACTTCCTCAACAATCACCTCTGCCATTACTGTCAACTTCCTCAACAATCACCTCTGCCATTTCTGTCAACTTCCTCAACAATCACCTCTGCCATTACTGTCAACTTCCTCAACAATCACCTCTGCCATAACTGTCAACTTCCTCAACAATCACCTCTGCCAATACTGTCAACTTCCTCAACAATCACCTCTGCCATTTCTGTCAACTTCCTCAAGAATCACCTCTGCCATTACTGTCAACTTCCTCAACAATCACCTCTGCCATAACTGTCAACTTCCTCAACAATCACCTCTGCTGCCATTACTGTCAACTTCCTCATCAATCACCTCTGCTGCCATTTCTCGTTAATCTCTGGAAGGAATTATCAGCTACAATGAAACATTAACTGTGTTTAATTGAAAGATGGCAGCCTGCCTCACTGGCTGCCTCACTGGCTGCCTCACTGCCTGCCTCACTGCCTGCCTCACTGCCTGCCTCACTGCCTGCCTCACTGCCTGCCTCACTGCCTGCCTCACTGCCTGCCTCACTGCCTGCCTCACTGCCTGCCTCACTGCATAAAATAATCTAAGGTTTCCTTATCATTACGCGTCCAGTTTACTTGTGTGAGGCCATCTTCAGATAACTGAGATTACTAGTCTTATATTATATTACAGGTATAGAGTTTATTATGCCAGTACCCGATGACTCTGTACCCCTGACCGAATCTACAAAGCCCAGGTGAGTAGAAGATTAATGTTTATCTAAAGTTACCCCCTCATACAGCTCCTAATCATCTTCTTGGTCACTGCTATATTTATGATGTTTCCAATGAGAGCACTTTTGAGCTGTCCCGACATAAAAATTCATCTCAATACAGAGGGTTATGATTTTATCCTCATCTTGACCTGTTTCTCTATTGGATCATAAACACAGATGAGCCTCAGAGGTAATACACGTCGTCATACAGCGGGGTACAGGGACAGCCCGCTTGGAATGCTAATCGAATGTTGATCATATTTTATGCTTATGATATTTAATTATAGCTCTGCAGCTGAGGGGACAACTCCAGCAGATAAGAGCAATAGGAAGAGAAGCTCAACAGGGTCATCTCGTACAGATATAGACTCAGCTCTACTAGATCTACAGACTGAGAACCCAGGAGCTGAGGAGGAGGAGGAGACGGACGACCCGCTAGAGTTCCTCGAGGGTATAGGGCTAGATAAATCTCACTTCCCTTCACTCAGATCTGCTAAAGTTAAACAGTGAGTCTATTTTATATATTCTACTGAATTTTCTTGTTGAGACTTAGCAGTGTTTTCCCATTCAAATTTTCAGTAGAAGTTTTCAACAACAATGAAGTCCATCTAAACTCACTAGCATGAATGAACCAGGAGAAAAAAATCAACTGACAAATATAACATTCTAATGCGTGTTCTGTGATGTGTAAGAGGAGGCTGTCTTTGGAGTATAATGCAGTTTTCTAAACTCGCTTGGTTCATCATCATGTTGCTGTTCTCCATTATATTATCATTATGTCTGAAGTAGGGCACTTTTAGCACACAGCGAGTGAGTTACCTAGCTAAGGTCTGAGTGAATGTTGAATGCCTTCCTGTATATTTTCATGTACTGGCTATTGATCATTCTCGTTATTAACCTAACATGTTAGTTCCATATATTGACCCTCTTTATAATAATTTCAGAGAAGAAGAATCCTTTCGAAGGATAGACTACAGACCTGCCTCCACTTTGTTAATAAGAGGGGAGGAGGTGATGTCCCGCCTTACTAAATTCCTTATAGAATATGATAAAACTAAGGCTACTACTGGACAGCTGGCTAATATACCACCCACAATAATATCTCTCAGTCCATTTCTACACGCCAACATAGAGAAACTACAGGTACGGTTAACTCATAATCTTCCCACAATGCACCTTATGGGAGGCAGTATTATTACCTCTTTTTGTTTCTCTCGTGTATGTGCAGAATACACCCACCCATTTATTTATTGCTGAAAGTTTAAAATCACCGCCAGCATAAACCTGGTATAATTTACCTGCATTGCGTTCTACTTTATTCAAACCACTCATCAAGCAAATTGAATAAAGTGTTTTAATGAAGTGTAATAAGATAAGTCATTCAAGGACAACTATCATCTCTAGATTTTTATGATTTATCTCAGCTATTAACTATAACTATGATGTTCTTTGAGGAGTGCCAAATATTGATATCACTGCACTGCACACGGGCTGTAGTCTAATTTATAGAGTATTATAGGATGTGATATAGATGTACTGAGTTAGAGTTTATTACACGTCTCTATTACAGCACCGCTGCGGACAGATGATGGTGGAGGATGGAGAGAGACAGAACTATATAGATATTACAGGACCTATATTACCTCATGTAGCTAATCATATCATCAGTGATGTCATAATACCATCCTCGACAAACCGACCGACGTTAAATATAAGTTCTATTAGGGTAACTAACAGCCATGTGTTTAATATACGGACATGTGAGGAACAGTGTAATACTATAGACCAGTCATCAGCTAAACTGATCAAGTCTGTGCTCTATAAACAAGGTCTATATTACATACAATAATATAAACAAGGTCTATATTACATACAATAATCCTCCTTAGTATAAGTTACTGTTGTTTACACAAGAAGTTACTGGAGTTTGAGGTAGTATAATATTTATTTTGTATCATGCATTTACACTTTCTGTTGAGACTTTAATTGCTTCTTTGTATTATATTAAATGTTATAATGAAATTATCTATATATCCGTTACAATTCCTCAGCTTGGCATTCTCATGATTAGACCATTTTTGGTTCATAAAAAATTGTAGAATTTATTAGCAATTATTAGGTATTTATAAATAATTGATTAGTTAAATAAAACATGAACGTGGATGAACAAATTTATCACTTCTAAGTTAAACACAGTTTATAGGCATACTATCTTCACAAGCCACCAGGATAAGTATATCTTTGCTCATGCTTGTTATCGCAGTACATGCTATTTTCTCCGCCGAGCTGTTTTTGTGATACTAGATAACGCTTACTTCACACAGCTTCATGTTTCTGGCTGCTCCTACGAGCTGTACAGCCAGAGAAGTTGTCTGCTTTGTGCTCAGGCAGCGTACAGTGAACTCAGAATTGTCTCCCTCGTCTATCTTATCAATCCGAGCACATAATGAGTTGTTGGAAGGTGTTATATCATTCAGTGGATTCTTATAAACCCCAGTGTGAATCTCAAAATACTCCAGAGGTGGTACCACTAACACAAAACAAACAATACTATCATTATAATTACATGAGCAAGAGGCGGAGTGATAATGAGTGACCCACAATGCAATATTGATGGAATTTCAGGATGCAAGTTGCTTACCTGTCATGTCTATTCTATTGATATCAAAAAAATATATTCATACAACACCAAGCAGGCCCATTTTCAGCCCGCATACAATCATTTGTTCTAAACTTTGAACTTATCAATATTGTGCCTCACTCTATGAAATAACGTGATCCATGACTCAATCTATTTCATTTAAATCATCGGGACATTGGATGGTCGGAGTTTTTTAAAGTTATACAAAGTGACACTCACCTGACAGCTTTATACTATGGAATGTGACAGGTGAATCCCAGGTCCTCATCCACCAGGCACCTTTATTATTGCCTGTACTCATACAAGTACCACTATCTCCATCTATAGCTCTATCGCTGCCGTAATCATTATATATATGACTCTGTTTACTCATCAGCTCAGCTCCCGGCAGCATCAGCAGCGTGACAATCAGGTAAGCTGTCTGCATCGTGAGGGAAAACTCTGGAAAAGTATTATTTATCAGTGTTATCAGTAATTTGCGAAAGAGCTGTGATGTCACTGAACCAATTGTTTCCGAAAATTATAATTCAAAAGTAACCTAAATCTGAGCTTGTCTGAATGCCATCTGAGCTTTGTCTAATCGGCTCATAAAATATCTAAATCTCGCTCCATGTTTACAATAAAGACAATTTTTTTGATATAAAATAAAATTTAAGAATAATTTTGTGTCTGGCCGTGTTCTTTTGTTGTAGAATATTGATTTCACAGCTCTGTTTACTTGGGCGTGTAAGCTAAGTGTGAAAAATCCATAAGCAATTTCCCACCATTGTATGGGATGAAAAACAGAATATCCTTGCATGAACTTTCTGTTTGCTGACTACTGGAAACTGATACTATGTGATATTCTTCTAACTTTTAACTCTGATCTCTTTGTATGAAATTTACTCTGAAGTTAATATCTGTATTTTCTCTATTCTCACTGATAAAACTAAGTCCACCCCTCTTATAGCAGTGGTCAAACTTCTCCAGCTGTTGATGAAACTCGATCATATACAGTTAAAATCTGCACATTCAAAAGGGTGGAGCTCTCTCCATCAGTACTAGAATAAAAGTTTAGTAAAAAACGAAAGAAAAACAAACGAGAGATCGAATACAAAATTAGTTCAAAAAGAGTGAAATCTGGTCTTTTTTTAAAAGTGTAGTCACTATTTCTGTGCCCTTAGAAAAATATGCCTTAGACCATCTACCATAAAGGGGCCAAAGTGCTCAGGGTTTAAATGGAACTTAAATGAAATAAACATCAAAAACTGAAAATTACGCCTAGATTCACAAAGCACAGAGCACAGAGCACAGTGTGACAGCAGCGGGAGGAGCAGCTGGTTTTATGATTCTGTTTTATAGTTATGTGTAAATGTTACCTGTTGGTGTTTCTCTCCTGGACTACGTGTGAATGATACGAGCGGCTCGAGATATCAACACTGACTGATTACAGAGTTCAGTGTTTGCTGTCTAAACTCTAAAGACAAAATCCATTCTCAAGGTTTTTCACTTACATATTACCACGTTATTATTATCTGGCCACTGTTAGCTAAGGAGTTAGATACTGTATAGTCTTTATAACGTGTCATTGACATATTGAATTAAAACCAGTATATGGAAGAAAGCTGTCAATGTGCAAAAAATCAATAATTCATTTTCTGGAGCAATCATTTTGTTTTATGATAATAATTGAGGCTGAAATGACTTTGCGGGTTCTATCTGCTCATGGTGACACAGAGTAAGGATATAACCTGTCTCTGTGATCGTAATGAGTGATAAACCCAGGTGATTAAAAAAAAACAAATGCTAGGCTCACAACCAAAAGGTATAAATCATGGCTAGGACTTAGAACAGGTAGTTTTAGGGGTAGACTTTACATTAGCTTAGGTCGCAGTATACATAGTACATTGATGAGGCTGAGTAAATTTGAGCTAGTCATAAACTTAGATCATAAAGGCCACAAAACTTCAGGGGTGTGGATGACATACACTCAGGTGGTCGATTGAATTTATGATGGATGGCCAATTGGCGATGTCATTATAACTGCAAATTAAAATTAAAATGTCCTTGTCACACCATCTATGAGGTAGACAGCCTGAGTATCATTGTCCTATTATGTGGCAGAACTCCCCCAAAATTATTCTCAGTGAATACAGCCATAGAATAAAGCACAACAAAAATGTTTTAATTGTGGTATATTAATATATATATATATATATATTTTTAAAAAATAAGGGGTCCTCTTCATGCTCCTCCTTGCTTTTTTTTTAATCTTGCCTCACCGGAATTTAAACTTGGGTCTCTCGCACTGAGATCAAACACTCTAACTGCTCAGCCGCGCTAACCCGCTGAGCCGCGCTAACCCGCTGAGCCGCGCTAACCCGCTGAGCCGCGCTAACCAGCTGAGCCGCGCTAACCCGCTGAGCCGCGCTAACCCGCTGAGCCGCGCTAACCCGCTGAGCCGCGCTAACCCGCTGAGCCGCGCTAACCCGCTGAGCCGCGCTAACCCGCTGAGCCGCGCTAACCCGCTGAGCCGCGCTAACCCGCTGAGCCACGCTAACCAGCTGAGCCGCGCTAACCCGCTGAGCCGCGCTAACCCGCTGAGCCACGCTAACCAGCTGAGCCGCGCTAACCCGCTGAGCCACGCTAACCCGCTGAGCCGCGCTAACCCGCTGAGCCGCGCTAACCCGCTGAGCCACGCTAACCCGCTGAGCCACGCTAACCAGCTGAGCCGCGCTAACCCGCTGAGCCGCGCCAACCCGCTGAGCCACGCAAACCAGCTGAGCCGCGCTAACCCGCTGAGCCGCGCTAACCCGCTGAGCCACGCAAACCAGCTGAGCCGCGCTAACCCGCTGAAGCTTCCAGAGCTCAGTGTTAAATAATCCAGGTGTAGTGGGTGTTAAAGAAGCAATAAATAGGTACCGTAACAAAACAGTTAAACCACCAAGTAGAAAAAAAGATGACAATTTTAATCAAATCTGGCTTCACCGGGATTTAAACTCGGGCCTCTTGCGCAACAAGCATGTTATAACTGTGGTATAGTTTATAAAAAATAATAATTTGTCACCGACTAGGATTCAAACTTGGGCCTCTTGATAAGTGATCGAGAACACTAGCCACTTAGCCACACCTGCCCGCTGTTGATAGCAAATTTAAGTTAGATATGAATGGGGAAAGTTAGCTGCTGTGTAATTTTATTTAATTTTTCATTTTTCCAAGCAAATAAGACAAAATTTAAATGTGTATAACATGTTATATGCACATGCGCAGCAGGTTTTACTACACATATTTGGTTGAAGACAGGACTTTGATTCAGCCATTTCTTCTATTTTCCAAAAAAACATTTTTCGAAAAAAAGTGTTATGAGGCACTGGATATGGGTTTCTTTCATTTTATATACACACGCGTTTATCATAAACAGAAAACTGAAGTTTTGTGGATAACTCACGTCCTTGCTACTTGGTGATTTGTTCCTTCTGGATATACATTACTTTACTGCTGGACTATTTTTGGTCATATCGCGACTACTACATGAAGTATTTAGATTCTTATTTATTTATGATGAACTTGCTGTTCTGAGAAGAGGGAGGAGGCGGGCGGGTTCTCTGTTTATTTTATACAGCTAACCAGGGTAGTGTCGGTAAAGCTGATACAGCTAACCAGGGGAGTGTCGGTAAAGCTGATACAGCTAACCAGGGGAGTGTCGGTAAAGCTGATTCAGCTGATACAGCTCAAGACTAGGTAATATAATCATTGTTGAGTTTTTATCTAGTACTATCTTATAGACACCGAGATATGCTGACCAAGTCACTGGTGGAAGGTGTCCATTATAGGTCCTCGTGCCTCCTACGAACAGGTGCAGCATTGAATTGACTGTTTGTTATATCATTTTGCGTTAGAAGAAGGAATCCACTAGATGGATTATCACCACAACATTCAGATAACAGTCAATATCTAGAGTTTGTTGATATTACTGACTAGTGACTGCCTGGAGTTTAGTACACAAATGATGATATAAATAAAAATAAAGGAAATTGGAAATGGAATACCCACCGTATCGCTTTCTGTGTGGCAGGAAGCAGTTTTTACTCACAAAATTTGCAGATGGGTGACCAGCAGCAGCAGCACTCAAATTTTCCGCCACGATGACACTGTATTCTGTCTAAGTTATTGCTTATTCATTGTTTATTTATTAATAAGTTATGGTTCAGTCATTGGTCGAGAGAAGTTTGGTTTTGAAAGGAACGATGGGACAAAGTAGCGGGGTCTACAAGGTGCCGTCTCAATAGGCTGATATGTCACTTCTATTTCTATTTCTATTTCTATTTCTATTTCTATTTCTATTTCTATTTCTATTTCTATTTCTATTTCTATTTCTATTTTTAGTCTGTTTGATGATTTAATTTCTTGCCATAACCTGATACATGATTATTTTACTTACACCCCGCAGTATGCTTTCCGAAATTGTTTGCAAACATGAATTACTAAAATAAAAAGATCAAGTTTGACCGAGGAGGTCTTGATGATGAACTTGATATGACTTGGTTATTTTGAAGCCTATATAATGTTATCATTTACAGGATATATTGATAAAAGACCGGATGATACACTTGTAGGAGATATCATGAGAGAATTGTTAGATTAAATAAACAAACTGACAGGTCAAAACTTATAGCAGCTTTGTATTAATGTATCAGGCAGCTGAAAAAATAGTGGTGGTATGCACTTTTAACCTTGTCACCTCAGTTTACACGATAATTTCAAATTATTCTACGAGGAAAATCCCAGTCAGTCAATAATACATAGTACAACGACTGGATTTTAGACCCAATCTGTGGACCACTATCAGTATATTAAATGGCAAATTGAACGCTCATGATTATTAAGTCTTACATACGTAAACACAATTATCAAATAGCTCACTCGTTAACTTCAGGAGTCGTCCATCCATGACAAGAGAGGAAATAACTCTCAACTGGAGAGAAATTGTAATGATCAGTGGGTTGATCGTGATGTTTGGATTACACCTGGGAGGGTGGGAGGATTATATCCCCTTAAGTTAGTTTGTGCATGATTTTTGTGATGCTCAATGTGATGAATTTTAGTGGTTGACTATAGCACGAGGGGCAGGTGCCTTGACGATAGGAACTTTGCGCCGATGAGTTGATGGAAAGCAAACCTCCCCGTACTGGTTTGGGTTAGCGTACAAGCATGAGAGGGATGGGGCAATCATTGTTACACTGAAACAATGAACCTCCCTGGCTGTGGAACAGCGTAAACACACCGATTATGTCAAAACACCAAAACTGACGATATGCACTGAGGGCTAGATGAGACTGATTGAGATGCTCCTCAACAAACAGGGGTTGCTTCATGCTGCTGGGGCCATGAGGAGGCTGTACTGGAGAAGGCCTCAAAACAGCGCTTTACTGATTGTTTTTAGCTGTATAGCTGTGTGTTGTGCAGTTGTATGCGCACCACTGTATGTTGTATTAGCAAAGCATAAATTAGCAATAATGTGCACACCCCACATTTGATGGTGCAATACTGCAAACACCACCTAGTAGTAACAATTCATTGGTAATAATACAATGTTATTCATCGAGCGCTATTAGATTTCAAGACTTTTCGATAGTTTCCACTGCTATCGACTTATCATTCCCTTCACAGCTGATTCCTTTAGAAGAAAATAAGGATTAGGTGAGATCTGTGGTTTTATTGTGAGATACAAATCAGATGACAATCAGATCGCCAAGAAGGAAGCCACTGGATGATGAATAAGTGGAAGCAGATAATGTCTCTTCCCCCTGACTTTGTAACTGAGTGATTTGGGCTTACATTACAAAATTAAACCAGTTCTGAAGGTACATAACATAGGTTCTATGAAATCAAGGGCTTAAGGTGTAAGGCTATCCATCCAAGTCTTGTGTTTTGTTATGTGAAAAGAACTTTGTCAACAAATAAGGCTGTATGACTGCATACAACATCTCAAGACAGTCTGACAACGTCTCATGACTGTCTTGGAACATCTCAAGACTGTATTACAAGTCTCAAAACTGCCTCACAACACATGCTACTTGTCTCTACACATCCAACATCAACGACTGGTCAAGGTGTTCTTTCAGAACTGAATTTTCGTGACCATAACAAATTATTAATGTATACACAGCTGACGTATCTGGCCTTGAATAGCTACTATTAAAGCCCCCGTGGTCAAGGCGCGTCAAATCTTTGGAATAGACACTCTAAAAGGCCAACACCTGTTTTGCACGCAAGAAAATATGGTCTTTTCTACCCTGGCTTAAAACAGGTTAGTCGAGTGAAATGTAGTGACCTCATACATAGACCCGGGGTGATGTACGAATATTGCACAATATCGCAGCTTACAAGCTATGGGATTACCCTGCTTCAGTATTATCTCTGCTTATCTAATCTTTGACAATGCATTAACCATATGAGCTCTTTGTGGCTTGCTTTGTTCACTACCTAACTGGATCCAGCCAAAGGTTTGGACATGGAACCCTATTTCAAATTGCATGAACCTCAAACAACTTCTTTTAGACAAATTAGTGACGATTATTCATAAAACTTGTAAGACAAATAAGCAGCATTGAACCCGCCCCCCTCCCCACAGACCAGGAAGTGTGGGACCCCTGCACAGACTGTAGTTGTCTCAATATTTATTTAACAAAGTTGTCTGTTCTTTTTTCGAGGAAAGACAACTTTTAAGATAGCTAGGAGTTTTTTAAACTGTATTTTGGGGTTGATCACAAAGCATAATATTTGTATGTAAAATCTAACAATTTAAAACAAAATATCAATTTCTTGGTGAATTGGAATGGATGAAATGTTGTCTAATGATAGAAAAATAAAGATGAAAAAAAGACTTTTGGAAGCAGCTGACCTATTTACATATTCAGTGCGGGGCATCAATGAAAAGTGAAAAGTTTCAAAGTTTGAGGCTGAACAACAACAAATTTCGTTTAATTTCAAATACATGACACTGAATGCATTGAGACATCTCTAGATATGTTTGAGAGTCACTTGATGATACCAGGACATTAAGACAACAGGTATACAGAGGCTGCCACAATAGGTGCAAGATATACAAAGCTGCAAAATGTCAACCTCCACCGGAAATGGAGAAGCTGCTGCCACCAAATCTGTACCTCTGCCAGCTAAGTCTCCTATACCTATTCCAGAACGTTTATTATTTCATGAAAGGCTACACAAGCAGAGCAAATGTGACTTGGAAACACCAGCCTCAATCATAGCTAATGTTAACATAAAACAACTGCTCACACCTGCTGCTTTTGATTCTCTTCCAACACACTATCAAAATGAACTGATTCGCTTGCTGCCTGAGACTGATAAGATATGTGTACAGAACGACTCACACGCTATGAGTGTGAACAGTTTAAGCAATGAGTTCTTTGCTAAGAGTTGTGTCGAATACAGAGATCGTCTGCGGAATGGCGAGTTCAGCTCAATGACATCTGCTAAGGTTGATGAGGACCCTGTTGTTTGGGAATGTAATGAACTTGTGTTAAGAGGACACTCACCCAAGCCTGATATACCTAAAGCTGGTGAAGCATTCATCTGTACGTCTAAACACCCGCCTAATCTGAGAAAGCCAGCCGCAACTAAATCTGTACGAAATGGCGACTCTGTTAAGTCACTAAAACCTACAACCGCTGTTACTAAGACAAAAACTAAACCATCCGCTCTTGACAAGCTTAAACGAGCGAATTCGCTTATCAGCAAACCTCCTATAAAACCCGTAAAAGTAGAAGCTCTTTCGCCTCCTAAGGCTGTCATCAGCCGACCTGTGTCACTTACTCAGAAAACAATACCTAAGCCAGCACCAGTGGTAATCAGCAATCTCATATCTAAGGAACCACTATCAGTTCAAACTCAGGTCGCAGGAATTAAACGTCCATATTCAGCAAATGACATCAAGCCTCCAGCTAGGCCACATAATAAAGTGGTTATCACTCAATTCAAGAAAGTCACAGAGAATAATATATCTGGTGATAGAGTAACAAAGGTTGTGCCGATAGTGGTACGTAATCCGCACGGGCAAGTAGTGACAACCCTGGCTAACTGTAATCCGCTACTATCTCAAATGATTAAAAATCCAGTAAGGATTTCACAAACAAACACTACACCACCGGCAATCATAAGGCTGGAGAGGAAACCACAGAGTCTGTTACCAACAATACTCAAACGGAACAATCAAGTTATAGTAACATTACGAAACAATCCCAATATAGTCTCTAACAGAAACGGTGTCAACAAAGTAGTCGCCGATGTGATATCAAAAACTCAACCAAAGCTGCCCACAAATGGCGTGACTCAGCCACAGCCCATTATAGTGACAGTGAACGGCGGTAATGGTAGTGTAACTGATAAACTCATATCTACTGCAGTCAATATACAGCGATCAAAAGAGATATGTGAACAATCTAAAGCTGATATCAAACCCACTCTGGACTTAGAACGCAGTTATGAGATCTGTAAGAAAGTGCTGGGTAATACTGGGGCTGCTACTATTGTGATGGTCGGACCAGATGGCAAAAAAACAACAATACAATCAAAACCGGTACGTAACAGAAACGTCGTATCAGCATCTGGTTCAAGTCAAGGCTTTGCTAACAGTTCAGATATACCTGTATATAGAAGCAAGCATCGCGGCAAATCCTCTCTGACAATGTCTGGTCATCTATTTTTAGCCTTGAAGCAGGATGAGGATGATGGATATTCAGTTAAAGCCTACAAACGCAAGGCTGCTTACAAGCAAAGACAAAAGAAAAAGCTTGCTAAGGGTTCCAGCAAAAAGACGGTGTCTGCGACTAGCGTCCCTTCTTCTACATCACAGACCGATAGTTCTCTGGCTACAGTAGACAGTAACAGCGTAACTATGGTTACTGGTACATTACACTCTACGGTACCAATCGTTAGCATCAAGGAAGAAGTGGCTAATAACAATAATACCAAGCTGCCGTCTATCGGCAGCATCAGCAGTGGATACGATAGTCTGCTAGATTCATGTATGTGTAGTAAGCGAGCTCTGATCATTTGCCGTAAATGTGGTGCTTTTAGTCACGCTGAGTGTATGGATAAAGAGGAATGCCTCTCATGTCTTGAGAAAGAAAACTAGAATTTTCTTTGAGTTTTATTTTTATGTTCAGACAAATTTTTCTTTGTTTGTAAATAATTATTTGTACAGTGATAAATTAGGCACAACTTTTTCATTTAGTTCAAGCTTAATTGAAAGCCTGTTGTAAATACTGCACTATACAGTCACGATTTTAGATGTTGGTTATTAATTTTTTTTCCGATCAATATTATTAGTCTGTGTAATAAGTACCACAACTTGTAATGTACTACAAGAGTATCAATTTTCCAGAACATGACAGACTTTGTTGAATGACACAGTTTTATTTAATGAGGTAAAAGTTTACAGAAAAGATTGGTTACATTATCACAATGTCACAGGATAAAAATAATAGCATACTGTCACAACTCAACCCACAGATAGACATCGGATATGTAATGTTAACTTCTGCTAATGAAGAGATAAAAACAAACAGTTTGCTGCCACCACCAGGGTATAAAGTTAATGTATAAAATGTGTCTATATGTGTAATGATAAAATTGATCAGACGATATAAAAACTTCACTTAGCTGATAAAATATCCTGAACTTCCTCCTACTGGCTTCACATCTTAATCCTTATCTAACAATGGCAAGACAACTGTGACCTTTCACAGTAGGTCAACAAACATACACTTAATCAGCTGATGACCATGTAATTATCTGATAAAATTGTTCCCTTCGGCTCCATACCACCACACCATGCAAACAGTTAGTGTAAAGTTGGTAAGAGAAATATATCAGCTAATTTAAATAAACACCACATGGTAAAAGACCCCAAACCCCAATGTCGCACGTAAGTTGATGTGGGAAGACAGTACAATGACATCAGATAGCAAAGTTGTCCTTGCGGAATTAGAATGTTCCCAGATTTGATATGGGTTGAATTAGTGAGTACTTAAAACGCATACTAATCAGTAGCATAATTCTGGTCCATACCTAGGAAAAATAAAATGTTATAAAATTATAAATATCTCTTAAAATTAAGACGGTGCCAAAAGTTCCATATCACTGTATAAACCTAGACTAGAATACCTCAACTGAAGACAACCACAGAAATGAATACAACTCATTATATCATCACACCATTAATATTCTGTAACTAAAATCCACTGGACCTGACTGACAGACATGTAGTCTGCCAGGTGGCCTGACAGGTAGACAGACAGGTAGTCTGATACGTAGAATGACAGGTAGCCTACAGAGCAGTAGCGTTATCAGGTTCAGCCGATCTGTCACCCTTAGCATCCTTAATTCTCTGGTGCTGAGCCACCTTTGCCAGGTGTTTCTCTCTTAGTGTTCGATCTCGGATATCGATCGGTACGTCGGGTATGAGGAAGTTGATCAGTGCTGCAATGGCTAGTACCAGATGCTGTAAAAAACATATATAAATACTTCATCAGTACAATAGATACATCAACAATGTGAAAGTTAACGAGACTACAGCAGCTGTTAAAAAGTGAGAATATAGGATTTGCCTTCTCCCGTCTAGGTTAGGTATCTGCTATGGCTTAGTTCAAGAGGTTATATTGGTTCCAACTTTGCTTTGGCAACACAAATGAAGAACCTTGACATAAATATCATCATTATTTACAGATGAGGAACATCCGTTATGTAGGATGTAAAGGCAACTTTTATCTAAGATTATATATCTCATTTGAATATGCTAGACTATGGAGGGTTCATTGGTGTTCACTAGGTAGTTTACAGGTCGAGAGTTACAGGCGGAGAGTTACAGGCGGAGAGTTACAGGCGGAGAGTTACAGGCGGAGAGTTACAGCGGAGAGTTACAGGCGGAGAGTTACAGGCGGAGAGTTACAGCGGAGAGTTACAGGCGGAGAGTTACAGGCGGAGGGATACAGGCGGAGAGTTACAGGCCGAGAGTTACAGGCGGAGAGTTACAGGCGGAGAGTTACAGGCGGAGAGTTACAGCGGAGAGTTACAGGCGGAGAGTTACAGGCGGAGGGTTACAGGCCGAGAGTTACAGATCGAGAGTTACAGGTCTAGCAGTAACAGTGAGAGATTAGTTTACCTCGAAGACGAGAATGAACGCCAGTTTAGCTGTGAGCACATGCCAGTAAGATTTAGTGTGTATATAGTGAGTTCTCTCATCGTCTGTCCAGTCTGATGACATCGGGCTGTTCACAAAGTCACGATATCTATATAATAAGAATTAATCGATGAGTGAACAGGTAAATCAAATCTTTCATTTCATCCGCTTGTCATCGGCCTGAGAGATTGAATACATGAGTTAATATGATCAGGAGCAAAGGACTCTTCAAAGTCTTCAAAGACCCTGTCAATAAGAGTACCCATAATGCAACTGTTGATAATGTAACACACCCTTATCGTTTAATGATATTTTGTTGCGCAAGATTGATCACAACAGTAGCTTTTTTATATAAGCTCCTGCAGTTACGAATGTATCCATTTAATTCAAAATCAAAGTTTTCTCTATTAGTGCCCAAAGTTTAGGCCTGGTCTGATTTAAGTGCACACTGAGTTTGTACGGTAGAAACATTAGATTCAAGAAGAGGGGGAAGAAGGGGAAGAAGGGCAAAATGAAACTACTTAAGTTAATTATCTCAAACCTGCAGTAATGTTCTGTATCATTATAATCACCAAACATGGCGATCTCTGTTTTCACTGAAGGTAGACTCTCCTTATCAAAGTCACTAGTTCTGAATGTGGAGAGACTCCACTCGACGTATGTAGAGTTATCTGACGCGACGTCCTCTCCGGCTACGCTGTACTCATAAATCTTCTTCTGTACGAAATCTGATGTGAACGCGATAATAGCGGCCTGTATAAATAATAACATGACATTACATTAATGGTAGTGTCGGTAGGACAGTATCCTGATATCGTACAAACTCACACCAGTCCTAATATCTCTGTGGTTTGAAGTGAATAAAGAGTGCTCGGTACCAGGTGCTATCTGGAGATAATACGGTCGCAGTCACATTAGCTCTTATTGTAGTCCCCCTATCCATAGAGTGCACCATGTATTCACAATATATATCCGCTCAAACAGTACAGATCAGAAGATGGCTATCAATAGCTGTGATTGGGTAATATGTATGGGTTTTATTCTCACCAGACAAGCTTAACAAGTCAACAAACACATATACGAGTCCTGAAGTATAATATCTTACATTGACGAGCACAGCTAGTTTAGATACAGCCACGAGTATAGTAAACCAGGTACCGATATCCTGAGCACGCTCTGCCATTGGTCTCTTCCATTGAGTGATCAGTTTGGTGGCGTCTAGTCGGATTTCTATTATGTTGTTGAGCAGTGCAAAGAACGGAGCAAGAGGGAACGCAGCCACGAACAAAGTGACAAAGCCATACTGAATCACTGTAAGAGAATAGAGTAGGTATTTAAGAGGCTATGTGATGTATCCGCATAGAGAAACAGGGTGTCTACTAAGTCATTCCAGGATGAAGTTAAATGAGCAGTACCAATGGCGCGCCCGGTCAGCACTGGATTACTTCACATGATATGATGTGTCACTTGCCTGATGTCCCACAATGCAATGGATTGTAAATGATAACATTAGACATTTGGTTTTCTTGACTTTTCAAGTATATACGAAAAGTTGGGAGTCTAGAAAGCCAGAGAGTATCAGCAGTGACATAACCTATGAGTAATTAGAGTCATTTTGCAAAAATTGTTCACATAGAGGTCTTAAAATTTATTAATTTATATTCCAATGACATCTAAGAATGTTAGCTGTTTTGTATTCCATTGGTTCTCATTCTCTACCTACACACACACACACATATATAATATATATATTTATATTGAACTGACCCATCTCGAGGTATTCCTCATATAGACCGTGAATCGGGAAATCTACGAGATCGTAATCTCTCTCCCAGCTCGTGTACTTATCATCATCAGTCTCTATCTTCTTACGGCCTCGTCTCTCTTTGAAACATTTACACAGCATTCTATAAAAGTGAGTAGGACTGAGCGTTACATAACATCATAATATGCCAGATAAATCCCCCCCCCCCACCTGAGGGGGAGAAGGGGTAATGCTTATGTTATGGTTCAGTTCATCCCTTGGGTAATAAATACGAATAATTCTTCACATACCCTTCTTCTAAAACCAGGTAGATATATGCTTCAAATTCATTCAATATATTTGGTATTACAAATCAACATCCAATTCAAATTTGGAGTTGCTCCCTCTAAAGACAACAGCTAATCAGTATAATCGTAGCGAGGCACATATCAGAGTTGTACTTACGGGACGAGGATCTCCTTGAAGTTGTTGAGAGCTTGTTTACCAACCATAACTATGGCCAGCTGTATAGCTAACTCAATCAGACAACCGGCTGGATCACACTACAACCATCAGAGGGAGACGATTAGATCATTGATATCGAGCCTCGATCTGGATAAATCTTCAGTGGTTAATTGTCATCCCAGCACAAAACTCACAACACATGGAGGGCAACCAACTTGACTGAAGATATTCTAGTAAGTGAATATCCGACACGTAACTTAACCACTGCCGCTGTTACATAATCCAATGTTTGACTCATGGAATACACGGATGTGTTATTCATGTATACTAAGCACTTGCTGAAGTAGAACTAAGTAAGCACATGTAATGCGCATACAATATCTACTCATTACAATACAATTGTAAAAATTACAGTTAGTTTTTAGTTTATATGGTTATGGTTATGGCTCACTTGAGATAGTGCATACTTGTCAGTACCCAACTCCTTTGGTGTGGGTGGGGGTGTTAGCTATCGTGCCCACATACACCAGTAGAGTGAAGCGCTGGTTAAGCCCACGCTGATGCAGAGCAGTCGTGCAGAATCATGCATTGTGGTGGAATCATGCAAAATTTGCGGGTTTGAGTTTGGGGTTGTCAGACTGTGATGAGAGAATATGATTAGCCAGTACCCGAGTATCTGGTGAGGAAAAGAAAGTGTCTCATTTTTCTCAAGCTGTATAATCAACCAGCAGAGATGGAAGATTCAGAGTTATTTCTCTGTGGTTTGTTTTTTCTAAGGTAACTTTTGAATATGGATTCAAACACGGAGCGCAGGGAAAGATGTACTGTCTAATTTTATGATTGTGTAGGTTCTATCCGGTTTCTTTTCTGGTTGGAGTATACACATCCCACTTCTATAAGGCACACTGTGTATAATCTGAGACTTTTCTGGGTGGAGTATACACATCCCGCTTCTATAAGGCACACTGTGTATGATCTGAGAGCAGATAACTGACATTTTAATCTACATTTTCATTAGACTGACACCAATCAATCTCACTAATATCTCACATTTCTGATATCATCTCAGAAGATGTGAGGTGAAGTGATGAGGTGAAGAGGTAACGATGAGGATCTGGTGAATCAGTTTGATAAGTAAACAGGTAGAGCTACATGCTATGGGACAGAAATACAGTAACTCGGCAGGCAGAAAATATACACTGCAGTCTAGTTTGAGCCAATCAACAATAAGCAGAATCTGATATATCTCAGGGTGTTTTACTATGTGTATATTTTCATCCTGTTGAGTAAGGAAAGGCAAGCAAACATCACATGGGTGTTAGATTATAAGAAATAAAGGTCAGTGCACTCTCCAATGAGAATGAGGTACAGAAAACACCATCTTTCCAATCATTATGCTTGTTACAAGTGACAACCAGACAAAGAAGGTTCAGACTAAATCATATTAAATTTTTTATCCTGAAAAGGAGAAACCAAATATGTTTGAATCTGAACCTTTAATAACAAAGATTGTGAGGATTGATTCTAGCCTATAGTTATGTGAGTCACAAACCTCTTCGCCTCGATAGATGAATGTTCTATCATAGTTATCAGGTTGTCCGTTCAATCTATCAAATTATGAATCAGTCAATTCACTCACCAATTGTATACAAATCATAAAACATGAACAGTGAGCTGCACAGCGTGCTGCAAGGGTAAAGGTGGACATAAATTTATAAAAGTGATCTGAGGATTCTGTGTAAGCGTGCGTGTAAGCCGTGCGGCGATTCATCAGGTACAGGGGTGGTGAGGAGGAGGCGCAGCTTTAGATCTCCGCTAACGAACCTCCTCTTGTCGGAAACTTCCGACAGGTGTATATAACCTGGTATACGCACTAGGCTGACCTATAATCCTACACACACATCAAAGTCACATTCAGTGTTAAAACATCAAGAGGTAATAAATGCGAAAAAAATTCGTCAAAAGCAAGCGGCATGAAATGTGCTCAGATGTTTCGCCGTGCTTCAAGCGAGTAAGCATATCCAGTCAGCTGAAAGCATTGCTATACATAAGTCAGTTCACTTTGTTGCTCTATTTCGGTTGCATGTTCTGGAATAATTTCAAATGCAACAACATCGACCGATCGGGTGAAAAGAGATATACACACACTGAGCTGCAGGAGCAGGAGATAGATAAGTATGATAAGTAAGCGATACTGGTGTTAATATATACAACAGAGGAAATATTCAGCGCAGGAAGTTCTTGTGACAGAGCAGGAGAAAACGACCTGGTATTGGAGGAGGTTAATCTAGACGGAGGTTGAGCAAAGTTAGTCAAGGCTGAGGTGTAAGATTGTCCCAGCTCCATGAACCCTACAGACGTATAAGTACAGACGTATAAGGTGTTGATGAACGTTTAGGATACACATTGAGTAACTACTTTTGGGTGCCAGCGAGGTGAATATACAAAATCAGGAGCAGAAGAAATGAAGGCAACAATGATAGTTGAGTGACCGGTGACTTTTTGGTAGTGATTTGAGATTTAACTAAGAAGCGTTGGTACTGCAGCCTTAGTCCGTGAGTGAGAACTACAATTTAATTAATGTATAAACTTCTCCTAACCAACCTGTTCCATTCTGCCACCCAAGTATCGAGTCGGTTTGTACGCTGTACCACTCAAACTGAAGTAAAACAATCAATAAACAAAATCATACACGCGTCAAATTTATGAGAAATTTGGTTTCATCGATTGATAAGTAAAAAGAGAAGACCAGTAAATATGGGGAGACATGAAGAGGTCAAAATACTGGATGATAGTAAGGGCATCATTCCTGCAATAAAGCATAAATCACACATATATAAAAATCACACACAATAAATGTATGAAGGCAGCAAAAGCGACATCAATATTCACACGACGTCGCCAGGCGGGCAGCGGCAGCTCATTCTACAAAGACGCGGCGGCAGTTGTGACGCTGAGCCACAACTGGGTATCATGCTGCTGTGGGTCAGCAGCTGCATGCTGACAAAAGGTCACAAGGTCAGATAATAAACCTACAAACTCTACAGGAGTGAGCTGGAGGTCTCCGATGTATCTATGATCTGTCATGTTACCGAGCCTGTGTGAATATCGTATCTCTGAGTTACAGGGTGGATAAAGAGGTCCGGCATATAATATGTGGTTATGGAGATGAACAATGGGGGAGAAATTTAAGTCGAATTGACCCAAAAATGAAAATTTATCTTTATACACATAATAGTTTCAACTGTAAATATTCAGCAGGTCTCGCCTTAATTTAATAAGGCTGTAACAGTAAAGTCAAGATGAGAAGCATCAGAAAAAGTCTCTGACCTAAAGGTGTAGCTTAGTTAATGAAAACTATATCCCGGTGAGTTGATTTATTTTACACAGTGGTAATATAGTGATAACGTACCTTCCTTTGAAGAAAGCGATGTAGATAATAGTACCGTAGTAATTAGCAAACTGGAACATGTACATCTTAAGCGTGAAGGAATCTTCCCATTCACTCTGATATTTCCATGTCTCTACAGAAATAAAAGATTTATATATACATAGATATACAGTATATATTTTTCTATGTGTATGCATACGTGTATGTGTAATTACATGGATAATATATACAGACACATGTACATGATATGAGCATAATGTGCTTTTCATATTATTATGAGCAGTCATAGCTATTTCAATGAATCCTCGCTGAGCCATTACCATTCATTACTTGTAAAAACATTACATTTGTATACAGATCCCAAAATAACAACTTGGTGATGTGCAATGATCCATCAATTGTAGAAATTTCAGAACTTTGTATAAGTTATCTACTCATTGAGATAAAGGGAACAACTCCTCACATAATATATTAAAATAGATGAGATAGCAATGGAGATATTGTACAGCGGGAAGGGCTATCACCTCAATCTTAATACAGAAGACCAGTGACTAACAATAAATGCAGAGCTTCATACCCATATTTGTGAGGAAGATGGCGATTTTCTCATAGATCTTATTCAGTAGTGTGATGACAAGAACAGACAGACAAGCAGCCGTTACCGTGGTGATGATCCTAGCTTGTGCTTTTATAAACTGATCATCAGATCTGTATATGAATATCACTATAAATATTCTATAGATGATTATAGCGAGGATAGCGGCCAGCACAACGCACATCTAAAATAGATAATGAACAGAGGTCCAGTTTTATACAGAGTATTAGCGCAGAACACAGCAAACTGAATTGAAGGATTCACATTTAACACTCCAATCATCTCGTTCATAAACACCATGCATACAGCACAATTTATGATCTAATATACATTTTGACGCTGGTTTATCTATCAAATGATCCTACTGAAAAAGTTTAAGCTCAAGATCACAAACGCTTAACAAACGTACTTCTATTCAGTCACTTCACTTTCCTGTCTGCCTATACTGAACTTATGACAGGCATAAAGAAAATATCATCTTCATATACTTATCTCAAGTAAAAAAGAATACAGGACTTACTAACATAACAGGGGTTTAGACTACAGGGACATACCCGGCCGGGGGAGGGGGCGAGAGTCTGAGGGGTTTAGACTACAGGGACATACCAGGAATACGATAAACACTAAAGAGGACACGACTCTGACACATCTCTCCAGACTTCTCATATGAGGCTCATAGTGCTGAGTTACTGGATTCTTCTTCTTATCCTTAACTTGAGCCTGAAACTCTGGTCTCATAGTTTGCTGTAATAATATATATTCTATACTAGCAACAGTCCATCAGGATAAGACACGGTGTCTCCTACATAGGATTGTGTAGTAATATATTCTGATCTTTACCGCCGATAAAGGTGAAAAGTAGATTTGATATCATGTAATGGCAAAAAGTGCAAGACAACTTGTAAAGACTAAAATACAGGGAGTGGGGGGACATGGCCCACCCTCCTTGCTGTTGTGTATCGCTGCCTTACCTCAGTCTCTTCATAGTCAGTAACATCCCAGTCATACTGTATTCTGGCCTGCTGTCTCTTCCAGAACTCAATAAAGAATGTCGCCCACAGAGCCATGAATATAGTAAAGAATATGGTTGCTGGGTTATCCACTACATACGTAGCCTTGTAAAGAAAATGAGAATAATATCAATTTGTGTGATGAGGTATGGAGCTGCATATTCTCTGATCACACAGTACGGAGAAATTTGGTAAGGTTGGATGTTTTTATTTAATTGTGTGAGACAGCCTAAGAGTGATTTTCCAAGTGGCTCATGTGTTACTTTGACAAGAAGCGGAGAGTTAAATAAAACTTCAGAACTCAAACCATTTCAGTCATACACTGAGCTTGACAACATTCAGTCACTTATTATATTATATGAGATGAGTACCAGACGAGTACTGGGTTATATTTATATTATATACCTTTGAGTAGAGACAGGACTCGTTGAGTCTCCAGTAGTTACATCTCTGATCACACTGAGGGCACATAACGAGTCGACCTCCGACCTCACCACATATATCAATGCTCGTCGGGTCACCTCCAAGAGTGGCCATTCCGTAAACAAACACAAATATACCGACGATCGACGCTGGCACTAACATCAGAGTGTAGAATCCCAGCCAACTAAAATAGATGGCCACCTTCTCTCCGAAGTAATGTCTAAAAACACAAGAGAAGAATAAAGTAACTAAATATTATTCACAGGTCTCAGGCCAGTCTAAGCTGACTGCTCCGTGTTTGCCGAGTTATACTGTGACACTCCCTGGCAGAATAAGACTGCTGGATAGCTACCCACTGGAAGCACAAACTATTCAATGCAGTATTTAAAGCGGCGTGTTCATTCACATATGGTAGAATGAAACTTAATTTTATGCCCCAAGTATAATGAGGTAAGACAAACAGGCACAACACTGGGTCACATCGGAGTCTATTATACCTATGGTAACTAACAGTCAGTTTGGCGCAGTGGTTAGCGTGTCTGCCACTTGACCAGTCGTTTCGACTTTGACTGATCACACAGTCCCTTCGGATCAGGACTATAAATAATGGAGGTCTTCTGTATGTACAACACCATCGTGCATGCAGATTAAAGAACCTTCCTGTATGGTATAGCTCTATACAGGAGGATGCTGTCATCAACCACTGCAGCTCCCGCCTTGTAGGGCTATGCTTCACGCTGGGTTAAAGGTGTGAGTGGTTGAAAAGTGGCACTAACGACTAGGAAACCTAGTTATCACTATAAACCTCTCCCTATGCCACACCTCGGTGCAGTCATCGTCTACCTAGACGGACAGCAAATATTATATTATTATTATTAACTAACAGTAATGTGAGGTGAACATGCTAACCAATGACATAGATCACAGGAGACCTCATATCTACATGAGACTGCAGTATTTTCTGTACCTGATAGCATCATAAGGCTGCTCCTTGAAGAAGGCTCCGGGTCTGCTCCACTCATAGAATAGTTCTTGTCGTTTGTTGAGCGGTGGAGCGTTACTGGAGGCTCGCACCTCCTTGTCTTGTTTATAAGCTCCGTCGTGCAGAGGGTAATAAGCCAAGTATATACTCTGCTTAAACAATCTCTTGATACCTATGAAATGGATAGTATTCAATGAATCTACTCTAGGAAGATTATTGATTACGAAAGCTGTGATGAAAACATTATCATGGAATGCAATCTATGCAGAGTAACCTGTGACACACAAGCAGCTCCTCAACAATCCCTCTCTTCGAGTAGCCAAAACATAAACATACATTTATACTTATGAGTCAGACGTAGAATAATGATGCCTAACTGACGGCTCAGCAGCTTACCGAACTGTTGATGATCCTCTCCGTATCTGGCTCTAAGGAGGATATCATGTACCATTCTACTTCTCTGAGCAGACGAGAAGAAATCAGGCTGAGGCGTATCCGGTCCTTTGTAATTGATAAAGCTGAATAAAAAGCACATCAGTACTTGAGTTAGTTAGTTAGCATAGTAGACTAGACATTGGTTTGTTTTGTAAGAATTTACCATTTTATGTGTCCAACACAGGCCATGCTGATTATATCCCATCAACACCCTCAGCGAAATCAGGAATGGCACTTAAATACATCATGTCAACTTTAGATCGAGTAACAGTCATCTTTTATCGCTACTCAACTAGCAACAACCTATATAGTAATGAGAGGCAGGACTATACGAGAAATACAATATGGAGATCGGAAATTTAAAGCTGCTCCTACTATCCATAGCTCACTACATTTCAGATTTATTCAAATATGCTGGCGACCCATCGGAACTGTAAATCGAGGGTGGTTGTGATTGACCCAGATGTATAACTTTTCACCCTATTAATAGATTTGGAAATTATTTGATGAACTGCCAGCAGTAAACCAGTCACAAGTAGAGGTGCATGCTCGGCGACAACTTGAGCAGTTCACCCAGTGGGCAACTCTTCGAGTTTTCAAAAGCACTTTTTTTAGCCATAAAACATCGAAAGGTTGCCTTGCACGTTGTAGAACTTGTAGAATTTCTCTTCTGCAACTCAATACTAGTCAAGAGCAGCAAACCCGAACTGGTTGAAAGTAAATGATAGCTCTCTACTCTGTACATGCCTGCTAACTTTGCCATCAGATCGTATTCATGTTAACCCAAGCTATAAGGATCAATAACCATTCCAGAGGCATCTCTTCTCTTATAACTTTTACACTGTCTCTCCAAAATGCACAATAACCAGCAGAGCGTTTGGGGAGCGAAATAATGGACAGGAAAGCTGAGAAACTTAAACATTGATGTTTGAGATTTCGGGTTTGTTTAAGTTTTGTTTCACAATGTGATAGGAATAGCGTAAACAACCTTGGACTACATATACAATCACCCAAACCATAGCATCCTTACATTGTGATATGATATCCCCATACTTACGTCCTATAAATTTGAAACGGTATGATTAGTGTTTGTTTGATGCTGTCATTACATTAAAATCGAAGAAGATGATATGCTTACATAGGCCCTGCAATTTACAAAATTGTGAAATACTAAGGATTACCTCCCACGATTTAGAGGGAGACAACTTCACGCTAAGGAAAAGGAGCACCAAGGCTAGGCATTAGGTAGAGCTAATTCTTAAGGATATTTAGAAATCCAAAGCTGAGGGGGCAAAGGTCACTGTAGAAGGAGAAGGAATTTTTACACGAATTGCAAATAATCACTTTATAAGCATCGTTTTAAGGACAGGAATCTTACACATAGTATTAATGTTAGAGTATAAACCTAGAGGCTCTATAAGGCAACAGCGGCTTAAAATTTACAACATTAAAACTCATCTACGGCCATGAACAACATCATCTACCAAAATATAGTCAGTTTATCTGAGTTCAATTGAGAAGATATGGTCACTTTGGGTATAAAACGAGGTAAATCTACTGTTTAAATCAAAGAATAAACTGTGCCATTGTTAACATTCCTGACGGTGCTTTGGATCGAGGTGTTCAAGGTACACAAGAGAAGGATGAAGGGGTCAGTTATGGACATGCAACTCTCTAACCGACGGGCATATATGAAGTCATGCAGGATCAAGAGAAATCTAGATAATAATATATAATCAATTTTACATATTTTCCATGCTTAAAAATATTAGAGAGTTTGATGATCTCGAATTTGGTTGATGGTGGGTTGATGGTAGTTTGACTGTCAACTTTCAAAGCATATGGTTTGCGAAAATTGGAACAAATATTGCAAAATATGATGCGGCTAAGCAGCAGAGTACAGGGAATCTGAGCCGTGGATTGAAGAAAAGAATTTTGGTTGCACAATTAAAAAATCACATCACTTACTCTCCCCTGCGGATTAAAAAATAAAAATTAAGCACCAGAGTTAGTTGTGTACACAGCAGAGTAATACTGAGTTAGTTGAGTACACAGCAGAGTATTACTGAGTTAGTTGTGTACACAGCAGAGTAATACTGAGTTAGCTGTGTACACAGCAGAGTAATACTGAGTTAGTTGTGTACACAGCAGAGTAATACTGAGTTAGTTGTGTACACAGCAGAGAAATACTGAGTTAGCTGTGTACACAGCAGAGTAATACTGAGTTAGTTGTGTACACAGCAGAGTAATACTGAGTTAGTTGTGTACACAGCAGAGTAATACTGAGTTAGCTGTGTACACAGCAGAGTAATACTGAGTTAGCTGTGCACACAGCAGAGTAATACTGAGTTAGGTGTGTACACAGCAGAGTAATACTGAGTTAGTTGTGTACACAGCAGAGTAATACTGAGTTAGCTGTGCACACAGCAGAGTAATACTGAGTTAGTTGTGTACACAGCAGAGTAATACTGAGTTAGTTGTGTACACAGCAGAGTAATACTGAGTTAGCTGTGTACACAGCAGAGTAATACTGAGTTAGTTGTGTACACAGCAGAGTAATACTGAGTTAGCTGTGCACATGGACAGTACCATAGAGTGAGCAGGCCCACATCGTTATCCATCATTCACATCGCAAAACAATATCTCATAACCAAACTTATTCATGAACCTGACAGAGTTATCTTTAGATGAGAACACAAACAGAACTAATCAGACAGACAGTCAGTCAGTGTACAGCATGTCAGGGAGATATTACATTCTGGAGCTAAGGCTACACAGTATATAGTAATGGATGTGATGCGGTGAGAAGAAGGTAGTAAGGCTACATAGTAGCCCTAGGAACACACTATGCACATTGGTTGGTATTGCGGGCTGTTAGACTTACGTTCCATCTTTATAGAAGGGAGCTGTGAAGTAATCCTCTTCTTCTTCTATATTGGGACGACAACTTCCACATGGTGTACAGCATTGAGCGGTTAGTGGAGCATCGATGTCATTAGTCTGTTGAATATAAATCACATTCAATTAGTTCTACTATAGACCAAGTTTCATCATGTTTGTCAGCATTTAGAATTGTTCTCCCTATTTTGGTAAACCGCAGGCTTAGCAGCTCTCGGTATGAGCAAAACAGGTTAAACTTGATTCAGTACAACCTTATGTCATGTACTAGGAGTGATCCCAGGTATGTCAGGGAAGGAGGGAGGGGTGTCCTTGTTCTGTCACAAGGCAAGGAAATATCAACCATTAAAAATGTTAGCATGACAAGGTACAAGAAATGTAGCAGAAAAATAAGACTCAAAAAAAATAACATGAATTTCAACACAAAGTTCAATTTTGTGATATACGACGATCAACTAAAATCTTTTGACTAGGGCAAAAAACTGTGTTTCCTTGAGTTGTCATGGCAAATTAGACCCTACTGCTACCCATACTTGATCAATCTCTTTAATATCTCACCTGTATGGACATTTTCATTTTGAGCAGTTCAGCATATTCTAGACACTTATGCCAGGGTATGTGGATCTTAGTGAAGTATGTGTTCATGTCTTGAGAGTACTACAATCATAAATTAATGTTGTGGGTGAGAGTAAAAGTAAAGTCACTTTTAGAGTGCTAACAGATTAAACTAAGCAAACAAGCTTTTAATTAAAACACCACTTCCAGATTTGGGACAGACATCCTATTGATGATGCAGATTGAGTGAATTAGTCACATTTTTCTAGGTCTGACCGAAAACTCTGCTGGGTCACAGTAACCACCTATCATATGATCATATGATGGTAGAGACAGAGGGTACAGCTTCTCTGGGTAACTCTTATTTGTTTAAGGAGTACATCCTGATTCTTAAGACATTAAACTTGGAGCAGAATATTTTTCATGTAAGATATAGTATCTCATCATTAACAATCTGCGATAAATTTACTGCATTTTGAGTTTCCCCACCCTGGAGTGGTCGCACCATTGCCTACGTTGTGACCAGCCGAGGGGGCAGCTCAGAATACAGTCAAATGGACTGATTTTGGGTAAAGGGGGACACAGTTATCAACAAAGGGCCTCCATGTAACCAAATTTTCAGTCTACGGACTTATCCCAAAACAAACTTTGAAGCTCACACAGCCAATGATTCAGGTCGTCAGTCAGTACCTTTTTATCCTCATGTTCCAATTCGAGACCATGATCATCCTCGAGAGCTTTGTGGAAGGCATCTCGTTTAGCTGTGTCATGTTCATCCTTCAGATCAGCGTATGCGAGAACATAGTCTATGTATCTCTCCCCGTCTCGGAACATCAGGGTGTTCCTGTCTGGGACCTCATTCTACAATATTAGCAGATACGCGTTATTATCCTATCATAAATAGGGCAACAAAAGCCATGCAGCCACTTTTTTTGTTTTGGAAAGCAAGGAAAGTGGCAACCTGACAAGGTTAGGTCACCAGTCACACTAATCTGCATCACTGCGTAAGCTCGTCACTTCTGTCGAAGCTCATATTACCAGAACTTCCATGACAATTATTTTTAGCTTCAGATCTAAAAAAACACAACTAAGGTTTTTTCCTACTAAAATTTTTGACATGTGTATGAGCCTAGGAAACATAATATTTGCCGGAAGCAGTGAGCAGCCAGTTATTTGTGAAAAACTTCAGGTCAAGGTCATTCCGAAATTAGAGGGAAAAGAAGGCAAAGTTATACTATTACTTATAATACAAGGTGGGAAGATCAACTTAAATCATGACGGCAGAGAAGTACAACTGTGACATTCAAAGCGGCAGCAATAGCAGTGCAAGCATAGATGCAATAACTATGGACCATAATACTGATGTAATCGCTTGGCCTTTATAGTATTTTACCAAGTTGTTCCAGGTCAAATTTTCACCTTCAGTACGGTTAACTAGATAGTTAGAGGCCCAAACACCCTAATCACAACATGTAGTATATCCACACACACACACTCTCAACACATAATTGTAACACAATGTTCGCTCTGCCATCACTGTTCTGGCTGTGTCATTTGCACTGATACTCAAAGCTTTGAGACAGGAAGGACGAATGCGATATTTGACAGTCAAATGCCTGCCTAATGAATCTAATATGGTAAAAATGTTGCTGGAAAAGACTGTAAACTCACACACACACGCTCTTACTGAGTAACAAACAGCAAACAAAAAATGCCATAGTACTCAGGGCTTACCCGGGGAACACGCTGCAGATTATAAAAGCAAATCAATGTTGAATTCAAGCTGCAGGTTGCAACATATTACATTTCTGCTTTCTGCATGCATTGATGGCAAAAGTCAATTATCATACTATATATATATATATATATAAGACAGTCCCTAATCGATGCTACATGTTTTGAGGGAATAAAGCCTATTGAGTGCGGTGTCAGTGGTGTTGAGCGTTAATTCTGCTTGCGTGGTTTCTAGGCATGCGAAGGGTGCTAGAGCTAAAAACTCATCAGTCCTCAACAGCAATAGGTTGATACATATTAAAATACAGGTCAACATGCATGTGAAAAAACGAAAAATTACATAAATAAACTAATGAAGGCTTAACTTTACGTTGGCAACAAAGCTGTAGGCCTAGTTTGAGGGTTCAAATGGCTTCATATGAGAGTTGGAGATATTTCATTATCATTAATGTTTGATATTGGACAGTCGGAAAACGCTGATGCAGCCATTTGAG
Organism: Membranipora membranacea; assembly: GCA_914767715.1. Classification (NCBI taxonomy): domain Eukaryota; kingdom Metazoa; phylum Bryozoa; class Gymnolaemata; order Cheilostomatida; family Membraniporidae; genus Membranipora; species Membranipora membranacea. The sequence continues at coordinate 25,571,030 of OU612073.1, forward strand.
TCCTCAGACTACCACAGTGTATTATTAGAGCAGAGAACCTGATGATCATTTGGAGCTCTAGACACTAAATTAACTAAAACGCAAGATATTATTTACCTCATCTGCCTCAATGCCTTTCATATCTAGAGTTACATCCTCTGCACCATAAGGCTGATCACCTGACCCTGACCCATTGTTACCGTTACTCTTAGCAAGAGGTGTATTCTCATTACTATCCATAGCTGTTAATATATAATATCAACAAAGACGTTACACTTCTGACACCATGTGGTGCTTAACACATCCTTTAGTCTTATGTCTGTCTAGGAAGGATGGTACAGGGCTCAATGTTACACTGGACCAATAATCAACACAGAACTGCACTAAACATGTCCATGTAGATCCAAACAACAAACACTGCAGACAAGTTTGATTAGAGGTATGGTACATGGTTCACATGGCAATCATCACAAAGCTTATAATTAACCCAGATAGCCAGGGCTTTAACCACACATAAATCATCGCTTGTTGGCATTGACTTTCATTTCTAGTTCCGAAATCTGGTGACCACATTTATAACACAATACAAGAAGGATGAACTTGAGCTCTGCATGGTTCGGTGTATAATTTGTGGTTACTGATTAATACAAGTGATCATTAGGGTGGATGAATAATGTGCAAAATATAGCAAAGCTTGTAAGTAACTAAGCAACCAAGTCATGCAAAGCCAAATATAATTTTGTAGTCATGGAAATCAGGTAAAATGTACAATGACAAGCTAAAGTGTGGAACACAGAGAAACGCCAGCCAAGGCGGGCCTCGTGTTGTTATGGTTGGATGGAGGTATTTCACTCCACTCAAACATAGCAACATGATCCTGACAAGGCTAGAGCAGTTACACCCTAAACCATCCATCGCCCTATAGGTGCTTATAACTGTGGTAATTGAGGTATGATGTAAGAATAGTTTTTCCATCAACTTTGTATGTGATGAGTAAGATTGCATATGGTTGGGAAAATCAAATCTGAGATCTAAGATTGTATGGGAGGAGCTCCAATTTTGTCTCATCATTGGGAGATAAACGATCACACAGCTTTAGCTTTGAGCTAGGTAGTGATAATCTCATAAATTGAGCAAATTTAGGAGCGGGCTTGTGGGGTCGAAAGCTGGATGAGCACTTTTAACTCTCATGCTTTACCACGATTGTTCTCCATCCGAATATGTTCTTCCATTTCAAATGCAAGGTTGTCTATTGTTCAGGAAATGATGGATATTGTAATAAACATGTTAAACACACCATCACACAACACACTTTCAGCAGGAAATATATTTTACAAGGGTGCTATAAGGGCGCTATTATATGCCATATGAGCTATGTGTCTGCACTGAGAATTGTCCCCCTCCAACGTAGGTGATTAAGGGAGGAAAATTCCAAATGTCTAAGTGTTTGGGGACAGAGTACTCCCACTGAACCTGAGTTAGTATGATCTTACAGCCTGTATACCTTATAACTGTTATTCTGGCTAAGTGTTAGATAACCCAACAAGTATTTCATTACATAAAATATGTGTCATCCCATTCTTAAAAGCCAGGCCATAAGACACACAGGATATCAGAGGTCTAGACTGGTGTCTCATCCGATTAGAAAGAAGATCAAACTAGCTTCCAGCAGTCTGCCTCGCTAATTACTGTCGCAGTAAGACAGGAGAATAATTCATCCTAAGTGTTGCAGACAGAGGTAGTAATCTAAGCGACATATGAGAACGATGCCTCATCGTGTTTTCTAGGTAAGTGTTGCAGAGGTAGTAATCTAAGCGACATATGAGAATGATGCCTCGTCGTGTTTTCTAGGAAGAGACGAGATCACATGCACAATAACTAGCTGCTGTTTTTAGGAATGATTAGCCAATTCATGGAGGGGCTTTCTACCTACATTCCTAAATTATGGTGCCATGCATGTACGACCTTTCCAATGTCAGTTATTTATATCTATCTACTCATATGCTTGTCATAACTTAGTAGATCAGAAGAGCCATGAACAATCCTAGAAATCAGCAAACCTACATACTGTATAAGGTCTAAATTTTGAATTGAATATGTTTCTGTGCATATTTTGTGAACTTGTCAAAATGTGCCAGAGATTTAAACATCCATCAGGATCAAGTTCCACTAGTTTTGCCTACATTGGTTTGTCTGGTGCATACCAGCTCTCTGTCTGCTGATAGGAGGGAACGGAGGTCCAGACAATATGGGTGAGACTAGATTAGAGAGAGATACAACAGGCTCAGAGAGCTTGTAAACCTAGTTTGTTTTAACCTGTAAATGGCCAGGCATTCGACCAGTGGGTGTAGATCTGCCCCAAATGCAGGTAAACAGAATTTAACTAGATCGAGGTTGCATGTAGGTGACTGACACAAACAAAACAAAGTAGGACACAAGATCAAAATCCGTGACACTGGAATGAAAATAAAAACACCCTGGATAGTCAGAATTCCAGGTAAGGTTGTTATCATATCCACATCCTCATTCACACAGCAGCCCTCCGAGCCAATGATTAGTGGTTTTCAGAGCACAGATTTGTGTGAAGAAAATACAAATATAGGCCAGCTTAAAGACCATCCCACAATGCAATCTCCTCGTATTTCAAGCAATTCAAACTCACTTATGACAGATTATGAGGATTCGACTGGATATCCGTTGATATTACAGATCAATGTTGCATTGTGGGATTGCTGCCAATATAATTTTGGTCCCATTAGTTATTTTGTTAGGCCGATCGTTTCAGTGTCACGTTGTGGAACTCAGGTTTGTTTTGTGGTAAATGTCTAGGATTAATAATGGAGAAGGCGTGCTAATAAATATAACTCTAACACCGAGATAAAGTTAAGTTTCATCGTCATGCAGCTCTCACAAGCAGCGCGACATCATCTCGGTCTCACATACTACGATTAGTTCTTACCTTCCAAATCTTCCTCTTCTAACAATCAAACAACAGCACACAACAGATTAAGTTCCTGGTGCTGACACAACTACATCGGGCCTCTTGTAGGTATGCACAGATAATAATACTGGGTGTGACCAACAAAAATAGAGATTGTCTTATCACCATAGAGAACAATGTTCTCACAAATCTAACATGAGATGCAACAAATCATGATTATAGTTTATACTGTTAGAAGATCATTTTCAATTTGTCAGCGTAGAAAATACATAATTATCCTTGGCACCTGAAACCCTCCCTTTTTCCCGGTATTGGAGCAGAAAGCAGAATTGTTAATAATTTGCTTTCCCCTATCGCTGGGACATTTACTTCAACTGGGAAAGTGTGACAACTTCCCTGTACCTGATCCACTATATTTATGTCAGTTGGAGGGATAATATGAGAGAATCTAACTGTGTATTATACTAAGTAAGTGCGCTCTGTAAGGCTCATATTCCACTTTGAGGGTGAGCGGACTCAGTCTTAGTCTGACGGACTTAGAGCAGACTTAGTCTTAGTCTGACCGACTTAGAGCGGACTTAGTCTTAGTCTGACCGACTTAGAGCGGACTTAGTCTTAGTCTGACCGACTTAGAGCGGACTTAGTCTTAGTCTGACCGACTTAGAGCGGACTTAGTCTTAGTCTGACGGACTTAGAGCGGACTTAGTCTTAGTCTGACGGACTTAGAGCGGACTTAGTCTTAGTCTGACGGACTTAGAGCGGACTTAGTCTTAGTCTGACGGACTTAGAGCGGACTTAGTCTTAGTCTGACCGACTTAGAGCGGACTTAGTCTTAGTCTGACGGACTTAGAGCGGACTTAGTCTTAGTCTGACCGACTTAGAGCGGACTTAGTCTTAGTCTGACCGACTTAGAGCGGACTTAGTCTTAGTCTGACCGACTTAGAGCGGACTTAGTCTTAGTCTGACCGACTAAGAGCGGATTTAGTCTTAGTCTGACCGACTTAGAGCGGACTTAGTCTTAGTCTGACCGACTTAGAGCGGACTTAGTCTTAGTCTGACCGACTTAGAGCGGACTTAGTCTTAGTCTGACCGACTTAGAGCGGACTTAGTCTTAGTCTGACGGACTAAGAGCGGACTTAGTCTTAGTCTGACGGACTTAGAGCGGACTTAGTCTTAGTCTGACCGACTTAGAGCGGACTTAGTCTTAGTCTGACCGACTTAGAGCGGACTTAGTCTTAGTCTGACCGACTAAGAGCGGATTTAGTCTTAGTCTGACCGACTTAGAGCGGACTTAGTCTTAGTCTGACCGACTTAGAGCGGACTTAGTCTTAGTCTGACCGACTTAGAGCGGACTTAGTCTTAGTCTGACCGACTTAGAGCGGACTTAGTCTTAGTCTGACGGACTAAGAGCGGACTTAGTCTTAGTCTGACGGACTTAGAGCGGACTTAGTCTTAGTCTGACCGACTTAGAGCGGACTTAGTCTTAGTCTGACCGACTTAGAGCGGACTTAGTCTTAGTCTGACGGACTTAGAGCGGACTTAGTCTTAGTCTGACCGACTTAGAGCGGACTTAGTCTTAGTCTGACCGACTTAGAGCGGACTTAGTCTTAGTCTGACCGACTTAGAGCGGACTTAGTCTTAGTCTGACCGACTTAGAGCGGACTTAGTCTTAGTCTGACCGACTAAGAGCGGATTTAGTCTTAGTCTGACCGACTTAGAGCGGACTTAGTCTTAGTCTGACCGACTTAGAGCGGACTTAGTCTTAGTCTGACCGACTTAGAGCGGACTTAGTCTTAGTCTGACGGACTTAGAGCGGACTTAGTCTTAGTCTGACGGACTTAGAGCGGACTTAGTCTTAGTCTGACCGACTTAGAGCGGACTTAGTCTTAGTCTGACCGACTTAGAGCGGACTTAGTCTTAGTCTGACCGACTTAGAGCGGACTTAGTCTGTTTCAGGCATAGGAGAAAAGTTAGTGACAAGACAAGGCAATCAAGCAGATGAAGGTTAAGGTAAGCTGGGCATGCAGGCGTTAGATTGAACACGCATGTGAACAGTCTGTAAAGTGGGTCATGCTGATAAATCTTACGAGAATTATAATGACCGAGTTAAGTCAGTAAGTGCAAGGAGGCGAGCAGGCAGGCATGTGCGCAGGTTGTCAAGCATTTTAGTGTTCAGCGGAGCCATGCATAAACAGAGAGACCCCAACAGCAGTAACACTCTGCAGCAGTTATAGTTTATAGCATATGCCCGAGTGAGTGAATCATTTACCACACAGGAAACATACACTGCTATACTCGATCTCTACTTCAGACCAGGAGTTAGTGAAACACACACAGCAGCTATGGATTATCTAGGTCACACACACACATATTATATATATACATATAACAGTGTAAGGTAATAAGTGCACACAACTCTACGTACCGGCTCTATATGATGGTAATGCTGTATGGTAACAAGTACAGTGCACATGTTAGAATGAAATACAGCAGACAAAATATTATTTAGTTAATCAGCGACGCTGCCATAGCCATTATAATAATATCACTGAAATGACCAAGTAAACACATAAAAAAAATGTATTACATCATTCATTGCAATTTCCTATGCAGGCCTCACTGGTATATATGCAGGCCTCACTGGTATATATGCAGGCCTCACTGGTATATATGCAGGCCTCACTGGTATATATCATTAGTATATATCATACAGAGTGAAGTCCCAGATTTAGTATTTTGTGGATATGATACAATAATCAAGCAAAATCTAATGATATTCACAATTTATTTTCAGGGCCGGACTTTATATAACAGAGACAGGATTCTGGGATACCGTTGTTAAGTTTGGCAACATGGTGCCATGAGGAATTCAATGATGGTACCTGGTTTCCAGTTTATAAATTTTGGGCTGCATCATGTTACAGTAAATAATGGCCTTTCGTAAATTGAGGGAAGATAATACAATGGTACTAACACACTCATATCTGACCATGATTGTGTCAATTTCGCAAAAGCACACAATTTGGCACATTTTGGACTTATTAGCTGTAAGCTCAGAGATTGATATGGGTGGGCGGGCGGATTGATTTAACTTTAGATAAGATGAGTACTTAATCAAGCTTATGAGTGAGTAATCACTTTAACATGTAGACCTTATGACTATGTTTACCATGTAGCCTAACCACTGAGGACTGTTGTATAATGAGCTGGTAATATAGCCACTTCTCTGGACTGAAGTGTTGGCTTTTACACCACAATCACCTGTCTCTATAGCTATTATCTTTCTTACTGTTCATTGCAATTTCAGCCCGAAAGCTCAGAAGTTAGAAAATGAACCTCCCAAGAGCGCCCTGGCTAAAGCTAAAGAATATTTCGTTGTGCAAAACTACGTCCCGAGGTCCCCAATGATAGGTTAAGTTGGAAACCTCATCTTTTCAGAAAGAGGTTCAAGGAATAACTTAATATTAATTGATGAAAACAGCTAAGCCTAAGCCAATTTATTCATTTTCAAATGTGGAAGTAATAATTCACTTCACCCACACAAATTATGCACAGCAGTAAACACTAGAAGACAAACGCCTCTAGGTCCGCTAGGTCCGGACCGCATTCAATGTTACAAATTCAAAGTAATATGCAGTGTATTGGATTGATTCAATTGAGTGAACCCTAACCCTCTGTTTACACCTGTCTGTCATTTAAATTTATGGGTAGGATGTGCAAGTAAATAACACAGAGTAAGCGTATATTATTACTCAGTGGTTATACGGGAAAAAAACCTTTCTAGTTCCTTCCTACACAAATTCCTCAACTGTAGGTAAACATTGCGCTAGCCTCGTAACTCGGTCAGGTTACTATATTGTTCATAGTTTCAAGGTTAAATTCTGTAGATTGATGTCTGATGAGGAAGTCAGAACTCACATCAGCTCTAAAATTAAACGCCAAACTAAAACAGGAAGTGACCACTGTGACCTACCTTTGTTATTTTTATCAACTAGAGCCAGCTTCTCACTCATGTCCAGGTTATAAAATTAGCGACATGCAAAGATAAACTGGTGAGAGCCTTTAGACCAGCCCAGCCTGGTGAGACCCGAGCATGCACAGTGGTGATGGTTAATAACAGGTAAGAAAGAGCTGAAGACAGACAGATGTAATAACACCGCTGTACTGTGAAACTATGCCGTGAATGTCAGAACACCGCTGGTACCCTGATATTGTACCCTGATGTTGTACCCTGATGTAGTACCCTGCTGTAACAGGCTATCTGTAACACTGCTCTACTAACTCGATATATAGAGGGGGGGCATCTAACTAAGAGTATGATAATCTAATTCTAACTTACGTTGAGCTACACCTGGATCTGCGACGCCTTCGAATCCTAACGATGGATATACTCCGGTAGGGGGCGGTGGCGGTGGTTCGTTCATCGTCCCCTCAAACCCTGTAACGGGATATCAGATATAAAGGTCCGTTCTGGTTTATTTAACATTTAATCCATATTTATCACTTTTACCATAGCAATAACAAAGTTTGTCACAGTCAGGTCAGTGGCCTGAATCTGATGAATAATTAGTTACACTTAGCTGAGCACACTTCTGTAAAATCCACAAACTCCATTACAACGAGAAGCTCAACTCAGGGATGTTTTGGTGAAACGGCCAACAATCTACGTCAGAGATGATGTTGAACCCCACATTCGGCAATGAATGTCAGCGACAAGTGATCCCATAAAAATGGACCAGTTCAATTAGAGATGTGAAAAGATTTATGCTCGCATCTGCACAATATCTTCGCTGGAGCCCTCAATTTCCACCTCTGATAATGGAATTCTCTGAATGATACGAGGAGGGTTGTCAGGAATGAATGGGGAGGGAGTAGTGTGCCTCATGCATGGCCGTGCATACAATTGCCAAGATATGAGAATTCCATGGCTTTCCCAAGCCTCCTACATTTACCTCCATAATATCGACTTGATTAAATACCTAAAAAAAATTGAAAGAACCCTGCTCACAACGCTTAAGAGCCTATAGCATAAAACTGAGAAACTACCCGCAGCCCTCAAAGACAACGATAAGAGGCTAATCTGTGTGTTCATAACGGATTGCACGATTGGATCACTAATGTCAGATAAAAGCTGCTCTTATTCAACATCAAGAAGTCCAATATTCGACCTGATTATTACATTCCACCGTAGTAAGTAATGAGGAGAGGCTGTAATTATAGTAAGACTTACACTCTGAGCCAGACTAAGGAGTAATTAATATCCACTCTAGGGTCAGATAAGTACAAATAATCACACACAAGAGGGCAGCAGCTTCCTTCTCTACTACACAACGCTGTGTAAGTGTAGTACTATTATAGAGAGAAGTATACCAGATCTATACTTATACAGAGAGGCAGGTAGACGTAGCCCCCATTCAGTATCACAGCCTACAACAGTAGATAGCAGTGACACAATGAATAGATTATCTCTATCTATCTATCTGAGTACATCTAGGTCATCCAGTGATGTGATTCCCTGCTCATATCTCACAACAACATGGGCTCCGAGGAATGTAGCCTGTCATTAGCGTGTAGTTTATGCAGCCAATAAATGACAGTAAGCACTGAGAGCTATTTAAAGTTGTGGCTTATTATGAGTCAAGCCTGAAGTTCTTATCTCCATTAGGGATATGGGAACACCCTTCCTACTATTGCATTAAAAGATTGTGCACATGTTTCTTTAAAACATGCACACATTTTTTTGACAACACCATTAGGTTAGAGACCTGGTTTTCACGCTCTATATAACACAGTAACAGCGTATAACAGAGTAATATCTGTAACTGGTAATAAGAGACTGTCACATGACAATAATCTCTCTACTCTACAAACAGTAAAGTATGTGAGAGTCAGTTAGACGCTACAGTTACAGAGCTGCTATGAGTTATTGACCCCCTTGATTGTACCAAAAATACAAGAGAAGTTCATTAATCTATCAAAGGGTCATACCCAAATCAAATGGTGGTATTAGCAGTACAGCAACAACTATGTTAGGTAAACTTCCTAAAATTCACATCACCATGACCAGTAAGAAACTGGCCAGACACCCTGAAATTTGTGACCAGGTTAGGCGATAGAGACATCACAGATGAAAACTAAAAGTCAAACAAATAGAGATATAATCATGAATCCTTATCAGTGGTTAAACACAATGAAGTCTAAGCATCCCTGAGTATAAAAAAAGGAAGACTGAGTTGCAAAGCCATGACGTCACATTGCTATCCTAGCTTTCTGAGCCCCAGATCAGAGGCATAATCTACGATCTCAAATAAGAGTTCTGAAAAAATTAGACAGACTTGACAGCTGACAAACAAAGAGCACATGACTGACACTTTGGATAAGACTGTCAACAGGTTGCAGCAGGATGACAGCTGCAAAAAAAACCAGAGTCAAGCAAGCGTACTGTGTGAACCAAATTTTCATTAGGAAGCGAACACCAAGGAAATGCTGGTTTCCAGCCATCTTTGCCCGACCATGTCAGTTCAAAAGAAGCTGGGCTATAAATCAGTGATACCACATTCAGTACAAACAGGAATATATCATCAGAGACATGATATATAGCCTATAACCAGGGAGGGTGCGAGGGTATATCCCACCCTCCCTAACCCTCCCTATATATTGTTTTGGCAGAAGAAAAGTATAAAATTCCAACAGGAATATATCAGTGAAAATGACTCAAAACTTGTCAATGCCCTACGGTTTCAGTAAAATTCTAAGCTTCAACTGGCAAAAATAAGAGTGAATGCTAGAATAATGATAAATGCCTACAAGAAGGCCAGGAGAGTTTGGTGACTTGACAATACCATACCGATAGCTGAGGTATAAGGCTGTGTAGACGGAGTCCGAGACATTGGAGGAGGAGGATCTGGGAAATCATAATCAGGCGGTGGTAAATCCTCAGTTTGGAGATCAGGTAATATTTCTACATATCCAATACTACCTGCAGTAGCTGCAGCTTGTTGTGCTGGTGACTCAGACATAAAAGCTACATTACTAATACCCTCTGCGGGTGGTGTCACTGGTGATCGTATCGGAGGGGTATGATTGATAGGATTGTGAGGAGAAGTTTGTATCTTTTCTGTTTTACTAGCAGGTCGACTAGTGGTAGCAGGCAATGACCCAGTAGCATCACGATACCGCCTCATATATTCCTCCATTGCTAATTACTGTCACAACCGCAGCTGCACAAAGTGTTTTCTATTCGAAATAGGTGTAATCCTTCTTAGAACCAACACCCAAAAGGGCGACTATCACACAAACTACACACCGTAAGTTCTCATGAATACAAACAGGTTGCTTGTCAGGCTGATATCTTAGTGCTGATCTCAGACCTGTGTTTATTTAGTGGGTGATCTGATCAGAACAGTAAATAAAGAATAGATCTCTAATCTCACCTCAACACGAAATCACTGAAGAGCAGACAACTTCTAATACTTCAACAAGCAGAGGATTACAGATCAATTTTGGTGAAGGGAAGATTGGAGATCGTACAGTACAACCAGGAGTCAAGAAACACCAGAAAGCTAGTTGTGCACATAGAGTTATCTCTATAGTTGTGCATCACATAGATATCTCCACATGAGTTTGAGTAAAAGACATAGATAGGTAATATAGCAGGTAATACTCATCGGGAGGAGTATTTGCCACTTAAATATAGTAGTTCCAGTCGTAACGCAGTCCTAAACTCTCACACCAACTGGTTCGCCATTATTGCTTGACATCAAATATGAGTTTGGAGACAAAGATTAAGGCGCATGGATAACCTGCAGAAACCGAGAAATAGTGTTGAGGAGCTCGGGACAAGAGCAAGAAAATAAATAAAGAGGTGGAATATCTCAATATTATAACAGTAATAGCTCTATATGTATGTATAGGCCTAGCCAGTGGTCCAACATACAGTATTATGAAGTACATAATGAAGTGTATTATTTTATCAATTAAATAGTATTCTGTATTCAGACATAAGTGGAAGCATGAATAATAATAAGTTTAGGCCTACTATGTTATATAGTCAGAGTCATTAATTCAGTCAAATTTATACAGCTTATAAAGTGTATTCTAATTATTGATTTGCGTTAACATCTGGATAAGTTTTCTAAATATCCACAATCATACACATACACAGAGCAGACTCATACACACACAGAGCAGCCTCGATGTATTAAGTGTCTTCTGGTCGCCTTTCTACAGATTCACAGAATTTAGCAGCCTGATATATTCCGTGTAATCATGTGATGGGAGGGTCCCGTGGTTATTAAGATGCCCGCATAGCATTCCTTGTAGCTAAAAGCTTTTCTTGATAACTTGTGTATGTAATAAGTATGTAACCGTCCAGTCTCTTGTCTAATTTTATGATAAGATAGTAAAACATCAATCTTCATTCAGTAAAGATTGGCAGTGATGTGACACAGCGTAGGCTTCATATTTCTGAAGGATAAATCTGAGTACAAGACTACAAAGCCATGACTCAGCTTTGCCCTTAATTTGCTAATAACTCCTACTATCCAAGATAAAGTGGGTGGGGGATATTTACTTATTCATATTATGAATTGTATCTTTGAGTGTATATAAGTTTGCTTTGGTGTCAATAAATGGCAGTCCTTCCTTTTCTCTTTGGCTTGGACTGTTAAATGACCAAGAAATGTTATTCTGAACTTCTGACTGCTCAAACTATGGACCAGTGGAACAGTCCATTAGTATTATGAGCTCAAACAAAGCCAGCAATAGATTCTATTCATCACTCAGTGTAAACAGGAACAATAAACCCACCAAGTACCAACACAATCACATGACTGAGCTAATCATAAACGTTGTCATATAAGAATGTCATTCCAAAATCATACCTACAGGCATCGCTTACACAAACTCCTTGCTTACACAAAATCATACCAAATTCTTATTTGCCACCATCACACTAAGACAACATACTTATTCTCAATCTCAATTAACAGTCAGATTAAAAAATGTTACATTACATATTATTATGCTAATATTCAGTAGTAAAAATTAAAAGAATTACTTGGATGTTCCAATAAAAATCACAAATAGTTACATTACATATTATTATGCTAATATTCAGTAGTAAAAATTAAAAGAATTACTTGCATGTTTCAATAAAAATCACAAATAGTTACATTACATATTATTATGCTAATATTCAGTAGTAAAAATTAAAAGAATTACTTGGATGTTTCAATAAAAATCACAAATAGAAGCCAACACCCTACCAATCACACTTTTGCAGATTAAACATTGAACCTTTCGAACTCTAGCAGGAATAGGATAGTTACATAACCTGTCACTCAATAACTTCATCGCCTTCAGGTTTAAACTCTCCTTTCTAACTAATATTCGGCCGACTAAATCTTGATTTATGAAAAAAACCTGCTTCAACAGACTCGAACAATATACAGATGATAATATACTGCCAGGCCTGAATAATGGACATATGCTGTTAAGGTGGTACTATTCTCGTGTAAGCTATATTTGTCTTTGAAAGTTCTACCGGGGGCCCCTACCACCAAATATATTATCCAACTCTTCCCTGCCAGGTGTAGAGATGGCTCCCAGGTATCTCAGATGAGCAACAACCTGTATGAGTGAGGTACAGTGGGTAAAGTTGAGATGATTGCCTTAGTTCTGTTACCAATGCAATCATTAAGCTGATACCAAGTAACATCTTAGTCGTGTTGGTAGATCGTATGACTAACTGGAAGGGCAGTGCAAATTTAAATTCGGTTTCCAACCATTGGTACGTACCAATGGTTAGAAACCGGATTCATCAAGGTATTCTTATGCAATGGAAATAAGAGTCTCAAACAGCAGCCTCTGATGTATCATGCTGTCGGCCTTAACCGTCTTAGAAAGGAGTACAGTTATACCAAGATCTCCTTAGTATAACTGTTGGACCTGGATCTATCTACACTATCAGTTCAGGTTGATATTATTTCATAGAGAGATAAGATATATTACAAATAAGGCTGCAGGAAGGTGCGGCTAAATGGTCCGCTGGAGTTTATAGGCCTACTTATGGTCTAAGACTAGTATCATCGATCCCTACCAGCAGTCCGTACATGGGAATACCCTTATGGCTGTGAATGATCACCACCAGGTCAGGGGGTACGTACTAGTTGATTGGACCTAATATCTTGGGATCATCATTTGTTGGGTGTTGATATCAATTGAGAATGAGAAGCTTTGTTTGAGGAGCAGGGAACAACAACCACTGCTAACAAACAAATAAACTTATCAAGATAGATATCAGATACAGTAGGCCTGTATTGGCGGTATTGGTTGCATTGGATAGGACAGGTACAATGATGATGAAGATTTATATATCTACTAATAATTTGAAAATTAATACAGTGCATTATTAGATTAGAATAAAAAAATATTTTAGTTGAAGCAATTAGAATTACTATTAACTGCTTGGTGGTATTTCATAATAAGAAGGCACATTTTTGTTACAATATATAATATATATGTAATGAAACCTCAGGTCCAGGGGCCAGACAGGCAGGCAACGAAAATCATCATCATCATTCATTAATTAAACCACTCCAAAGTTGAAACAAAGTACTTCACTGCTATTCATTATCATCTACTCACCAATCTGGGGTTGTCCTGCCATATTTGTTCTCAGTAAATCCACGCCAGGTATGTCTTTAGTATTTGATCAAATCTGTTTTTAAAATAAGTTGATGCCGCTTTCAGATTTAGCTTGACACCACTACACTCTACTAGTCTGGGTGTATTCTGCTAAAAGGTAAACATTGCAATGTGCTCTTGTTGACCTACATTATATTTATTTCCTCCAGTGCAAAAGATGTATTGGTTTGACCTTTGACACCACTGTTGATTGGCTTATCTCTTGTCAAAACACTTTCAGCCATCTTGGGTTTTTTCTTGGGTCGCGCCACTGCCTTGGGATCGTTCTGTTAGTTTGATTAGTTGAATATGCAGACTACAGATTTGAGTGAGATTGATATGGATACTACTGCTTCATTTGGAGAAGCTGGTGAGTGTGCAGGATAGATTCAAAAATGCCCAGATGCTGTGAGATAAGAGTGATTTGCTCTTTTGCGCGCCTTTATAAAAGTAACAAAGCAAAGCATGTTACCTGTCAAGTTGATGATTGAGAAGTTGTTTTCCTTTCTTCCTAAATAAGGGTACACAATTCCTCAATTTCTGTGCATTGCAGCTCCCACTATTAAAACTCATCTTGATACATTGCTGTGTGCACTGTGCAGCCCCAAATTTTCATCAGTTTTACACTTCTGTTTCAGCAAATGGTGAGTCTGATAACGTGTACTGGTCGTCAGCGGAAGTTGATCGTCTCATACAAGGCTGGGAGCGTAGCGCTGAAGCTGTAAATCTATCCAGGAATGAGTCTGCCATGCAGGAAATTGCTAATTTTGTCGGCAGTGGTAAAACGGCTAAACAAGTCAGAATGAAGGTAGGCGCGCCACAAACCACATTTCCCAGTTCCGCTTAGGCTATTAGGAAGTGTTCATGTATTATTACGGGGTGTTGATGTATTATTACTGGGTGTTGATGTATTATTACGGAGTGTTGATGTGTTATTACGGATTGGTGATGTATTATATCTGAGTGTTAATGTTGATGTATGTACAGTTGAAGAAGCTGAGAGTGAGATATATACAGGAGAAGGAGGCTTTGTTAGGACCGGGTACTAATGTCAGTAAATGGAGATTTTTCTCTAAACTTGATCGCTTTGGTGACAAAATCCCTAAAAATATGGTGGTAAGTTTATTCTATTTCTCCAAGTTTTCTTAAATCCAACATAAACCTGAGATGTGAGCCAGAGCAGAAAGGCTGCCCAAATGTTACAAGCACTTAAATGATAATATTACCTACAGGAGTAAAGCGTTTAGCTAACATTTACTCTACCTCATTGCTTTATTACTCCCTACGGATAGCTAGTGAAGATTTGTGCTAGCGCACAGTAAGTCACCTATGAAATAGCCAAACTTAACACAAACTGGTATTCAATCCTCTGGAGTACAAGGAGGGTATCAGAACTCAATCAATCTCAAAGAATTCAGGATCATATGTCAGAATATCTGACACACCTAAGCTTACGGAACTTTCAACGATTTCAAAAAATTGTATGGTTTTCAGAAGAATAAAGCTGCATATGGGGGCAGCAGCGGCACATCATCGTTTATCTCACCTCAGAGCACACCTAGGAGAGATCTGAGTGACTTCCCCTCCACACTGACAGATGATAGAGGTCAGAGGTCATCAGGTCAGCGAGAGGGCAGCACTCAGCAGTCTGCTATTATAAACTCACTAGCTACTATCATCAAATCACAGCAGAAAAATCAGACTATCACGGATATGCCACCGCTGTATCCCTTCGATCCAGGTTAGCCATTACTCGGATCCTGATATACTAACACTTAGATCCAAGTAAAACCAAGGAGTAACAACAAAGTGCTGATGGATAGCTGGTGATCCATCTTATAGTTCAGTGAAAGGGCAACTCCGAATTGTAATGTACCACTACTTCCATTCTCTGACCCTGCCTGATTTCTGTCACTGAGCTCTCCTGACAGGTACATTGCAGTCTTAAGTTACCCCTATTTAATGTACCAGCAGTATAGCTCACCCTGTTGTATTATATGTATATATATATATATGTGTAGATGTACCGATAAATGTGGCTATAGATGATGTATGGAATGTATGGAACTCTTCACTACAGTACCCTCTAACAGATAATGGTAAGTGTGTACTGTGTAACATTAGGTCACTGATACTGTTAACTGTAGCTAAGAAAATGAGGTCAGTTACTGCTTTGTGTTTGATTTACACCACTGTCCACTTAATTCAAACCTCTGATATGATGATGACTGCCCAAAGTATAAATTTGGTGACCTAAGATTGCATTAATATTTGGCTGATTTTAACATGATTCTTACACATAAAACTCTTTATCCACACTTGTGTAATTGTGTAATACTTCTAGGAATCCGTACACTAATAAGAAGTGGATTTAGAGATATATCTCACCTAGAATTACTGAAGAAGAAAGCTGCTAATATAAACCTCCTACATATGAACTATCACGATAGATTAGCACTTGAAGTGGCGCTGGAGACTAACAGTATGTAATCTATAACTGCATTACTACATTAAATCAGTGGACACATTGGGTTAACTTACCTTGGTTATAATGCAACATTAAATCAGTGGACACATTGGGTTAACTTACCTTGGTTATAAAGCTACATGAAAACAGTAGATATATTATTTTGATAACTTACCTCGATTATAAAGCAGTATTTTTTATAACTTACCTTGGTTATAGTGCAGATAAGTTTCCTGATCTTGAGCGTGTCCTCTTTGATGTAGAAAATCCCAAATAAATCTGAGTATGTGCCAAAATATCATCTAATGATCACACGCTGATGATAATACTGACAAACCCCAATCCTCAGAAACTGTGATGTGCACTTTACCTCTTTACTTATTGCATTCTATGAGGAGATATTTGTTTAGTGATGGAATGCCACGACCCCTATAGATGGACCACAAAATACCAGAAGACACACATATCTCTGGTGTACGTCTGCCTGTGGTCAGGTAGACCCTCGTCTCCGACTCTCTGTGTAGATAGGATGACATGCTAACATGACTGTGATATGATTTACAGGAGTGGGTAGTCAGCAGTATGAAGTGGTGACTAATGATGACGGAGCGGTTATAGAAGTGAGGGGATGTACTCACCCAGACGAAGGAATATGTAAGTCATTCATTATGTGCAGTCAGATAAATGTACAGCAGTTAATGTAAAGTTTGTTTCATTTCTCTCATCCTCAAAATGCATCTTCATTATCAGAAAAAGACATGAGAATATCCATGTCAACTGAAATCTTCTGTACATGTTCAAAGAGGGAACGATTGCGAGTTGACAGTATGTTTTATATGTTTTATATTTGTATATAGTACTGACAGCTGAAGGACAGAAGTTATTAGAGTGGAATAAGAGCACCTGTTACCCTCTCTCAGATATAGGATTAGGGAAGGTTATGAACTCTGGGTTCGGTACATCAGATGATATAGTATTACTGATAACACAGGATGAGATTGACCTGATAGATCTCAGTCCTAGAGACAGAGCAGCGCTTCAAAAAATAATCAGTGATAATAAAACGGCACAGACCGCCGCCGCTGCTGTATCATCATAGCAAGGTGTTAAAGACTTCTCTTGACCCTTGATTATAGTGAGTACTTAAAATTTGCAACAAAAAATTATCTCAACTTTGCTATCTGTCTTGTTTTAGCCAGTTGACACTACTCTTCTTGGTGTTCGTTGACAGTCACAGCGATACTTTGATAGTAGATTTTCCTTCACCTGATGACAATGAATATCCTATTTTATATAATGTAAATATTGTATAGTCTGAGCTGTTTTATGCACTTGAGTTTGATTAGCTGGTCTTAGGCTGAGAAACTGCGTAGACAAGCAAATTATTTTAATCGGGATAATTCCAAATATTGAACATGATTATCATGAATGAAAAAACATATTCAGATCATGTACTTTGGGGTGTGCCCGATCATACTTTGTATCTTGACTTTGAATAAGAGGACTGCTCTTTTTTTTCACTTATTGACCGGACTGTCATTCCTTGGATTTTAACATTATTATGTACATAGTGTGGTATCAATTTATCTGCTGTTTCCCTCTAAATATAATGCAGTTATTTTTTCAAACTTTCAGTTTGTGCTAAAAAGGAGTTGAAATCCTTGGTTAAAGTGAGCGGCAAGAATATTATTAGTGGACGACAAATCTAGGTGTTACCAAGAAAATTCTACAATATAAACTAAATATAAAGTCTAGTAGCATTTTTATCAGTCTGTGCTTGTCCATCTTTATCAGCGTTGACAACAGTCTGAGATCCTCTATAGACGAATCATCAACTATAGAAGCATTACAGAATATGCTGAAGTGGTTTACAGTAGTTCGCAATAAGTAATCACAAAGTTATACAATCAACTTGTACAATCAAGTGTTGTCTCAGTGATGGTCTCAGTGATGCAGTGAAGAAGCATTAGAATTTTTGTTTTACTACTTTTGAGTTGTCATCCCTCTCTCCTACCCTTTTGCTATTGGAGTTAGGAAAGCTTATCATTCAAAGGTTTTCCCAAGAAGGGGATTTCATGCTCTGTGATTTCTCTCTTGCTTCAAACTTCAGAATAGATATGAGCATGTCAAGCAATTAGCAACCTAATGACTGCATAGTTAGAAATAAGCAACTGTATAGGGATCATGAGCATCAACGTTATGTCCTTAAATCAATGATTGAGAATCTGTTGAGTGCATTTGCTTGCTATTTTAGCAGTCCGTGACTACTGAAAGTGAAACTGGACTGAGCAGCATGATTTATAATAAATAAATAAACTTGACATCCACTCAGAAGCAGATGGTTGTTGTAGCCAAATAATGCATCTGGCTCATCCACCTCATCCACATGAGCTTAACAAGCCTCTCCAGGTTTTGAATATCATTTACTTGAGTAATATGTGTCTAATGAGGGAAGAGGAGACAGCCAAACCTTAACTTAACTTAATTCTCTTCATATAAGGCTGGAACCAGGTAGAATAGAATTCTCCTTGCTAAGACTGAGGCCCACTGTATCCGCTAATAATGACAAATACCCATCCGGCAGTGCTAACTGGCTATCCATTTCACCTTGTATCAATGTCAAAGTGTGACTCATGCTTATTTTAGTATTTAGCAACTGCTGGATGCCTGCATGGCATCCGATGGTTGCCAAATAGGCATATATTTGCCAACAGCCATGCTGACAGGTTTTTGACCCAATTATTATGGGGTGTTTACAACCCATCCTCCTCTGCTAATAGACCTAACCCATCCGATTCTGTCAAATTAGTGTCGGGATACCTTTTATGTAACCGGATGCCCATTTGGCATCCGACGGTTGTCCTAGTTCCAATCGGATGCCCATTTAGCAACCACCGGATGCCACGCGGATATGGGTTCTTAGTGCAGCAACCTATTACTAGTACTGAATAAAATAGCCTATGGCCCTCCTCCTTGGCATCACCATACCAACCATACCTGAGAGACTGCATTACAAAATAAAGTACAGTTGTGAAATACCCTTTACCAGTGGTTCCTACATATCGTAGCAGCGGGTGGATTGTGTATACCCACAAATGAGTGTAGCAAAAGTAGAGAGCTGAGCCTAGCATACACGCGCCCCAGCATGCAATCACATGAATCCAACATGCATTCAGACAAGCACACTTTGCCTGCCATTGTACTCCTTTGTTCACCAAACAAACGGCCTTTTGTTATACAACTCTCATAGGTGCATTGGGGCATGTCTCCCTGACATCGGCCCCCAGGGCCTATCCAACATACTACAGCATAGGTGTACTTTAATTTGTAATGGTCTCTCAAAGGGTCAGTCCTATTAGAAAAGTGGATATGTTACCCCAGTAATTCAAATATTGTGAGTTCATAGGGCAAATTAAAATAATAGCAATAATGTAAATTATGGAAAATAGCAATTAGTTATTTTTTCAATTAATTTAGCAAGGATCATAGTCAGGGTCAGGGGAGGCAATAAATCACTACGATCCCAATTTTCAAACTTTGCAGCAGTTTGACTGCAATTGGGTTCACAGGCTGTTTTGTTTCATGTGTCCTATTAACTTTTCAGTCTGAGATCTGTCACTTAAAACCTTGGTAATTGGTTGGGTGAAGAAAAATCCTTACCCACCAAAGAATTGATAGCTAACCAACATATTCAGATCACAACACACCTCCTGCACCACTGCGGAAAATCACTATAGGAGTGCTTTTAATTCGATCATTGGAAGGCGAATTTACTGATAACTATATAACTGTGGGGCGGTCTTTCAATTAAAATTAGCGATGGTAATGAAAGCAATGTATCACGATCACATCGCTCAAAACTATCGACCACTTTTGTCTTTCCATTAGACAAATTTGTTCCCAAAACTCAATGAGTGATACCCTAGCAGGTATTGGGTATTGGGTCGGCTGTGATGGTGTGGTCGGAGCCAAATCCTTAGCTAGGGACGCATAGCGTTACAAAAATCTATCTCTGGACCCCGGTAACCAATTTTGTTAATTTTCATAGGTATATAGCTATCATATTATGAGACAGCCTGATGTGAGCTGCTGAGATACGATGTCGGATTATTATTCACCTAAGAAGTCGCTGGACTATCGGCTGTCGTTATCCTCACAAAGTTCTAATGATGAAGGACCCCCTCCAGCCAAGCGACAGTACAATCCAAGTGTCTCTCTGGATACTGTCAGCTCTCAATCTGAGGTCAGTAAATGATACTACTGCTATGAATTCACCCTAAATGAAGAAGTTGCGATGGCCGTGTAGATCGAGGGTTTGGGGCTCGGTGATTGTAGTTGATACACTCAGCTGTTGATTTTATATGTGTATGTATATATGACCCAATCAAGGTATAAAACCTCGATACTGTTAATAGGAATATCCACAAAGATCCGGCAAGTTTCAAGTCTGAAGTATCAATTGAACAACTAAAAAAAAGGAATTTTTTTAAGAATGATTTTTCATTAAACAATGTATTAATAATCATTACAGCGAAAACATCATAAACTAACCGGGCATAACGCAGGACAAATCGGCTAAATATAGCAACTCCGACACAGGTCACCGATTTGACTGACCGTGTAAACAGTGAACCTGTGTTTAAATCAGTGTTTGAATCTGTATTGTTCAAAATTGTTCACTTGTGACAATGTCACAAGTGAATGACAAACCTTAATGAATATGAATGGTTCAGCCAATAACAGTGCAGCTTGTCTCACTAGCCAATCAGAGACAAGTTGGGTTGGAAGTTTGTGTTGAAATCGGTTAGGCATGAACAGTGTGTAAATAGCGTATCGTTGACATGTTGACAGACAACGATTATAGAGCAGATTCATAATCTGTGTCGGAGTTGTTATTATTAGCCGATTTGTCGGACGGGGCGTGTAAATGCAACTTAATATGCTAGAAAAGTTATTATTGAGAAATCCGATCTGATAATTCTACACATGTTATCTATATTGACAGACAGAGACAAGTCAGCACACGGCATCAGATTCTGATTCGTCAGGTAGCAGCTCAGATGATGAACAAGTTACGGCATATAACGGTCCTTCATTCTCAGCATCTTATAATCATAAGTAAGATCAACTTACCACCAGATCAAAATTGGCCAGCACGAGGAAACTGTCCCTAAATGATTTACACCCGAGGCTTAATACATGCAAAAATTCTACTTTTTTTTCTCTCAAAACTTGAATTGCGCTACAATAACAATAACGTAAATATAAATTGGTTTGTTCATCATTCCTCTCCTTGTTAGCCTGCAGATCTATCAGCCATCAGGGCTGTATGTGTGTTTATTTGTACGTTACAGTGATGATGATGAGCCTCAGGCCGGATTTTCTGGAGCCTCTTTCTCAATGAACCAATCAGATCTGACATACAAGTCAATGACTGACCCAAACTCACAGAGCATCATGAATGATGGCGGAGTGGCTGCCAAACTTATGGCACAGATGGGTTATAAATCAGGCACTGGACTGGGTGAGTCAGAGTTCCTGTCCCTCTAAGCAAGGAGTTGGATCTGTCCAACTCCAAACTTGTTCCAAACTCCCAAACCATCAGATTTAGGATTCAATGTTACACCAGAGACCATAGATCATATATCTATAGTCTCTGGTTACACCTTGAAGTTGTCTACTCTTGTAGATATTCCCTTCAAAAGAAGACAACTGTGATTCTGGTGAAGTCTGTGGTGTAATTCTGGTGAAGTCTGTGGTGTATTTGCCAGAATTATTGTTTTATAATATTATATTTGTGGCCCCTGGCACAATTTTATCATGCATAGACTGCTGCATGCAGGGCAAGTTCCTCTCCGCCAAATTATTATATCCACAGTTTGTTACAGTAACATTTTGCTATCATATACTTGGGTCACAGATCATCAGCCTGATATCAGCCTACACTCATAAATTCTGGTTTGGATGAAATATTTCAGTAGATCTTAACTCTATATAGTTAGGTTTTGTGCATATGTTTATACTTTTGTTACTTATTATAGGTAAGAATGCCCAGGGTAGAGTCGCTCCTGTAGAAGCTTCTAAACAGAAAGGTCGTAGAGGTCTGGGTATGGCTCCCTCTAACTTTGAGTTGGAATCTGATCTCGCTTGGAAGACAGAAGAGGTAAGTTTTAGATTTACAACAACTGTACGTACTGTACATACAGGTCTGTTCGGATGAGAACCATAAATAGAGGAGGTCTACTGTGTGCTCGTACATAGTGTAAACATCCCCCTCTGCCTCTTCGAAAACAGGGTAGCATGCAACAAACTTGTAACCTGTAACTTGTGTGTATTGATTGAAAATAAAGGTTGATTAAATTGGATGTCATATTACACGCCATATCCCAAAGCATGGGCGGCGAAATATTGTTGTGCCTTAATGGCAAGGACGCAATGTCTGCGCCAGTTTTGCTCTCTGTTTGCAGGCAGGTCGGAGCACACCTGGGGGCCAACCAAACCCCAGTAGTCAATAGACTGCAGTGGGATTCGAACCTACGACCTTCATCACTTACGTGTTGAAGGACCGGCTAGATCTTTACAACTGAGCTACCTCCTACTCCTATGTATACATGTGTGTATGTTGTATGTATGTTGATGTATTGTACAGGTGATTATATCAGAGGAGATAGAATGGATACCAGCCTTAGATGACCCTGATAACATCCCATCACTAGAGACGCTCAAACATCAGATAGTTATAGACAGGAGGAAACTTACTATAGATGATGAGAAGGACTTTGTGGACCCGGCTGTACTTACACATATACTCGGGGTAAGTACACACATATACTCGGGGTAAGTACACACATATACTCGGAGTAAGTACACACATATACTCGGGGTAAGTACACACATATACTCGGGGTAAGTACACACATATACTCGGAGTAAGTACACACATATACTCGGGGTAAGTACACACATATACTCGGGGTAAGTACACACATATACTCGGAGTAAGTACACACATATACTCGGGGTAAGTACACACATATACTCGGGGTAAGTACACACATATACTCGGGGTAAGTACACACATATACTCGGAGTAAGTACACACATATACTCGGGGTAAGTACACACATATACTCGGAGTAAGTACACACATATACTCGGGGTAAGTACACACATATACTCGGGGTAAGTACACACATATACTCGGGGTAATAGAAGAACTGCACTTCATTCATACCATTACCAGGAACACTTGATAATAAATTATTTTCGAGTCCATGTTTAAAGCTATAGCAGAATTTTGAAGTTGCAAATGTGTTAATATTGAAACAGTTTGGATGTTTATTTATTTGGCTTACATGTTCCTGTCAGTGCGTAGGCTTGAGGTGTGGGAAGGGAAGCCTGCTCATAGGTTGTATCTCATGTTTATATTCTGTTACAGTGTAAGTCAGTATTTGATGAGTTAGAAGGCGCGGAGATGAGAAAGGCTCGTACCCACAGTAACCCCTTCGAGCTCATTAAAGGGGTCTTCTTCCAGAACAGAGCAGCTATGAAGATGGCTAATATGGACGCCATATTCGACTCCATGTTCACTTCACCTAAGGACAGGAATGGAGCCTCTATGATAAAGGTAATGTATGAGTACAGAGGCTCAGATGAGTACAGAGGCTCAGATGAGTGTCAGATGAGTGTCAACACTAGTCCTTTGTGGCATAAGTTAATTATAGTTATGACTTCTTATGTTTTCCCCTGAATAGTGTGCTGTTATGTTATGTTATTATTGTGATTACAAAAACAAACAATGATGAGATGTGATCTTATCATGCTTATATAAATCATTTTGCAGCAATATGGAGGCAGGTCCTATTGGGATTGGTTCAGAATGAGTGAGTACCTGCTGTAAGGTTCAGAATGAGTGAGTACCTGCTGTAAGATTCAGAATGAGTGAGTACCTGCTGTAAGGTTCAGAATGAGTGAGTACCTGCTGTAAGGTTCAGAATGAGTGAGTACCTGCTGTAAGGTTCAGAATGAGCGAGTACCTGCTGTAAGGTTCAGAATGAGCGAGTACCTGCTGTAAGGTTCAGAATGAGCGAGTACCTGCTGTAAGGTTCAGAATGAGTGAGTACCTGTTGTAAGGTTCAGAATGAGTGAGTACCTGCTGTAAGGTTCAGAATGAGTGAGTACCTGCTGTAAGGTTCAGAATGAGTGAATACCTGCTGTAAGGTTCAGAATGAGTGAGTACCTGCTGTAAGGTTCAGAATGAGTGAGTACCTGCTGTAAGGTTCAGAATGAGTGAGTACCTGCTGTAAGGTTCAGAATGAGTGAATACCTGCTGTAAGGTTCAGAATGAGTGAGTACCTGCTGTAAGGTTCAGAATGAGTGAGTACCTGCTGTAAGGTTCAGAATGAGTGAATACCTGCTGTAAGGTTCAGAATGAGTGAGTACCTGCTGTAAGGTTCAGAATGAGTGAGTACCTGCTGTAAGGTTACCTTCGTGAGATTAAAAGCTCATCCATTGTTCCCTGTTATATGTATTTCTAGCCTGGAGAGTTATTATACTTTGCTGATATCTGTGCCGGCCCAGGAGGTTTCAGCGAGTACGCTCTCTGGCGTAAGAAATGGAGATGTAAAGGATTCGGTCTTACTCTGAAATCAGGTCCCGGAGTCAATGACTTTAAGCTAGATGAATTTTACTCTTCACCCAGTGAATGCTTTGAGCCTTACTATGGTGTGGGTGAGTTATCGCTTACCTGCTAACTCTGTGATGATTGGATATGGAATGGGAGGAATCATTAGATGTCTTGTATGATATACAAGACTATCCAATCCAAATTAAGGGTTGTCTGTCTGTCTACAATGGAAGATAACTCACAGTAATCTTAGACTTCACCCTTGAGAGGGGGGGGGGGGCTTCAGCCAATAAAACTATGGAGGTGCCGGGGATTGAACCCGGGGCCTCGCACATGCAAAGCGCGCGCTCTACCACTGAGCTACACCCCCATTCATGGCCTCTAAATCTGGTGGTAAGAACAGAATGGAAAAATTCTGGTATCCATGGTGACCAATTTACAATTTGGCCGTCAGTTTTGACATTTTGACATAAATTCTGACAAATTATACAGCAATGCTCATTAATCTGACTGTTTTTAACTAAACCAGGAAACACATCATATATCCATGGATATTCATTCATAGTAATCCATGTCAATGTTGACACTATATTACATGATATAATAATATGTATTTATATGTGTATATATATAACTTTCAGTATGTCAGTGATGTTAATGACAGATATTCCGACATAAAACTGATATGTAGTCTTCCAGTGTTAGAGACTTGCTTAGTTATGTAATATTATTGTTAAAACCAATGAAGTATTATTATTGAAAGACTAGAGTTGTTTAAATAAGTCAACCTGACCTTATATACTAACAGGTGGTGTGGAGGGAGATGGAGATATATACAGACAGGACAACATTGATGCCTTCGCTAAATTTGTCAAGGAGAATAGTAAGAACCAGGGAGTTCATTTTGTAATGGCTGATGGTGGATTTTCTGTTGAAGGTAAGAGTTAAAATAGTTCATGTTATATATAATCACATGTGTAAAATCTGAGTTTGATAATTCTATTGACTGCCTCATTGTATCCCCATTTCAGTGGATAGTTTGCAATACTCTCTCCATGAAAATTGAAATATGTCGCAACGATACAATTGCCACCAGTGCATACATTTTTTCTGCTACTCTAATATCTTGAAAGTTTTTTGGTTCACATAAATGATCGATCTATGTGTGAATATTTGTATATATAGGCCAGGAGAACGTACAGGAGGTATTATCTAAACGTTTATATCTGTGTCAGTTCTTATGTGCTCTCAGTATACTAAGAGAAGGTGGACACTTTACATGTAAACTGTTTGATGTATTCACTCCCTTCAGCGTGGAGCTTATATATCTCATGAGATACGCCTTCGACCAGGTATGTTTTAAATACACTACTCATCGTCTTATTTTATAAATACACTTGTACCACCAGTACATGGTCTCTATGTCCCTTACTCTATGTGGGGCGGTTGTTATATTCTGATTTTTATTTAGTTTGGTCTCTCTCTCTCTCATTTGGCAGACACTTGTGTTCACAACTATGTTGACGATGTTGTTTTGGATTATCACAGTTAGTAAAGGCCTATCATATCTATAGTGGCATATGGGTCTAACTATAACACTTTGGTGTAGTACTAGTGAAGCAGAGCAGGAATTTTAGGTGATATCAGAGACTACAGATAATCCGTAGTCTTTGCTTTTCTGATATCTCCTCTCTATCAATGACCTTGTTGGGAGTCAGAACTACTGGGCATAGTACACAGTCATTATCTTCCTACCAGATGGTTACTCACTCTGATTAGGTTTGCTTGTCTATTAGCAAACCTAGAATTTCTACAGATGAGCTGTGTAGACTGACTATTAGCCAAGTCCGCCTCCTTTACATCAAATACAAATATAGAGGCCTCCCATGGGAGTTATGTCTCCTTAAGAGCTCAAAGATAGTAGGTTATTCACTGCATCTTCTATCTCTAGAGTACCTGGGGTATCGGTTAGCTTCATGGCAGTATAATACTGAGAAGGTTTATATATAGTGTGAATTGATAAACTCATCTGTATATTTCACACAGATGACAGTCCGAAATAAAACTTGTTACAAAATTAAATATTAGCACAACCAGTTTATAGAGATATGTTTAGCACAATTAAAGAGAAATAAACTCAAGTCCAAAACGCGATCTGAGTTTTACAAATAACTATATAGATAGAAAATTACAAAAAAAACTCAGTTCTAGGCAGATTATGGTATAGAAATGGTCAATGATTGAGTTTTAGGATTGAGCCATGATAAGAAACCTAAGTGTACTGATATGTCCCTTCTTGCCGGCTAAGTTCCTGGCTATATATCCGTCCTTACTGAGTATAGAGGGAACGGCTCCAGCCTGTAGAAGTTGTCTCACTACTTTAGAGTTACCATTACCTGCAGCGTGATGTAAGGCTGTTAGGCCGTCACTGTCCACTACATTCAACGGGCAATCCTGTAATAGCGTGATACAGTTAGTATACATCGAATGGGATACCATAACAATACAAACACTAATAACAAATAGTACGGCTACAGTAGAGGGGGGCGCGCCCGCCTTCATCGTACGGGGAGGGGGGCCCGCCCACACGGTCCAAAAGTGTAATTTAGCTAAAGTTATGACTGGGTAAAATGTAGCTTTGATAATTGATAATATTGATATCAATGATATTTGATAATTGTGTTTAAGTAGGCTTTCTTTCCATCAGAATATCATAATATGAAGTTTACCTTTCTGGCAAGTAGTATGCTTACTACACTGATATGATTTCTCGCTGCTGCCAAGTGCAGACAAGTCATCTTTTTCTTGTCTTGTTTATAAAGTCGAGCTCCGGCATCTAATAACATCACTGCAGCCTCTGCATTGCCTGTCAATAATTTATCAGTCATCGTTTGTGGTGTAGATTTAGAAAAGTTGATTACCAAATTACCAAACATTTTTTTAAAAATTCTTTCAAAAACATGACAGCTCATCACCAGTTTGAATAGGGCGGTTGTTATGTGAGAGGAGCTGTTTATTATTTCCAAACATTGAGTTCATTGGAATGATCATGTCACTGTAATCTGCAGTATAAGTACATGAATGTGTGTGAGTCAGAATCTTACCTGATTTAGCAGCGTAATGTAGAGGTGTATGTCCCTCCCAGTCCTGACAGTTAAGGGGGGCGTTATGCTCTATCAGTATCTTAGCTACTTCATTATATCCTCTCTCTAAGGCTACATGTAGAGGAGTCAGACATCCACGGCCAGCGTCGTGCTTCAGCTGTATAAAGAGATCGTACATGGATACGTTAGGTTATGGTGAGATATTGTATTCGGGCTTGATTGTCCAAACAGAAGGGTTACTTAGGAATCCTGTTAATATTATAACTATCTTATCGACATAGGACTTTGACATCACTCATCTTATTTCGCAAGGAAGTTGTCCCCTCTGACTGTATACTTATTTCTGAGTTATCGATATCTCATACCTGGTCTCCGTGTAGCTGTACTAATATTCTAACGAGGTCTGCGTGACCTTTCATAGCTGCCATATGTAGAGCGGTTCTCCTCCACTGTATGTCTCCTAACTTCCACTCTGCTCCGTGATCTAATAGAGTTAGCACCACATCTCTGTGTCCTAAAATACACAATCAAATATACTTATCTTTATATCGAATGGATGCTTCAATGCCTATAGTGATCGTAATTTGCACGGGCAATGTCAATCTTACCTCAATGTAATTCTATCAGGGAGGGCGGAGTCCTCCCTGGTTCTATAAGACAGTTAATTCTAGTTATTTCCATTTGGGAGCTGTCTGTCCAATATACAAGGTTAGGCAATTCTACACATGG
Organism: Membranipora membranacea; assembly: GCA_914767715.1. Lineage (NCBI taxonomy): Eukaryota > Metazoa > Bryozoa > Gymnolaemata > Cheilostomatida > Membraniporidae > Membranipora > Membranipora membranacea. The sequence goes on from OU612073.1 coordinate 25,599,562, forward strand.
AACCAAAATTATGTTATTTGTTTAGCGCATACCGAATATCCATATAGATAGAGTGATAGAGAGACATGTATAATAAATTAATCTACTCACCACCTATAGCAGCGATATGCAGAGCTGTATAACCATCTCTACTGGTCAGATTTACATCAGCTCCGTACTTGAGCAGTATCTGCACCAGATTATTCATACCGAGACCACAGACCTTGTGTAGCGCCGTCTGACTCCACTGATCGGCAGCTCTTAGATCAGCTCCTCTCTGTAGTAGTACCCGTAACAACTCTGTATATCCGTACCAGGCTGAGATACCCAGCGCTGACTTACCCTGATAATCCTGTCTCTCTATATCAGCTCCACTCTCTATCAGCAGTAAAGCCTGATTCAGATATCCACGCTCCAGGCTTATGTGCAGAGCTGTCTGCTTCTCCTTAGTTATCTCACTGTTTATATCAGCTCTGAAGCTTATCATGTCTCTAACTTGTTCAGTCCAGTTACTGATCACCGCCTGCTTCCAGGCTTTACGTGTCAGAGGTACTAGATTGAAAGATTTACCGAGTCTGTAGCAGTCAAGGCAGTTAGACTCGGTGATGAAGTCTACGATGACGTTAAATGAGTCGAGCTGTAGTGTTTGTGATTGTAAAAACTGGCAAAAATTCCTCAGTTGATGAGAATCTAGTTCTTGAGTGAAGCAATGATCGAGATATATGTACTTCATGGCACTGATTAGCGAGTTCAGCGTGATTGAGCTATCCTCTATCTCTAGTGAGTGAGGTGTTCTATCATATGTCAGCTGTGACTTCTGTAAGGCACGGAAATAAGGTACCTCCTTCAGCATACACCTGTTAAACAGATGATGAATATGGTAAAAAATATCACATGATGCAATTTGCAAAAGATTAGGCCAACAATGTCAATAGAGAATAGACAGTTTTCTGAGTTCTTATTTATGCCAGAATTCGGAGTTGTCCTCTCTTCAGTTTGGTACTTTTAATCCACGCCGCATAGGAAAAACCTGCTGAAAGAGGGTTATATTGAAAACCGCTTATGTTGGGATAAAAATGATTTTTGATTCAGAGTCTGCACCATTGAAAACTCTGAGAGACAGGGTTTCCAAATCATTGGAGGCTTGAATGTTGATAAATCTTAAATTTTAGTGACGAAACTCAAGAAAGATTCTGCCAAATTGTCCGCAAAACAGGCAGAAAATGCTATAATTGACTAGCCAAATACTACAATTATTTCCCAAACTATGTCCATATGAGTTTTCAATGTTGCAGATTCTGAATAAAAAATAATTTTTATCCTATTATAAGCGGTTTTCAAGATAACCCTCTTTTCAGCACGTTTTTCCTATGCGGCATGGGTTAAAAGTACCTAACTCAAAATTGAGGCCTAAATCAGAGCTCAGAAAACTGTCTATTTGTCCATGGAATCGGCATCTTGATTTCATACAGATATAAAACTGTATTCTTCAAAGAATATTCAATAATTGACCAAACTAGCACAGATTGGATAGGCTGCTGCAGGCTATTGTTTTGACCTCTCAAAGAATTAAAAGTTGACACAAAGCCATGTGACAGTGTAACAATCTGTCGATGAGATCATGTTGATAGTTTGATACCAAACCTTTGATCATTTGTAATAATATGGAACAGATTGCTGTAATGTATATAAGGGTGTATGTAAGGGTTAGGGGGTGTAACATGACACATATCTTGTGACCGGAGTGACCAAAACATTGTCACCGAAAAAACGCTAACCATATAATCTTTACAGACTCTTATCATCACAACAATGATATAGCGAAAACAATCAGGCCGTGCTCTTACACTGTGTGTTCTCATGGGCCCCTGGTATTCTTACACAACATTTTGCACATTTGTGATCACACAACATGGCAATCCATTCTATTTTTAAGCCTTTTCCTAAAAGAGTTTGCACAATTTTTAGTTACCAAATTTTTCTAGACTTCAGGTGATAACTTCATTCTAACTAAGGCCTATTTGATGCAAGTGACATAATTCAGCTAAGGTCATGAGTATTAAATTTATGGCCGTGCTATCGACTGGAAGTAATTTACATGAAGATATCGGTAGTCTTGTTTGTCATACTACGTGAGCGTAGGTGATAGACACGTTAGTTAATAACTTACCAGTGAGCGTAAGTGACGGATCCATTTACTCTCAGTTCTACGTCTCCGTCTCCTTCCCTCTTGTCGTTCCAGAGCTTGAGCACATTCATCTTTTCCTCTTCAAGAACAAGAATAAAAAGAATAAGTAAATACCTAATACCTGTAGGTGTACATCACCTGAACATCACCAGTGCTACATCTGCAGCGATCTGAATGAGATAAATAATATATATATATATTTGTTTGCAAATGTGTCTCTTAGTGATCAAATACTTTGGAAAATAATAAAGTAAGTGATATGTCTGAGTCTATGTCTAACTAAGCTTATAATAGTAAGTTATGTAGTCTGATCCATCAATGATTAAGGGATAACTCCCGATTCAACAACAACAACAACTACAACAAAACCAACATTCAAAATCCTCAAAATGATATACACCTTCATCTTCCTATGTGTCACTTAGTGATCAAAAGTCTAAAAGTAAGAGTTATGTCTGACTAAGCTTATAATGGTAAATTTTGCACCAGGAGTTAAGATAAGCCTCTGGATTCAAGCACTGAAAAAAACCAGATAGAAGAATCTGTCAACTCTTCTCTGCACTACCTGCACCTAATGTCTACCTCTGTCTGTCTGTCTGTCTGTCTGTCTGTCTGTCTGTCTGTCTGTGTGTCTGTCTGTCTGTCTGTCTGTCTGTCTGTCTGTCTGTGTGTGACAAATCTACTGCTGTTCTGTTGTGACCGACTTGTGCCGAATTATTGACCAAATACTGACGGATATCAAAACTGAAGACTTAAAAGTGCGTATGATGTTTGGTGTCCAGCCCTCAAATATTCAATTTGAATTGGGAAGCAAATTGACAAAGAATTTTGAATGGCTTTTTCAATTCTATTCCTAGAGCAATAATATTGTAACCTACATGACCATAAACTTGTGTATATAGGTTATGTTTGTACTATGTTAACATTGAAGTTTCTCTTATAAACAGAGTAAACCGAGGTATTATATCTCTAGGGAATATTTGACTATCAATTCTCTATTTATTCAAACACTTACCTGAAAATATTCGGCAATTTTGTAACCTTCTTGGTTTTAATTAGATAATTTATTATCTCTAGCCAATTTTAATTAAATACAAATCCTGAGTGTTGACAATAAGAAGATCTTGAAACACCAGCGGAAGTTTGTTCAGTAACAGTACCAGTACCAGTACCTGCCTCTCAAAGAGTCCACTGTACAACTCCCAGATATTACAAGAATGACAGAATCTTATAAATTTTTGCAGCTCCTAATTGTGTGGTTTATTGGTGTATAGCTGAGTCAAATTGGCATTTATGAACCAAATTACAGCTGATTTGAAATGTTAGCTGCTAGCTGGAAATGGGGTTTGCAGCTGTGGGCTATTACTGGTAATTAATTACTTGTCTCTTTAATTAGGCTCTGCATATCGGGTCCAATTTGGTGGCAAATCGACTACATTTGCTGGGAGACAAGACAATAGAATTTTACTTTCAATGTTGTGATGGGATTGATTGATGCTGCACTTTGACTTTGAATGGTTAATCCATCAGTGGAGGCTTAGAAGGAATAGTAAGAGATATTGAACCCGTCCAATCTGATCTGCGTTGTCATTCCAGTTATAAAGGAATTGTGTTAGATTGGTGTTCATTGGTAATTTGGGGGAGATTTTTTTGGTATGAAGAGCACTAAGTATCAATCATAGACACACATATTTCATGACAATTTTTAACCCTTTGGGTGGTAGAGACAGTAAAACAATCTACCTCTACCGTCTCTACTAGTGCAATGTGATTCATAATTCAAGATCAAAAAACATAAAAAAAGACACCTATAATTGTGCATGCATTTTTCCTTACAACACATTTATTGGTTAAAATTTGACCTCAGGGATATTTGATGCTCACGACACTGAACAGGACATTCACCCTGTTTGTAAAGTATCATCAATCACTCCCTGATCACTCGGAGCGGAGCGTAATATTGTGAGAGCCAGCTCATTATATGACCACAGTTAGATGGTAATTCTTGCCTGTTTTGACTGCAGAGATATAAATGCACTGAGATCTATGGCTATAATCACCTCATTAAGTGCTTGTCAATCAGCTGTTTTGATGTGATTGAAGACTTTTTCATGTGGCTCAAATAATGAACTTTGCCTCCGATTGTCAGATTGTCATTATTGATTACGAGGGCAAATTGTTTTGTGGTCGTAGGCAATTTTCCTGTGCATAACATACACACCCATGTGTGAGATATACACACCCATGTGTGCTCAGTGCACGGTGCACAAGATGTTCCCTTTAAGTATGAAGTGCAAACCTTAATACCTAAGTCGTGGGAGCACAGAGCTATGGCCCTCCTAGTCATGATATAGTCATGTGTATAACACTAACCTGTTTGCCCTCTGCTCTGTGTGCTCTGCCCTGTATGATGTGCCCTGTATGATGTGTTAGCTAAGACTAACATGAGATCACCTACCTGATACCTCTCTGTCTCTCTCTGTCTACATGTGATACGCTGACTCAGCCACAGCTGACAGTTACACTAATAGCGCATTCTTATTATTAAAAACTGCATTCTTATTATTAAAAACTATCATCTCCAAATTAACAATATAAAACAGCTTATCTGTGGCTAATTAGCACCTACTTGGAACAAAAGCAGCTATTTTTATTCTCTTGTTGTCATTTCATTATCGCCACATGAGACAAAGAGAGAGAGAGAGAGAGAGAGAGAGAGTACAGTTAGAGTACAGTATGACTGACTGCTGTTATATATAACTAAAGCTGCTGACTGTACACAGCTGTTCTATACACTACATGACGTGATGTCGCTGTCGGGAGAGCAGCACAGCTGTAACACAACCTCACCTGATCCGTCCATAAGTAACTCTGAATTCATCTTAACTGTGTCTAGTCGTCGGCAGTGTTTGTGTGTTTGAGTTCTGGACTGTATCCCTTTTTTTCCTTACATCAGTTCTATTTGAGTTAAATCTATCTGATGCTGATTAGCAGCATTTCTAACAAAGAAACTCTAGCGTAGTTCTTAGACTTAGATCTTAAGTCCTTTGTTTACATTCTTCGTGTTGTGACGTATGTACAAAGTCCGTAAATAAGGTGTTAAGTGTGGTTCTTGATAAATGGAAATGGCATTATTGAGCTGTTCTTAAAAATCAATTTGCTCTGCTGTCAGTCTGTGGGTTACTGGCAGGCAGTACATGAGCTGTGTGTGTGATACATAGATTACTATTAATGTGTGACTTCTGTCTGCAAGTGCCCCCTCACTTCTCACTCTGTCATGTCATCATAGATATGCTCTTTACTCTAACTAAAGCTTATATTATATTATATTATATTACTGTGTTGTGAAACTTGGCGCCTGTAAAGCTTCACCATTACTTGTGCACAGGATTTAGATGTGCTTCTGACTTGCAATACTTTCATCTGATGCAACCATAGACTTATGCTTATGCCATACTACAATAAGTCTATGAATGCTACTCTGCTTGGCACCAACTCTTACATGTAAAGCATGGTGGTTTTCTTTGCACCATAATTTACAATTTGAATTCATATTTAGTTCTATGCGTTGAACATTTTGACTTTTATATTCGAACCTTACCTGTATCTGTTACTGGTTTGTCTCCCCTCGATTAGTTTCTGTCCTTCTGACGTTCTCACCTCTCCATGTGGTCGCTCTGCACACACTGTTAAAGCATAGCCCGATACTAAGAACATAAATACCAGAGTTTTAATTGCTCTCTGTGAAAGGATGAGTTGATTCTGGCGCTCTTTGAGATAAACACAGTAATCCTTCATTTGTGGTTTGTCACAAGCCTGTGGTCTGACTCATACAATAACATCCTTGTATAGGCTGGGTCACCACTGCACCCAACTACTTCCCTGTAAACAACAGTGTTGGTTCATGGCTATACTCATTTTCTACGCTTTCAGTATTTTTTATCACATCTTATGGCTGTGGTTTAACTTGACCACGTACCAGTATATAAATTCTCTCATTATTTGCAAAAATATCCCGTCAGAGATTTGATAACCCGTCAGAGATTTATAATAACACCGGTCACTGGTCATGTGATACACATCAGGCTTATGAGGAAGCACTATCCACGATATTACTAATGACTGAACCTTGAATATTTTGTTGTTGGGGATGCAAAACTTTTCAATTTGGCTCTGTCAGAAGATATGCACATCAATCAATAACACGTAGATCAAGCATTTAGATATGAGCTTTATGTTTTATGTTTTGATTTTCTCGGGCCAGTTCCATCCTGCAGAATTCCCGCATTGAGTATAAACCCATGTGGCCAGCATAATTACTCACAAAGACTTCCCCTAATTTGACCCAGCAGGAGAAGTGTTGTTGTTGTTCTGTAGTTCATGCTTGATTTGGTGACCAATAGGAGACTAGCCTGGAATTCTTTTTCTACCTAGTTCTTTCCTTGGTTCTATTCGTTTGTCATCAAAACATTACTCATGACAGAGATTGAATCAAGCTGCACAAACATAATATATTAGCCTAGAAATATGTGAGATATTTCCCCAAACCAGACAGGCACTCAGCTTATACTCAGCTTATAGGTAGCTAATTAATAGTATTTGATCAGTTAATCCCAATTTAACATTTTCCGCGGAGTTGTGATGATGTGTACATTTACTATTTGTCTCTCAGTTTCCTGTATGCCAAATATTTGTAAGATGGAGTGTCTGCTACGTGCTAAAGGTTATCAATAATACATAATAAGGGTAAATCTTAATAATTCTGCTCTTAAGATTTACTCATCTAATTGGTGTAATATTTTAAAACAAGAGAATATACTGTACTTAGAGTGTATTATTAATCACTTATCTCAGAGCTATGATATAATATGATATAAGTATAGGCTGTCAGTGTCAATATCAGATATGGATTATGCTAGTCAGCCCCGGCGGGGGGGGGGGGGGGGGAGAGAGTCTGTGAGGCTCACATATGGATTATGGTTAAGTCATTGTAGTTCGGTCCAGGATGTACTTACTCTTTTTGCATGATATAAATTATGATAAGATATCGATGGCACCTGTGCCAGCTCCGTACTTGTAGATCCCACCGAGGTCTTGAGCGAGTGGTCACCAAAATCAGGAGTTCGTCAGAGAGCATCCATCCAGTGTGATATGGGATCAAATTTAATTATATCTGTCAATTAATAGTTGTCTCATATTGATAATTTTTATTTTAATGACACTCATGGCCCCCTTGTACCACAGTGCCGCTTTAATATGTTGAATCAGTTCTGGATTGGTACCTTCTAAAGCATGTTACCGCATTCTGCGTTTTCACACTCTTCTGGTGAGCCGGTGGCCGCTCGTAAGGGGGCAACTCCAAATGCTTACAAATTTGATGAAACTCAATCTAGGTCCGGCCTTATCATCATAACCACATTGTAGTTTTTGAACAGAGAAACAAGGGAACCTGGTGTTTAACTTATACCAGTATCATATATCACTATGATATGGGGTATCTCCCCTCCCAATCAGAGCCCATACGTTGAGTAGGTTACTGTGGAATAACAAATTTCCATCAGTATCATCCATTAACTGTCTTACCCCATTCACAGATCATCTTTATTTTATCTTCGACAGGTGTGTATAATTAAACCTGTGACAAGTCGTCCTGCTAACTCAGAGAGATATATCGTATGTAAGGGGTTTAAATCCGACCCTGGCAGCATCATCATAGACTATCTAACTCACATAAACCTTAAATTTGACGAAGTTAAGTTTGGATCTGCAACACAGCATAAGAAATGTATACAACACATACTTAATATGGACAACATCAAAGGTTAGTCATGAGATAGCGGTCTGCCTCAGTCTGCGATGATGGGAGGATACAAAATTAACTGACTTCTTCTGTGTCTTTATTTGACTAAAGATATTTATAGCATGCAGAACCTCATTATAAGGTGTATGGTTGAACCTTTTTACTTACACATTATTTGGGGTTATCCCCTCAACATCAGAGAGCAGACAATTATCGTGAAATTTGTGAAACTCAACAATAGTTTAGTATTAAATAAAAACTCCAAGACTGCATTAGCTAATGCAGGGTATTATTCAATACTACTATGCAGTATGAATCTTACTGTAGCTAAATTTGAAGATGAGATCACTGTTTGGGTGTAATGTAGGATACCTGAATATAAGCGTATTGTAAGTAGGTCGCCTGTAAGTAGGTCGCCTATATGTTTGTGTTTAAATTCCAGATGACGAGGATTTCTACAATTATATCTACAGCTCTAACTGTGAGTTAGGAAAGCAGCAATGTCTCAACCTTAAAAAGATACAAGTGTTTGCGAAAAATCCGAGTCTGCGGGAGACCAGACAGCTTGATACAAGAAAGGAGTGTCTCAAATTGTGGAAAGTAAGTCATTCATATCAAAGTGTAAGTGTGTAATGTCAGTATATATAAAATATGAGGTCACGTAAAAACAAGTCTGAAATTATTGCGAAATTAATATTTATCCAAAGATAAAGATAATATGAAGAAATTGCAAATATAGGAATAGAGCTGGATGTCTTTTGGCTTAACGCACCAGAAAAGAACAGAGGGCTGTACAGCTTCTCATAAGGAGATGGATTGTTATATGTGTGGCAGTCGATGCTATACTGTGAGCTCTCAGTGTGTTTATCTTCATTACATAGTATTGTTACTTATTCAGGTACCAGATAAGATTCGTACAGCGCCAGAGAGAATGGATCCTTCTACTAAACTTCACTCTCTAATGAAGGACAACTCCCTGCCACCTCTGGGAGAATGTGAGATCAGAGATATGGACACTATACAGAAGGAAGTGAAGAGTATATATGACTATAAAGTGTTTATATCTGGTAAGTGAAGAGTATATATGACTATAAAGTGTTTATATCTGGTAAGTGAAGAGTATATATGACTATAAAGTGTTTATATCTGGTAAGTGAAGAGTATATATGACTATAAAGTGTTTATATCCGGTAAGTGAAGAGTATATATGACTATAAAGTGTTTATATCTGGTAAGTGAAGAGTATATATGACTATAAAGTGTTTATATCTGGTAAGTGAAGAGTATATATGACTATAAAGTGTTTATATCTGGTAAGTGAAGAGTATATATGACTATAAAGTGTTTATATCCGGTAAGTGAAGAGTATATATGACTATAAAGTGTTTATATCTGGTAAGTGAAGAGTATATATGACTATACAGTGTTTATATCTGGTAAGTGAAGAGTATATATGACTATAAAGTGTTTATATCTGGTAAGTGAAGAGTATATATGACTATAAAGTATTTATATCCGGTAAGTGAAGAGTATATATGACTATAAAGTGTTTATATCTGGTAAGTGAAGAGTATATATGACTATAAAGTATTTATATCCGGTAAGTGAAGAGTATATATGACTATACAGTGTTTATATCTCGTAAGTGAAGAGTATATATGACTAAAGTGTTTATATCTGGTAAGTGAAGAGTATATATGACTATACAGTGTTTATATCTGGTAAGTGAAGAGTATATATGACTATAAAGTGTTTATATCTGGTAAGTGAAGAGTATATATGACTATAAAGTATTTATATCCGGTAAGTGAAGAGTATATATGACTATAAAGTGTTTATATCTGGTAAGTGAAGAGTATATATGACTATAAAGTGTTTATATCTGGTAAGTGAAGAGTATATATGACTATAAAGTGTTTATATCTGGTAAGTGAAGAGTATATATGACTATAAAGTGTTTATATCTGGTAAGTGAAGAGTATATATGACTATAAAGTGTTTATATCTGGTAAGTGAAGAGTATATATGACTATAAAGTGTTTATATCTGGTAAGTGAAGAGTATATATGACTATAAAGTGTTTATATCTGGTAAGTGAAGAGTATATATGACTATACAGTGTTTATATCTGGTAAGTGAAGAGTATATATGACTATAAAGTGTTTATATCTGGTAAGTGAAGAGTATATATGACTATACAGTGTTTATATCCGGTAAGTGAAGAGTATATATGACTATAAAGTGTTTATATCTGGTAAGTGAAGAGTATATATGACTATAAAGTGTTTATATCTGGTAAGTGAAGAGTATATATGACTATAAAGTGTTTATATCTGGTAAGTGAAGAGTATATATGACTATAAAGTGTTTATATCTGGTAAGTGAAGAGTATATATGACTATAAAGTGTTTATATCTGGTAAGTGAAGAGTATATATGACTATAAAGTATTTATATCCGGTAAGTGAAGAGTATATATGACTATACAGTGTTTATATCTGGTAAGTGAAGAGTATATATGACTATAAAGTGTTTATATCTGGTAAGTGAAGAGTATATATGACTATAAAGTGTTTATATCTGGTAAGTGAAGAGTATATATGACTATAAAGTGTTTATATCTGGTAAGTGAAGAGTATATATGACTATACAGTGTTTATATCTGGTAAGTGAAGAGTACATATGACTATAAAGTGTTTATATCCGGTAAGTGAAGAGTATATATGACTATAAAGTGTTTATATCTGGTAAGTGAAGAGTATATATGACTATAAAGTATTTATATCCGGTAAGTGAAGAGTATATATGACTATACAGTGTTTATATCTGGTAAGTGAAGAGTATATATGACTAAAGTGTTTATATCTGGTAAGTGAAGAATATATATGACTATAAAGTGTTTATATCTGGTAAGTGAAGAGTATATATGACTATAAAGTGTTTATATCTGGTAAGTGAAGAGTATATATGACTATAAAGTGTTTATATCTGGTAAGTGAAGAGTATATATGACTATAAAGTGTTTATATCTGGTAAGTGAAGAGTATATATGACTATAAAGTGTTTATATCTGGTAAGTGAAGAGTATATATGACTATAAAGTGTTTATATCCGGTAAGTGAAGAGTATATATGACTATAAAGTGTTTATATCTGGTAAGTGAAGAGTATATATGACTATAAAGTGTTTATATCTGGTAAGTGAAGAGTATATATGACTATAAAGTGTTTATATCTGGTAAGTGAAGAGTATATATGACTATAAAGTGTTTATATCTGGTAAGTGAAGAGTATATATGACTATAAAGTGTTTATATCTGGTAAGTGAAGAGTATATATGACTATACAGTGTTTATATCTGGTAAGTGAGAGTATATATGACTATAAAGTGTTTATATCTGGTAAGTGAAGAGTATATATGACTATAAAGTGTTTATATCTGGTAAGTGAAGAGTATATATGACTATAAAGTGTTTATATCCGGTAAGTGAAGAGTATATATGACTATAAAGTATTCCGATCCGGTAAGCTGCTGATATTATCACAGCCTGGGATGATAGTCTGCTTCATATAGGTCCTTTAGGCCGATGATCCAAAATTTCATGTAACAAAGACTGCCATTCACAAACATACCTTATTATAAATAAGTTTCATGGTTATATTCTAGTTTTATACGATTTGATAGATTGGTAAGACATTATTGGTTTGATCACTTTGATCAATAATATAAAACAAGCAAATACAATCCCGTGTCCAGACACTTTGTCTAGTTACCGTGTCAAGTTACCGTAGTAGGGATGTAAACTATTTTAATATACTTGTTTACACCAGGTGTAAGCTTGGTGTCCAGTCCACCGTGTCTCCACTATTACCTGTCTATGGGTCACTCGATGGTGTTTAAGTGGGATGGTATGTCCTCTCACCAGTGGAGTAGAGTTACAGACGACGAGACGTCACGTCTACAGCTGGACATCCCTCGGGATTCTCTACTCGTAGGCGAAGTCGTACAGGAGCTTAAGGGTGAAGCTAAGGGACAAAAGTATGTTATCCTGTGCAGAATACCACTTAGTCAACCACTGGGGCCCTAGCCATGTCATGTGGCCACTTTGCAAACCAACACCCTTATAGAGCATAATTTCTTCGGCAAGGTGTGATAAACATCTTGCCAATGGTCGATCATCATATTTTATAATAACTCCAATTTTGAGGATATAACTGATCACATTCAATTACTTTGTGTTCATCCGTGCCTGAGCTTAACTTGACCACTAAAGATCAAACCATTAGTTTCTTTTGATCAGAAGCTGCGTCCAGACGTCCAAATGGTCAAATATGATTAAATGTACTCAGATAAAACATAAACATAACTTATGCAAATCTTACACATCTAGTGCATTATCACAAAGCTCATGGCTGTAGAACTTAACTAAATCACATATTATATAATATTTTCTAAGTATGTGTCCTATTATAGGAGAATAAACGCTCTACACATCACAGATGTACTGTTTCTATACGGAGAGGATTTCCGACATCACAGTTATAATGTTAGAATGGAGGCAGCTCACCTGTTTGTGATGTCTATCACTAAGCCGAGTCGTACCCGACTTACTCCTATTAGAGTTAAACAGCTCTACAGAATAGAGGATATACCCACTCTAATATCTACTAACCTCGGATACAGGTACGGATCAGTATACATGTCCGCTTCAGATTTGTAGATTTTAGAGAGTCATCCAATTATAGTAAATTACCTGTTAGAAGAAGCGGTGAAAATGTCACCTGACCATATCACCTGACCATATCACCTGACCATATCACCTGACCATATCACCTGACCACATCACCTGACCACATCACCTGACCATATCACCTGACCATATCACCTGACCATATCACTTGACCATATCACCTGACCATATCACCTGACCACATCACCTGACCACATCACCTGACCACATCACCTGACCATATCACCTGACCATATCACCTGACCATATCACTTGACCATATCACCTGACCATATCACCTGACCACATCACCTGACCACATCACCTGACCATATCACCTGACCATATCACCTGACCATATCACTTGACCATATCACCTGACCACATCACCTGACCATATCACCTGACCATATCACTTGACCACATCACCTGACCATATCACCTGACCATATCACCAGATCAGATTTGTAGATTTTAGAGAGTCATCCAATTATAGTAAATTACCTGTTAGAAGAAGCGGTGAAAATGTCACCTGACCATATCACCTGACCATATCACCTGACCATATCACCTGACCATATCACCTGACCACATCACCTGACCACATCACCTGACCATATCACCTGACCATATCACCTGACCATATCACTTGACCATATCACCTGACCATATCACCTGACCACATCACCTGACCACATCACCTGACCATATCACCTGACCATATCACCTGACCATATCACTTGACCATATCACCTGACCACATCACCTGACCATATCACCTGACCATATCACTTGACCACATCATGTGACCATATCACCTGACCATATCACCTGACCACAGTGGCTTGTTTTTTGTTTCAGGCTGATAAAAGGTTCTGGAGCAGAACCAAAGCTTTGCTTCACTTATGACATATCCTCATCAGAAAAGGTGTGCCATTCATTCAAAGGCCTTCACTTCATTCCATATATGAGAAAGCCCTGGACAATGGCTTACAGCCGCAGTAATAAACGTAAATACTTCTATAACATCGAGACTAAAGCTTCAATCTTTGAACCAAACAATCAGGCGTTCGCTCCACTTGACTATTCTCTAAAACACAGGATTCTATTCTCTGAGTCCGGCGGTCCAGTCACTAGACCTAAACTAGAGAATATGAAGCTAGATATGGATGAGTGGATTAAGGCTATCGCCCCTTGGGTGGCCAGCTAAATCAGGAACCTAGTCTACAGGCCTCTATTATGTCACCAGTGCTAGATGACTACAGTGCCATGATCTGGCCATTAGTGACTCTTACTAAACATTATTCTGTACCGGCGTGGGTATACCGGCGTGGATATACCTGCGTGCGTGGCCTGGCTCCACAGTATAGACACCCCTCTGTGTGCTCTTACCATATTGAGATGGGCGATGACATAAAAATATGTAAATATTGAGGTAGTCAACGTTAATTGGATGTAGATAGTATTACGGAGCACCATTTCTTTGCTAGATGTTTGTATATTTATATTTTTATTAAAAACTGGAAATCTTACATTACTTATTTCCTCATATCACACATACCTTCATCATGATTTACCTCAGCAGTACCTTGAAATGACCTTGTAATGGCCATGATACACAGGCTCAAGGCAAGGTACTGCTGAACCCAAACTTAAGGAGCGAAAAGCGTTGCATTTTTCGATTGGAATCAAGCTTCAAAATCGTATTAAGGATGGATCTGTAAAATCTCACAATTTGTAAGAAATGCATATGCTTCCTTATTCGAGTAGGTCGGGGTGTGAGAAGGCAGGCCTTTGTCAGGCATTAGAGGAAAGCACATTCTCTTTTGCGGCCGAAAACTCATCCTACCATTCTTGCACTAAACCCAAAGGGATTTGTTCAGGGTTTAGTTAGTTTATTGTGATGTTCATTGATCTTATCTGGTATTTGCTACCTCAATTCAAGTTCAATGATGAGAATCCCCAAAGAATTATCAACTCCTTGATCTGTGCAACCTATGAACTCTCGGAGGTGTTTATTGATGCAAGCCAGGTCAATTTGGCCTGGGAGTTATGGTCCCCTATATATTTGTTTCTCTGTAGCCACTCGAGTATAATTGCTTTTGAGCACTGAGCTCTTCATTAGCTATTCATCGTGATAGAGTGGCTTTAATTCTGAACAGCTCTATGCTCAAAATTTGCCCTTGACGAAGTGAAAACAAATTGTCTCACTGTTATTCAACTTAAGTTCAGAACACTAGTTCAATAAAATAATATACAATGGTATATGACTTAAATCAACATGCTCAAGTAGTGTTACAGTACAATGTTTATTGATAAACACAGGCCTAGTTTTTCCCAGTGGTTTCAGACATAGATAGGCCAAGGATAGGCTATGTGGTTTGACCCTACCAACTTACTGAGGTTGTGATCTAGTGACATGCACAAGCAATCACATCAGTCAACAGAATTATGAGTTGTATTACATTGGAGTGAGCTCACTTTGCCAATTGGTATGATGATGATACCGAGACAATAATCAGCTTGCTAGCTGTCTGGACAAGCTTTGTTGACAAGCTTGTCAGGACGTGATGCAGGCTTTAATCAAGCAAGAAACAAATGAAACCAAGAAGGTCATGGCATACACATGTATTGGACTTTGGACCATTATGAGATTACCATGGTAAAGTCCTGTTTCATTTCAAGAAATTCTGTTGTACAGGTTTCTTGGGTACTAGTCTACCCTTTGCTTCGTTTCAAGAGAATGCCATGTGTGTCGATACAGGGAGAATGGTCGATACAATGTTCATACTTCATTTTTTGTCGGTGCGTGCTCTACAACAGTGCGCAAGATGTTGAGCGTTGTAAAACATGTTGAATGTAGTGCTATATAATTTTAGTGGGTGTGGGATGACCTGTTTCGAGCTGGGATGCAACGACAAATGACTGTGCTAGATTTAGATGGTATTTATTCAGATACGGTATAGTGAAAATTGAAACTGAATACTTCCACCGACCTGCATTGATCGCTCCCATCCCTCCCCTCCCGTAACCAGAAAATAAGATAGCAGCCCACTCATTGACTTCATGGCTACCTTGCAGAAGTATTGCCACACCATATTGACACATATGTTGCCAAAGCCTGTTTTTCATATGCCCTTTTGGAACAGTACACATTAATTTGGATTAACTTTTGCTCATTTTCTTGATGGAACTGCAACCATGTTGTTACGGTCTAACAAAAGACTCGCCATGCTACAATGCTGCTGGCTGATTTGCCCTCTGTGTCTTTGGGGGATATGACTATGATTACTGATGGCTCGAGCCAATAGCAAAAGTGAACCAGGACTTCACAAGGTTTGTAGTGAGTTTCCATTTTAATTACAAAGCAACGAAATGTTAGATCACATGGCCTTATACCGCCATGGACATGGTTTATATGATGACCAAACCACTTAGCCTACTTAATTGATTCAGTCCCTTTAACTTCTATATGCTATGCTTGCTGATTTACTACAGGAGTATTTTGAAGAGTTGAACTGAAACCTCAGCTACTGATACAGAATAGACACAAGACAGCCCTACAGCAGACATTGAGAAAGATAAGGTAACTTAAGTCTTCCAATGTGAGGTAAACTCTGATGTATGTATTAAACTCTATCTTAAACCACTGCTGACAGGCAAATGTGTGCTCATTGGATTCTGTATGGCTCAAAACTAATATCATGAGGCTGCAATCTCTGCATTGTCACCTAATGGGAAAATAATTTGGAGCTATACTGAATTTGATCAGCACTATTTTGCTTGAGTGGCAGCAGTAGTTTAAGTTATCAAGTTGATGTTTCAACATCGTCGCACAGAGGTACTTGTCAGCCAGTGAAATGGATGAGTACAAATGAGTAAATGATTTGCTTATCGCTGTTCTTCTTAGCCCATAGGTCGACAAAATCATCAATATCTATTGAGCTGTCAAGACTTTGACACTTCTCGCATGTGCTCCGGTTATAAGTCAACGCTAAGGTTTTTCTGTAATTTTGCTGTATGCAATGTCTCAGTGGACAGTATGTCTAGTTTGTTTACTGATTTGATAGAAATGTATTTGGTTTGAATCACAAGATCCATCTTAGTTCTGAGATAGAGACATATTGGTGCTTTAACGATGCAGTCCCTCTCTTTGACACCAAGTTGATCTCAGTTTATTTGATGGTTGTTTCAGCTGGTATAACATGGAAACTGAGGAAGGGCCACCTCCATCATATGATGTAGCTATAGCACAAGTAGGCATTTCTCCTCCTTACGAGGGGTTAGGAGTCGCGCCCACTCCTCATACTGACCAGACCAATGAGGGACACGATGTGAACATTACCTTCAGCAACACTGGTTAGTCAAACTAATACAGATATTAGTAGGATAGTGTATAGTAGGTAAACTTATAAAT
This sequence comes from Membranipora membranacea, assembly GCA_914767715.1. Lineage (NCBI taxonomy): Eukaryota > Metazoa > Bryozoa > Gymnolaemata > Cheilostomatida > Membraniporidae > Membranipora > Membranipora membranacea. The sequence continues at coordinate 25,616,674 of OU612073.1, forward strand.
ATCACACAGACTACTGAGGTATCACTAGCAAGCTCCAGGTAGAATGAGTAATTATTGTGATTATCAATATACAATGTGTAGAATTCACACCAGCAGGTGATGGTGAATGCTTACACTATTACAGCTGACATCACATGTCTAACACGTTAAAGTCACTTTGAGCGATAGTAATCACGAGTTTCCTCTACTTTTTGCCTCAAGGCGTTGTTCACATTTTGACGTTAGTGGGCTATGATTTCTGTAGGTCTAACATTGTGACTCATTTATTATAGAGCCTCCAAAGTATGATACACTATACCCGGCGGATACAGAGCCGGGTACAGAGCCGGGTACAGAGCCGGGTACAGAGCCGGGTACAGAGCCGGGTACGGAGCCGGGTACGGAGCCGGGTACGGAGGAAGGGTCGGTTGAGCCCACACACATTGATGACACAGTACCTCGTGATGATAGTCGAGTACCTGACAATCCCCCTCAGCCATCCTCAGCCTCTAGTTGGTGTGACTGCTGGGATAATCTATGCAGTATTGAGTGCTGCAGTGAGCCTTCCCGACCAGACTGTGATTGTACTATATCTAGTGAGTACAAGGCTTCATGTTTTAATTTTTGTGGTTATCTCAATACAATTAAACTACATTATGAACCATGATAATATGTCAGAGATCATGACATCATATGTGAGATCTTGACATGTACCCTACAGAATACGCTATCATCCTCTTGGCACTCCCCATTGTTATAACCATACAGTCCTACAGCTCCTGGAATTCTCAGCACCACATGATAGTGTCTGTGTCCTGACAACTCTTCAAATTTGGTTTACTTAAACTGTTATTGTCTCACTGGGATATCAGCTCAGCTCAAAAGAAGGCGAAACCGCCTTTCTACAACTGACTGATCCTCTTCCGCATAGTTGGCAACGACTGAAAGCTGCCTGAACTGAACTGGTATTGTGGGATTGATATCATATGCTACATATCAACCCAAGATTAACAAAAATCACCCGCACATTATATTTTTGCTAGGACCACATTGTGACAACACAGTATATCATACTGTATTGTCGCAATGTGTCCTAGCCAAAATTTACTTTGCCACAGTAATCATGTTGCATTGGTACATTGGGAGAGTTATAGTATTGGGCGGTATCAATACCAGTCATCCGTTAGAAGTTAGTGAGATTAGCAGTGAGAACTTTACACCAAAGAGTCTATTGTCCTCGTTAGGCAATACAGGCTTCTATCACTCTACTTGTTTGGTTCAACATGTAGACATAATTTACTGACAATGTTTCTCTTCATTGTGTTTCAGAGAAGATTCTCTTTCTCAGTATTACTGTATTTGTGTTTGTGACGAGTATCTCTAGTATCTGTGTCCGTAAGTACTAAATATACTTAATTCATCGATACCTATTCATGCTTTAGAGTAACATATTCAATCTGTTCATGCCTTTGAAATGTATATTCCAAACTGGTCAAAATCTGGCAGTCAAGACAATTAACGTTTTTTGCTTAAATTGATATAGTTGCAGTTTCTGGTATACCTTGTGACAAAGCGCATTACCTACCATATATCCTGCTCTATGACATATATACCCGTTATTGTTATATACAGGGTTTAGTTTCTCATGTTCCGGATGTGATTTACTGGAGACAGTCCTCGTAGCTTCCGGAGGATCTGGTTTAGTTATCTCTGGTGTTATGGTTGTCACTTACTTCAAGTCGACTACACATACATTTCAGGAATGTCAAATGAAGAACTGCGGAGTTTTTACACTTATACCACAGATTGTGTACCTCTGCTCTGCTGCGCTCGGTGAGTCTTTGTGTACCTATGCTCTGCTGTGCTCGGTGAGTCTTTGTGTACCTCTGCTCTGCTATGCTCGGTGAGTCTTTGTGTACCTCTGCTCTGCTGCGCTCGGTGAGTCTTTGTGTACCTATGCTCTGCTATGCTCGGTGAGTCTTTGTGTACCTCTGCTCTGCTGTGCTCGGTGAGTCTTTGTGTACCTCTGCTCTGCTGCGCTCGGTGAGTCCTTGTGTACCTCTGCTCTGCTGTGCTCGGTGAGTCTTTGTGTATCTCTGCTCTGCTATGCTCGGTGAGTCTTTGTGTACCTCTGCTCTGCTGCGCTCGGTGAGTCTTTGTGTACCTATGCTCTGCTGCGCTCGGTGAGTCTTTGTGTACCTCTGCTCTGCTGCGCTCAGTGAGTCTTTGTGTACCTCTGCTCTGCTGCGCTCGGTGAGTCTTTATGTACCTCTGCTCTGCTGTGCTCGGTGAGTCTTTGTGTACCTCTGCTCTGCTGCGCTCGGTGAGTCTTTGTGTACCTCTGCTCTGCTGCGCTCGGTGAGTCTTTGTGTACCTCTGCTCTGCTGCGCTCGGTGAGTCTTTGTGTACCTCTGCTCTGCTGCGCTCGTCGAGTCTTTGTGTACCTCTGCTCTGCTATGCTCGGTGAGTCTTTGTGTACCTCTGCTCTGCTGCGCTCGGTGAGTCTTTGTGTACCTCTGCTCTGCTGTGCTCGGTGAGTCCTTGTGTACCTATGCTCTGCTGCGCTCGGTGAGTGCTTCAGTCCTGCAGTTCAGTAATTTTTCCTTCTCATTCTTGTATTAGACCTAAGAAGGCCAAGGAAAACTCTTACGTTGTCATTGACTTAATTTCCCGTTGTCAGAATAATATGCCGAAAATTGTTTATGGTATAAATATATCTACTGGTAGCGCTTGGGGTGGTTGATAACATATAATGTAAAATGACAAACAAGTTTGAGCCATTTCTTTGTCAGGGTTCCTCACACTTTATTGTCTTTATATCATCGCTCTGAAAGTTATTTACCTGTAGATCACAGTCTCATATGTTCCCTTTTACTTCACCAAATATTTGTCATTATCCTGTGCAGCTTTGAGTACTTAATGGTTTAGTCCCACTACCCCCCCCCCCCGTCCCCTCCCAATGTACTCCCAGTTACCTCCCAATATACTCCCAGGTACCTCCCAATATACTCCCAGGTACCTCCCAATATACTCCCAGGTACCTCCCAATATACTCCCAGGTACCTCCCAATATACTCCCAGGTACCTCCCAATATACTCCCAGGTACCTCCCAATATACTCCCAGGTACCTCCCAATATACTCCCAGGTACCTCCTTTGAGAGGGTGCAACTGCTGTGCATTGTACTCGCCTTCCCTAAATATAAGATAATATATAGCTTTTTATGTTAAAGCTTAATTATGAAGGCGTTCTTTTGTATTACACCTTATTCTCCATATTTGATTCCATCATGTGATCTAGTTTTAGCCTTGGAATCCTAATGTTGAGGAAGTAATGATCTCTCAAACTTTCGAGGTTATCGCCGTTGATCTGAATCGGGAATCTGTTGATGTTGCCCGTACTATGTCACAGCACTTCATATCTAATTGAATATGTTATACCAATAAAATCGTAGATAAATTGATGATCAAAATGTACTGTGCAGGCGGGAATCAACCGCGGCCTTAGGGATCAGCAGTCATGGATAGTACCACTGCACCGTGAGGATCAGATTTAAAGGTAATATGAAATGGATAAATGCTAAAATAATGCAAATGACAGGCTCATCTCATTGGCTTTTTAAATTTCCTTCAGATTATGTTTGTATGTTAAAATTGTAATCCTTTTGTGATATTTCTACATGACTCCATGGTGTGGTCTCTATGACTGCTTACCCATTTTGGCCTCCGTTGATTCCTGCCTGCACCCTACATTTTTATCATCTTATATCTTATTATTATAACATACTCATTATAGATATGACGTGTTGTGACCTAGTATATTTTACATTAGCTGATTCCCAATTCCGATTGACGGCTGTCACCTTAAAAATTTTAAGAGACCATAACTTCCTCAATATAAGAATTGTAATTCTTAACCTTGCTTACATGATAGAATAGAGTAAGGAGAATAAGATGTGATACAGGAGTTCAGAAGATCGAATTCAGATAAATGGAGTGATACGTGCTACATTTATTGACTTTGAGTGGTCAATAATAGAAAGTATGGTAAACCTTGGTTTAAGTGATAAAACTATTGTGTGCCCTAATGTCTCAAGAAACTCCTACAATAGCAGCAGCGCCTTTTAGGTTATACCCGCTAATAATGAAACAACAATTTAATGTTTTTGAATTTTATGCCTTCCCATAAAATTCAAATATAAAATTGTTTGCACAGCAACATTTCCTCTACGAATCCCAAAAATAATGAGAAGTTCTGCCGGGGACGTGTTCACGACTGATGCACTAGGAAAATCGAATTATTTTACGATCTGTCACACAACATCTGGAAAACATAAAATCTATTTACTACAAACCCAATTTAATGAATACAAATTATATGGGACAGACTTTTGACCACTTTAAGATGATTTTGTGGTTTTGACGCAATTTGATGGCTGCAAAAGATAATCGTCCTGCATTGTAATATTTATATCAATTCTCGATAACATCAAGTATTTTTTACACCTGCCATCTATTGATTGATCAGAATTGAACATAAAACACAGGTTGATGGAAAAAAATGTGCTTAGATGTAAGGCTGGAAAAACTCAATATGAATCGCTTCTGCCCGAAATTGGGATAAATCCTATCATAGTTTACTGTATAATTTTGTAAGATGATAAATATATGCAATTTAGAGGTTTAGTTTAAAAGAATATATATCCGCATCCCATGCAACGCTCCAATAATGGAAAAGTTTTATAGGCTTGCTCTGATATACACACATATATATGTACAACATTGTAAAAGGAGACTAAGATACCGATGTTAGATAGATAGGTAGATGTGTGAGTAGAATACTTATAAACTGTGAGACAGTGTGGTATATCTACTACTGTCAGACCTGAGGTAATATCACCACGTCTGGGCTCAGGGGGTTACTCAGTCTCTAACTCAGGGGGTTACTCAGTCTCTAACTCAGGGGGTTACTTAGTCTCTAACTCAGGGGGTTACTCAGTCTCTAACTCAGGGGGTTACTCAGCCTCAATGAGCTACTCAGCATCAGGGGGTTACTCAGTCTCTAACTCATCCACCACTGCCGTCAGAACTAATGTCATCTTAGTACAGCATTTTTTGAGAGGCGCTGGCTTCTCTTTGGCATAAAACATTCCATATGCAATATGGGGTAGAGAGAAATAGAAAAAGTTTAAGGGTCTCGTTAGTCTACAGATCAAACTGACAGACGTAGTATCTGGACCAAGAACAAGTCCTATCGGTGAGTCCAGGTCTAGATTGAGCTCCATCATCAGCACAATACACCTGGGGGTAGTTACCGCGAGGGTGGCTAGGCGCTGACCCGTACCAACTATCAGTGTATCCCAGACTACTGCCATCTAACCACAGCCAATCAGAGAAGCCGGTATCATCTATCAGTCCTATCCAATAGTCGGATCTATAGACTGTGAAATATTAACTAAATATAGAAACAAAATCATATATGTGTGTTTCAGTAAATATGCTACACTGATTCGATAACATTAAAACCCTAAAGCATGCAAGGTCAAACAAAATATATATTGACAAACCAAGGAGTTAAAGACATGGACAAACCTAACCGGACTTGACAAACCTTCCACTCTCCGTGGCTGCCATTTATTCTAAACAACTGCATAAGATATATTCACATTACTTGCATAAAGCAGTTTGTTTTTTTATTTTCTCACTTAGTATGATATTTAAATTTGCTACATACTTTCATCAGTTTGAGAAGACCTCATGCTATGATATACTTGAAGTTGAGCTTGTGTAGGGAAGGTGGCTAACTGCCCGCCTTTATTAACACAATTAGTCCTTGCAGTTGTCCAAGGTACTGAAGTATGCTCAAAGAGATAACACACACCGGCATCCAAATCAGCAAACTGTTCATCAACACATGCTAGAACTGAGAGAGTAAACATTGTATACATTCATACCTACATGTGTACATACCTATAACATACATACGTACATATGTACATACACATGTATGTACATATGTACACATCTATATACATATATACATATATACAGTTGTGTAATACATACGTACGTTTGTACATACACATGTATGTACATATGTACACATCTATATACATATATACATATATACAGTTGTGTAATACATACGTACGTTTGTACATACACATGTATGTACATATGTACACATCTATATACATATATACAGTTGTGTAATAATGTCTCTATATACATAAAGTTCAGATGTTGGAAATCAATGAAAATTAATGATAAATTAGATAAACTTGACTCGTTGTCATGTTGACACACTAGCAGGTTTAGGGTTTAAGGTCGGCCCATCAGATATGAGTACATATGTTTTATGCCTCCAGCTCTAAGCCTGATAGATCATGCGATCACTTTATATGACTCACTGCACAATATATACAGGCTAAATAACATGTGGTCGCAAAGATGCCACATTGCGACCAGATCTCAATGTCGTATTGTTGTATCTCAGTGTTGTATTTAAAACTAAATGTTGGCTATTATATACAAGCCGGTAAAATCCCTCAAGCAGCAGCGAGTATAAGTTCTAGACTGCTGGTTATTATGTTATGAGAGATGTATTTGCTACGTATTGAGTTTTGACTATGCAATTTTTCACCAAGTACCGGTCTTTTCCCTCAAAATAATCAAGAACTAAATATTCATGGCGATAATTGATCGATTAGATATGTAAACCTCCCCTTTACACCTACACTACGTATCAGTGTATTGGTATACTCACATGTGTATGACAGGGAGGAGACAGTTCCCCCTCCAGCGGGTAATCTAGTACAGTCTATCAGTGTATGGGTATACTCACATGAGTATGACAGGGAGGAGACAGTGCCCCCTCCAGCGGGTAATCTAGTACTTTCTATCAGTGTATGGGTATACTCACATGAGTATGACAGGGAGGAGACAGTGCCCCCTCCAGCAGGTAATCTAGTACTTTCTATCAGTGTATGGGTATACTCACATGAGTATGACAGGGAGGAGACAGTGCCCCCTCCAGCAGGTAATCTAGTACTTTCTATCAGTGTATGGGTATACTCACATGAGTATGACAGGGAGGAGACAGTGCCCCCTCCAGCGGGTAATCTAGTACAGTCTATCAGTGTATGGGTATACTCACATGCGTATGACAGGGAGGAGACAGTGCCCCCTCCAGCGGGTAATCTAGTACAGTCTATCAGTGTATGGGTATACTCACATGCGTATGACAGGGAGGAGACAGTGCCCCCTCCAGCGGGTAATCTAGTACTTTCTATCAGTGTATGGGTATACTCACATGCGTATGACAGGGAGGAGACAGTGCCCCCTCCAGCGGGTAATCTAGTACTTTCTATCAGTGTATGGGTAAACTCACATGAGTATGACAGGGAGGAGACAGTGCCCCCTCCAGCGGGTAATCTAGTACAGTCTATCAGTGTATGGGTATACTCACATGAGTATGACAGGGAGGAGACAGTGCCCCCTCCAGCGGGTAATCTAGTACTTTCTATCAGTGTATGGGTATACTCACATGCATATGACAGGGAGGAGACAGTGCCCCCTCCAGCAGGTAATCTAGTACTTTCTATCAGTGTATGGGTATACTCACATGAGTATGACAGGGAGGAGACAGTGCCCCCTCCAGCGGGTAATCTAGTACTTTCTATCAGTGTATGGGTATACTCACATGCATATGACAGGGAGGAGACAGTGCCCCCTCCAGCAGATAATCTGGTACTTTCTATCAGTGTATGGGTATACTCACATGAGTATGACAGGGAGGAGACAGTGCCCCCTCCAGCAGGTAATCTAGTACAGTCTATCAGTGTATGGGTATACTCACATGCGTATGACAGGGAGGAGACAGTGCCCCCTCCAGCGGGTAATCTAGTACTTTCTATCAGTGTATGGGTATACTCACATGCATATGACAGGGAGGAGACAGTGCCCCCTCCAGCGGGTAATCTAGTACAGTCTATCAGTGTATGGGTATACTCACATGCGTATGACAGGGAGGAGACAGTGCCCCCTCCAGCGGGTAATCTAGTACAGTCTATCAGTGTATTACTGCCTGACAGCTGGCATTGTCTGCTATCACTGTTATATGTCACCGATAGACAGTTGGGATCAGCCATACATATATCACTACACACTATCAGCGATCTGACATCCTTTATTATCTGGTATACTTGGCTAACACATTGCTGCCTGTCCACCGGCAGCGTCTTGACCTGTAATAGGATTTCATTAATAACACAACCAAAATAATCATCAGACCTCTTCACAAAGAGAGTCAAGAAGGACCGCTCTATGATATCAATCAATTATTGGTATGTGTAGAAATTTGTACAGATTATAATACCAGAAATATCGAATCGTAAGGATATTTATAATGTCAATGTTTTGTGTTACCAGCATGAATAACAGAAGTGAAATATGTCGAAGTATTAAATAATATGATAAATGCACGATAAAGTATCTTGCCTTGGGTGTAGCGAGTGCGGGGTAGAATAAACAAACAGAGGATAGAAATAAGATCTTAGAACGCTCCATATTCCTCTCTGTGCCTGACCAATTGTTAGAGCCATGTGATTGTCAGTTGGTTAAGCTCGGTATATATGTTTGAAAGTTTTTTGTTTAATTCACTTATTAAATTTTAAAACGCTTAATAAAGCGAGAGTAAACTCAATCCGCTTGATTACATTGCTGAAGTGTACCGTATCCTATGTCATACCAAAACAGAGAACACATATCGCCATGTTTGAGTTAACATCTGTGATTTCCCAGATTGAGTTGCATTTCTTCAGCTGCAATATATTGGAATACTCCCATTATATATACTGAATTATTTAAAAGGTTATAATTATTTGAATTATGGCCAAATGTCTGTATTGTGATTGAGCATACAACTGTACATCTATTGAATTTATATTGTAGGAATAATTAGCTCGATACAGTCTGTAAGCAGAACTACATGTGTGATATCTGAGTCTGTGATATCAGAGTCTGCTGTGATACCGGACTCTGGTCTGTGTATCAGTACATGTGAAAAGATCGTTAACATCTACTCTCTAATCTATTACTGCTGTGTAGTAGTACTACTTATTCCGCACTGGTGCCTCATAGTCTGGTTTGTCCTGTTCATAATCAACAAAATAATCTCCTCTACATGTGGTGCTATGGTAAGTTATAATCGCATGAATATCTCTACTAGTGTATGATGATACGTCTATCTCTACTAGTGTATGATGGTATGTCTATCTCTACTAGTGTATGATGGTATGTCTATCTCTACTAGTGTATGATGGTATGTATATCTCTACTAGTGTATGATGGTATGTATATCTCTACTAGTGTATGATGGTATGTCTATCTCTACCAGTGTATGATGGTATGTATATCTCTACTAGTGTATGATGGTATGTCTATCTCTACTAGTGTATGATGGTATGTATATCTCTACTAGTGTATGATGGTATGTATATCTCTACTAGTGTATGATGGTATGTCTATCTCTACTAGTGTATGATGGTATGTCTATCTCTACTAGTGTATGATGGTATGTCTATCTCTACTAGTGTATGATGGTATGTCTATCTCTACTAGTGTACGATGGTATGTCTATCTCTACTAGTGTATGATGGTATGTATATCTCTACTAGTGTATGATGGTATGTCTATCTCTACTAGTGTATGATGGTATGTCTATCTCTACTAGTGTATGATGGTATGTATATCTCTACTAGTGTATGATGGTATGTCTATCTCTACTAGTGTATGATGGTATGTCTATCTCTACTAGTGTATGATGGTATGTCTATCTCTACTAGTGTACGATGGTATGTCTATCTCTATTAGTGTATGATGGTATGTCTATCTCTACTAGTGTATGATGGTATGTATATCTCTACTAGTGTACGATGGTATGTCTATCTCTACTAGTGTATGATGTTATGTCTATCTCTACTAGTGTATGATGGTATGTCTATCTCTACTAGTGTATGATGGTATGTCTATCTCTACTAGTGTATGATGGTATGTCTATCTCTACTAGTGTATGATGGTATGTCTATCTCTACTAGTGTATGATGGTATGTCTATCTCTACTAGTGTACGATGGTATGTCTATCTCTACTAGTGTATGATGTTATGTCTATCTCTACTAGTGTATGATGGTATGTCTATCTCTACTAGTGTATGATGGTATGTCTATCTCTACTAGTGTACGATGGTATGTCTATCTCTACTAGTGTATGATGTTATGTCTATCTCTACTAGTGTATGATGGTATGTCTATCTCTACTAGTGTATGATGGTATGTCTATCTCTACTAGTGTATGATGGTATGTCTATCTCTACTAGTGTATGATGGTATGTCTATCTCTACTAGTGTATGATGGTATGTCTATCTCTACTAGTGTATGATGGTATGTATATCTCTACTAGTGTACGATGGTATGTCTATCTCTACTAGTGTATGATGGTATGTCTATCTCTACTAGTGTACGATGGTATGTCTATCTCTACTAGTGTATGATGGTATGTCTATCTCTACTAGTGTATGATGGTATGTCTATCTCTACTAGTGTATGATGGTATGTCTATCTCTACTAGTGTATGATGGTATGTCTATCTCTACTAGTGTATGATGGTATGTCTATCTCTACTAATGTATGATGGTATGTATATCTCTACTAGTGTATGATGGTATGTCTATCTCTACTAGTGTACGATGGTATGTCTATCTCTACTAGTGTACGATGGTATGTCTATCTCTACTAGTGTATGATGGTATGTCTATCTCTACTAGTGTATGATGGTATGTCTATCTCTACTAGTGTATGATGGTATGTCTATCTCTACTAGTGTACGATGGTATGTCTATCTCTACTAGTGTATGATGGTATGTCTATCTCTACTAGTGTATGATGGTATGTCTATCTCTACTAGTGTATGATGGTATGTCTATCTCTACTAGTGTATGATGGTATGTCTATCTCTACTAGTGTACGATGGTATGTCTATCTCTACTAGTGTACGATGGTATGTCTATCTCTACTAGTGTATGATGGTATGTCTATCTCTACTAGTGTATGATGGTATGTCTATCTCTACTAGTGTATGATGGTATGTCTATCTCTACTAGTGTATGATGGTATGTCTATCTCTACTAGTGTATGATGGTATGTCTATCTCTACTAGTGTATGATGGTATGTCTATCTCTACTAGTGTATGATGGTATGTCTATCTCTACTAATGTATGATGGTATGTCTATCTCTACTAGTGTACGATGGTATGTCTATCTCTACTAGTGTATGATGGTATGTCTATCTCTACTAGTGTATGATGGTATGTATATCTCTACTAGTGTATGATGGTATGTCTATCTCTACTAGTGTATGATGGTATGTCTATCTCTACTAGTGTATGATGGTATGTCTATCTCTACTAGTGTATGATGGTATGTCTATCTCTACTAGTGTACGATGGTATGTATATCTCTACTAGTGTATGATGGTATGTATATCTCTACTAGTGTATGATGGTATGTCTATCTCTACTAGTGTATGATGGTATGTCTATCTCTACTAGTGTATGATGGTATGTATATCTCTACTAGTGTATGATGGTATGTATATCTCTACTAGAGTATGATCGTATGTCTATCTCTACTAGTGTATGATGGTAAGTATATCTCTACTAGTGTACGATGGTATGTCTATCTCTACTAGTGTATGATGGTATGTCTATCTCTACTAGTGTATGATGGTATGTATATCTCTACTAGTGTATGATGGTATGTATATCTCTACTAGAGTATGATCGTATGTCTATCTCTACTAGTGTATGATGGTATGTATATCTCTACTAGTGTATGATGGTATGTATATCTCTACTAGTGTACGATGGTATGTCTATCTCTACTAGTGTACGATGGTATGTCTATCTCTACTAGTGTATGATGGTATGTCTATCTCTACTAGTGTATGATGGTATGTATATCTCTACTAGTGTATGATGGTATGTCTATCTCTACTAGTGTATGATGGTATGTCTATCTCTACTAGTGTATGATGGTATGTCTATCTCTACTAGTGTATGATGGTATGTCTATCTCTACTAGTGTATGATGGTATGTCTATCTCTACTAGTGTACGATGGTATGTATATCTCTACTAGTGTATGATGGTATGTCTATCTCTACTAGTGTATGATGGTATGTATATCTCTACTAGTGTATGATGGTATGTCTATCTCTACTAGTGTACGATGGTATGTATATCTCTACTAGTGTATGATGGTATGTCTATCTCTACTAGTGTATGATGGTATGTATATCTCTACTAGTGTATGATGGTATGTCTATCTCTACTAGTGTACGATGGTATGTCTATCTCTACTAGTGTACGATGGTATGTATATCTCTACTAGTGTATGATGGTATGTCTATCTCTACTAGTGTATGATGGTATGTATATCTCTACTAGTGTATGATGGTATGTCTATCTCTACTAGTGTACGATGGTATGTATATCTCTACTAGTGTATGATGGTATGTCTATCTCTACTAGTGTATGATGGTATGTATATCTCTACTAGTGTATGATGGTATGTCTATCTCTACTAGTGTACGATGGTATGTCTATCTCTACTAGTGTACGATGGTATGTATATCTCTACTAGTGTATGATGGTATGTCTATCTCTACTAGTGTATGATGGTATGTCTATCTCTACTAGTGTATGATGGTATGTCTATCTCTACTAGTGTATGATGGTATGTATATCTCTACTAGTGTATGATGGTATGTCTATCTCTACTAGTGTATGATGGTATGTCTATCTCTACTAGTGTATGATGGTATGTCTATCTCTACTAGTGTATGATGGTATGTCTATCTCTACTAGTGTATGATGGTATGTATATCTCTACTAGTGTATGATGGTATGTCTATCTCTACTAGTGTATGATGGTATGTCTATCTCTACTAGTGTATGATGGTATGTCTATCTCTACTAGTGTATGATGGTATGTCTATCTCTACTAGTGTATGATGGTATGTCTATCTCTACTAGTGTATGATGGTATGTCTATCTCTACTAGTGTATGATGGTATGTCTATCTCTACTAGTGTATGATGGTATGTCTATCTCTACTAGTGTATGATGGTATGTCTATCTCTACTAGTGTATGATGGTATGTATATCTCTACTAGTGTATGATGGTATGTCTATCTCTACTAGTGTATGATGGTATGTATATCTCTACTAGTGTACGATGGTATGTCTATCTCTACTAGTGTACGATGGTATGTCTATCTCTACTAGTGTACGATGGTATGTCTATCTCTACTAGTGTATGATGGTATGTCTATCTCTACTAGTGTATGATGGTATGTCTATCTCTACTAGTGTATGATGGTATGTATATCTCTACTAATGTATGATGGTATGTCTATCTCTACTAGTGTATGATGGTATGTCTATCTCTACTAGTGTATGATGGTATGTCTATCTCTACTAGTGTATGATGGTATGTCTATCTCTACTAGTGTATGATGGTATGTATATCTCTACTAGTGTATGATGGTATGTCTATCTCTACTAGTGTATGATGGTATGTATATCTCTACTAGTGTACGATGGTATGTCTATCTCTACTAGTGTATGATGGTATGTCTATCTCTACTAATGTATGATGGTATGTATATCTCTACTAGTGTACGATGGTATGTCTATCTCTACTAGTGTATGATGGTATGTCTATCTCTACTAGTGTACGATGGTATGTATATCTCTACTAGTGTATGATGGTATGTCTATCTCTACTAGTGTATGATGGTATGTATATCTCTACTAGTGTACGATGGTATGTATATCTCTACTAGTGTATGATGGTATGTCTATCTCTACTAGTGTATGATGGTATGTATATCTCTACTAGTGTACGATGGTATGTCTATCTCTACTAGTGTATGATGGTATGTCTATCTCTACTAATGTATGATGGTATGTATATCTCTACTAGTGTACGATGGTATGTCTATCTCTACTAATGTATGATGGTATGTCTATCTCTACTAATGTATGATGGTATGTCTATCTCTACTAATGTATGATGGTATGTATATCTCTACCAGTGTATGATGGTATGTATATCTCTACTAGTGTACGATGGTATGTCTATCTCTACTAGTGTATGATGGTATGTCTATCTCTACTAGTGTATGATGGTATGTCTATCTCTACTAGTGTATGATGGTATGTCTATCTCTACTAGTGTATGATGGTATGTATATCTCTACTAGTGTACGATGGTATGTCTATCTCTACTAGTGTATGATGGTATGTATATCTCTACTAGTGTACGATGGTATGTCTATCTCTACTAGTGTATGATGGTATGTCTATCTCTACTATTGTATGATGGTATGTCTATCTCTACTAGTGTATGATGGTATGTCTATCTCTACTAGGGTATGATGGTATGTCTATCTCTACTAGTGTATGATGGTATGTCTATCTCTACTAGTGTATGATGGTATGTCTATCTCTACTAGTGTATGATGGTATGTCTATCTCTACTAATGTATGATGGTATGTCTATCTCTACTAGTGTATGATGGTATGTCTATCTCTACTAGTGTATGATGGTATGTCTATCTCTACTAGTGTATGATGGTATGTATATCTCTACTAGTGTATGATGGTATGTATATCTCTACTAGTGTATGATGGTATGTATATCTCTACTAGTGTATGATGGTGTGTCTATCTCTACTAATGTATGATGGTATGTCTATCTCTACTAATGTATGATGGTATGTCTATCTCTACTAGTGTATGATGGTATGTCTATCTCTACTAGTGTATGATGGTATGTCTATCTCTACTAGTGTATGATGGTATGTATATCTCTACTAGTGTATGATGGTATGTCTATCTCTACTAATGTATGATGGTATGTCTATCTCTACTAGTGTATGATGGTATGTCTATCTCTACTAGTGTATGATGGTATGTCTATCTCTACTAGTGTATGATGGTATGTATATCTCTACTAGTGTATGATGGTATGTCTATCTCTACTAGTGTATGATGGTATGTATATCTCTACTAGTGTATGATGGTATGTCTATCTCTACTAGTGTATGATGGTATGTCTATCTCTACTAGTGTATGATGGTATGTATATCTCTACTAGTGTATGATGGTATGTATATCTCTACTAGTGTACGATGGTATGTCTATCTCTACTAGTGTATGATGGTATGTCTATCTCTACTAATGTATGATGGTATGTCTATCTCTACTAGTGTATGATGGTATGTCTATCTCTACTAGTGTACGATGGTATGTCTATCTCTACTAGTGTATGATCGTATGTCTATCTCTAATAGTGTATGATGGTATGTCTATCTCTACTAGTGTACGATGGTATGTCTATCTCTACTAGTGTATGATGGTATGTCTATCTCTACTAGTGTATGATGGTATGTCTATCTCTACTAGTGTACGATGGTATGTCTATCTCTACTAGTGTACGATGGTATGTCTATCTCTACTAGTGTATGATGGTATGTCTATCTCTACTAGTGTATGATGGTATGTCTATCTCTACTAGTGTACGATGGTATGTATATCTCTACTAGTGTATGATGGTATGTATATCTCTACTAGTGTATGATGGTATGTCTATCTCTACTAGTGTATGATGGTATGTCTATCTCTACTAGTGTATGATGGTATGTCTATCTCTACTAGTGTATGATGGTATGTATATCTCTACTAGTGTATGATGGTATGTCTATCTCTACTAGTGTACGATGGTATGTCTATCTCTACTAATGTATGATGGTATGTCTATCTCTACTAATGTATGATGGTATGTCTATCTCTACTAGTGTATGATGGTATGTCTATCTCTACTAGTGTATGATGGTATGTCTATCTCTACTAGAGTATGATCGTATGTATATCTCTACTAGTGTATGATGGTATGTCTATCTCTACTAGTGTATGATGGTATGTCTATCTCTACTAGTGTATGATGGTATGTCTATCTCTACTAGTGTATGATGGTATGTCTATCTCTACTAGTGTATGATGGTATGTCTATCTCTACTAGTGTACGATGGTATGTCTATCTCTACTAATGTATGATGGTATGTATATCTCTACTAGTGTACGATGGTATGCCTATCTCTACTAGTGTATGATGGTATGTCTATCTCTACTAGTGTATGATGGTATGTCTATCTCTACTAGTGTACGATGGTATGTCTATCTCTACTAGTGTATGATCGTATGTCTATCTCTAATAGTGTATGATGGTATGTCTATCTCTACTAGTGTACGATGGTATGTCTATCTCTACTAGTGTACGATGGTATGTCTATCTCTACTAGTGTATGATGGTATGTATATCTCTACTAGTGTACGATGGTATGTCTATCTCTACTAGTGTACGATGGTATGTC
Organism: Membranipora membranacea; assembly: GCA_914767715.1. NCBI lineage: Eukaryota > Metazoa > Bryozoa > Gymnolaemata > Cheilostomatida > Membraniporidae > Membranipora > Membranipora membranacea. Next base: position 25,633,149 of record OU612073.1, read on the forward strand.
TATCTCTACTAGTGTATGATCGTATGTCTATCTCTAATAGTGTATGATGGTATGTCTATCTCTACTAGTGTACGATGGTATGTCTATCTCTACTAGTGTACGATGGTATGTCTATCTCTACTAGTGTATGATGGTATGTATATCTCTACTAGTGTACGATGGTATGTCTATCTCTACTAGTGTACGATGGTATGTATATCTCTACTAGTGTATGATGGTATGTCTATCTCTACTAGTGTATGATGGTATGTCTATCTCTACTAGTGTATGATGGTACGTCTATCTCTACTAGTGTACGATGGTATGTCTATCTCTACTAGTGTATGATGGTATGTATATCTCTACTAGTGTATGATGGTATGTCTATCTCTACTAGTGTATGATGGTATGTCTATCTCTACTAGTGTATGATGGTATGTCTATCTCTACTAGTGTACGATGGTATGTCTATCTCTACTAGTGTACGATGGTATGTCTATCTCTACTAGTGTACGATGGTATGTCTATCTCTACTAGTGTATGATGGTATGTCTATCTCTACTACTGTATGATGGTATGTCTATCTCTACTAGTGTATGATGGTATGTCTATCTCTACTAGTGTATGATGGTATGTATATCTCTACTAGTGTATGATGGTATGTCTATCTCTACTAGTGTATGATGGTATGTCTATCTCTACTAGTGTATGATGGTATGTCTATCTCTACTAGTGTATGATGGTATGTCTATCTCTACTAGTGTATGATGGTATGTCTATCTCTACTAGTGTATGATGGTATGTCTATCTCTACTAGTGTATGATGGTATGTCTATCTCTACCAGTGTATGATGGTATGTCTATCTCTACTAATGTATGATGGTATGTCTATCTCTACTAGTGTATGATGGTATGTATATCTCTACTAGTGTATGATGGTATGTCTATCTCTACTAGTGTATGATGGTATGTATATCTCTACTAGTGTATGATGGTATGTCTATCTCTACTAGTGTATGATGGTATGTCTATCTCTACTAGTGTACGATGGTATGTCTATCTCTACTAGTGTATGATGGTATGTCTATCTCTACTAATGTACGATGGTATGTCTATCTCTACTAGTGTATGATGGTATGTCTATCTCTACTAGTGTATGATGGTATGTCTATCTCTACTAGTGTATGATGGTATGTCTATCTCTACTAGTGTATGATGGTATGTCTATCTCTACTAGTGTATGATGGTATGTCTATCTCTACTAGTGTACGATGGTATGTCTATCTCTACTAGTGTATGATGGTATGTCTATCTCTACTAGTGTACGATGGTATGTCTATCTCTACTAGTGTATGATGGTATGTCTATCTCTACTAGTGTATGATGGTATGTCTATCTCTACTAGTGTACGATGGTATGTCTATCTCTACTAGTGTATGATGGTAAGTCTATCTCTACCAGTGTATGATGGTATGTCTATCTCTACTAGGGTATGATGGTACGTATATCTCTACTAGGGTATGATGGTATGTCTATCTCTACTAGTGTATGATGGTATGTCTATCTCTACTAGTGTATGATGGTATGTCTATCTCTACTAGTGTATGATGGTATGTATATCTCTACTAGTGTATGATGGTATGTATATCTCTACTAGTGTACGATGGTATGTATATCTCTACTAGTGTACGATGGTATGTCTATCTCTACTAGTGTATGATGGTATGTATATCTCTACTAGTGTATGATGGTATGTCTATCTCTACTAGGGTATGATGGTATGTCTATCTCTACTAGTGTACGATGGTATGTCTATCTCTACCAGTGTATGATGGTATGTATATCTCTACTAGTGTATGATGGTATGTCTATCTCTACTAGTGTATGATGGTATGTATATCTCTACTAGTGTATGATGGTATGTCTATCTCTACTAGGGTATGATGGTATGTCTATCTCTACTAGTGTACGATGGTATGTCTATCTCTACCAGTGTATGATGGTATGTATATCTCTACTAGTGTATGATGGTATGTATATCTCTACTAGTGTATGATGGTATGTCTATCTCTACTAGTGTATGATGGTATGTCTATCTCTACTAATGTATGATGGTAAGTCTATCTCTACCAGTGTATGATGGTACGTATATCTCTACTAGTGTATGATGGTATGTCTATCTCTACTAGTGTATGATGGTATGTCTATCTCTACTAGTGTATGATGGTATGTCTATCTCTACTAGTGTATGATGGTATGTCTATCTCTACTAGTGTATGATGGTATGTCTATCTCTACTAGTGTATGATGGTATGTATATCTCTACTAGTGTATGATGGTATGTCTATCTCTACTAGTGTATGATGGTATGTCTATCTCTACTAGTGTATGATGGTATGTCTATCTCTACTAGTGTATGATGGTATGTCTATCTCTACTAGTGTATGATGTTATGTCTATCTCTACTAGTGTATGATGGTATGTCTATCTCTACTAGTGTATGATGGTATGTCTATCTCTACTAGTGTACGATGGTATGTATATCTCTACTAGTGTATGATGTTATGTCTATCTCTACTAGTGTATGATGGTATGTCTATCTCTACTAGTGTATGATGGTATGTATATCTCTACTAGTGTACGATGGTATGTCTATCTCTACTAGTGTATGATGGTATGTCTATCTCTACTAGTGTATGATGGTATGTCTATCTCTACTAGTGTATGATGGTATGTCTATCTCTACTAGTGTATGATGGTATGTCTATCTCTACTAGTGTATGATGGTATGTCTATCTCTACTAGGGTATGATGGTATGTCTATCTCTACTAGTGTATGATGGTATGTCTATCTCTACTAGTGTATGATGGTATGTATATCTCTACTAGTGTATGATGGTATGTATATCTCTACTAGTGTATGATGGTATGTATATCTCTACTAGTGTATGATGGTATGTCTATCTCTACTAGTGTATGATGGTATGTCTATCTCTACTAGTGTATGATGGTATGTCTATCTCTACTAGTGTATGATGGTATGTCTATCTCTACTAGTGTACGATGGTATGTATATCTCTACTAGTGTATGATGGTATGTCTATCTCTACTAGTGTATGATGGTATGTCTATCTCTACTAGTGTATGATGGTATGTCTATCTCTACTAGTGTATGATGGTATGTCTATCTCTACTAGTGTATGATGTTATGTCTATCTCTACTAGTGTATGATGGTATGTCTATCTCTACCAGTGTATGATGGTATGTCTATCTCTACTAGTGTATGATGGTATATCTATCTCTACTAGTGTATGATGGTATGTCTATCTCTACTAGGGTATGATGGTATGTCTATCTCTACTAGTGTACGATGGTATGTCTATCTCTACCAGTGTATGATGGTATGTATATCTCTACTAGTGTATGATGGTATGTCTATCTCTACTAGTGTATGATGGTATGTATATCTCTACTAGTGTATGATGGTATGTCTATCTCTACTAGGGTATGATGGTATGTCTATCTCTACTAGTGTACGATGGTATGTCTATCTCTACTAATGTATGATGGTATGTATATCTCTACTAGTGTATGATGGTATGTCTATCTCTACCAGTGTATGATGGTATGTATATCTCTACTAGTGTATGATGGTATGTATATCTCTACTAGTGTATGATGGTATGTCTATCTCTACTAGTGTATGATGGTATGTCTATCTCTACTAATGTATGATGGTAAGTCTATCTCTACCAGTGTATGATGGTACGTATATCTCTACTAGTGTATGATGGTATGTCTATCTCTACTAGTGTATGATGGTATGTCTATCTCTACTAGTGTATGATGGTATGTCTATCTCTACTAGTGTATGATGGTATGTCTATCTCTACTAGTGTATGATGGTATGTCTATCTCTACTAGTGTATGATGGTATGTATATCTCTACTAGTGTATGATGGTATGTCTATCTCTACTAGTGTATGATGGTATGTCTATCTCTACTAGTGTATGATGGTATGTCTATCTCTACTAGTGTATGATGGTATGTCTATCTCTACTACTGTATGATGGTATGTATATCTCTACTAGTGTATGATGGTATGTCTATCTCTACTAGTGTATGATGGTATGTCTATCTCTACTAGTGTATGATGGTATGTCTATCTCTACTAGTGTATGATGGTATGTCTATCTCTACTAATGTATGATGGTATGTCTATCTCTACTAGTGTATGATGGTATGTCTATCTCTACTAGTGTATGATGTTATGTCTATCTCTACTAGTGTATGATGGTATGTCTATCTCTACTAGTGTATGATGGTATGTCTATCTCTACTAGTGTATGATGGTATGTCTATCTCTACTAGTGTATGATGGTATGTCTATCTCTACTAGTGTATGATGGTATGTATATCTCTACTAGTGTACGATGGTATGTCTATCTCTACTAGTGTATGATGGTATGTCTATCTCTACTAGTGTATGATGGTATGTCTATCTCTATTAGTGTATGATGGTATGTCTATCTCTACTAGTGTATGATGGTATGTCTATCTCTACTAGTGTATGATGGTATGTCTATCTCTACTAGTGTATGATGGTATGTCTATCTCTACTAGGGTATGATGGTATGTCTATCTCTACTAGTGTATGATGGTATGTCTATCTCTACTAGTGTATGATGGTATGTATATCTCTACTAGTGTATGATGGTATGTATATCTCTACTAGTGTATGATGGTATGTATATCTCTACTAGTGTATGATGGTATGTCTATCTCTACTAGTGTATGATGGTATGTCTATCTCTACTAGTGTATGATGGTATGTATATCTCTACTAGTGTATGATGGTATGTCTATCTCTACTAGTGTATGATGGTATGTATATCTCTACTAGTGTATGATGGTATGTCTATCTCTACTAGTGTATGATGGTATGTCTATCTCTACTAGTGTATGATGGTATGTCTATCTCTACTAGTGTATGATGGTATGTCTATCTCTACTAGTGTATGATGTTATGTCTATCTCTACTAGTGTATGATGGTATGTCTATCTCTACTAGTGTATGATGGTATGTATATCTCTACTAGTGTATGATGGTATGTCTATCTCTACTAGTGTATGATGGTATGTCTATCTCTACTAGTGTATGATGGTATGTCTATCTCTACTAGTGTATGATGGTATGTCTATCTCTACTAGTGTATGATGGTATGTATATCTCTACTAGTGTATGATGGTATGTCTATCTCTACTAGTGTATGATGGTATGTCTATCTCTACTAGTGTATGATGGTATGTATATCTCTACTAGTGTATGATGGTATGTCTATCTCTACTAGTGTATGATGGTATGTCTATCTCTACTAGTGTATGATGGTATGTCTATCTCTACTAGTGTATGATGGTATGTCTATCTCTACTAGTGTATGATGGTATGTCTATCTCTACTAGTGTATGATGGTGTGTCTATCTCTACTAGTGTATGATGGTATGTCTATCTCTACTAGTGTATGATGTTATGTCTATCTCTACTAGTGTATGATGGTATGTCTATCTCTACTAGTGTATGATGGTATGTCTATCTCTACTAGTGTATGATGGTATGTCTATCTCTACTAGTGTATGATGGTATGTCTATCTCTACTAGTGTATGATGGTATGTCTATCTCTACTAGTGTATGATGGTATGTCTATCTCTACTAGGGTATGATGGTATGTCTATCTCTACTAGTGTATGATGGTATGTCTATCTCTACTAGTGTATGATGGTATGTATATCTCTACTAGTGTATGATGGTATGTATATCTCTACTAGTGTATGATGGTATGTATATCTCTACTAGTGTATGATGGTATGTCTATCTCTACTAGTGTATGATGGTATGTCTATCTCTATTAGTGTATGATGGTATGTCTATCTCTACTAGTGTATGATGGTATGTCTATCTCTACTAGTGTATGATGGTATGTCTATCTCTACTAGTGTATGATGGTATGTCTATCTCTACTAGTGTATGATGGTATGTATATCTCTACTAGTGTATGATGGTATGTCTATCTCTACTAGTGTATGATGGTATGTCTATCTCTACTAATGTATGATGGTATGTCTATCTCTACTAGTGTATGATGGTATGTCTATCTCTACTAGTGTATGATGGTATGTCTATCTCTACTAGTGTACGATGGTATGTCTATCTCTACCAGTGTATGATGGTATGTCTATCTCTACTAGTGTACGATGGTATGTCTATCTCTACTAGTGTATGATGGTATGTCTATCTCTACCAGTGTATGATGGTATGTCTATCTCTACTAGTGTATGATGGTATGTCTATCTCTACTAGTGTATGATGGTATGTCTATCTCTACTAGTGTACGATGGTATGTCTATCTCTACTAGTGTATGATGGTACGTCTATCTCTACCAGTGTATGATGGTATGTATATCTCTACCAGTGTATGATGGTATGTCTATCTCTACCAGTGTATAATGGTATGTCTATCTCTACTAATGTATGATGGTATGTCTATCTCTACCAGTGTATGATGGTATGTCTATCTCTACTAGTGTATGATGGTATGTCTATCTCTACCAGTGTATGATGGTATGTATATCTCTACTAGTGTATGATGGTATGTCTATCTCTACTAGGGTATGATGGTATGTCTATCTCTACTAATGTATGATGGTATGTATATCTCTACTAGTGTATGATGGTATGTCTATCTCTACTAGTGTATGATGGTATGTCTATCTCTATTAGTGTATGATGGTATGTCTATCTCTACCAGTGTATGATGGTATGTCTATCTCTACTAGTGTATGATGGTATGTCTATCTCTACTAGTGTACGATGGTATGTCTATCTCTACTAGTGTATGATGGTACGTCTATCTCTACCAGTGTATGATGGTATGTATATCTCTACCAGTGTATGATGGTATGTCTATCTCTACCAGTGTATAATGGTATGTCTATCTCTACTAATGTATGATGGTATGTCTATCTCTACTAGTGTATGATGGTATGTATATCTCTACTAGTGTATGATGGTATGTCTATCTCTACTAGTGTATGATGGTGTCTATCTCTACTAGTGTATGATGGTATGTCTATCTCTACTAGTGTATGATGGTATGTCTATCTCTACTAGTGTATAATGGTATGTCTATCTCTACTAGTGTACGATGGTATGTCTATCTCTACTAGTGTATGATGGTATGTCTATCTCTACTAGTGTACGATGGTATGTCTATCTCTACTAGTGTATGATGGTATGTCTATCTCTACTAGTGTATGATGGTATGTCTATCTCTACTAGTGTATGATGGTATGTCTATCTCTACTAGTGTATGATGGTACGTCTATCTCTACGAGTGTATGATGGTATGTCTATCTCTACTAGTGTATGATGGTATGTCTATCTCTACTAGTGTATGATGGTATGTCTATCTCTACTAGTGTATGATGGTACGTCTATCTCTACTAGTGTATGATGGTATGTCTATCTCTACTAGTGTACGATGGTATGTCTATCTCTACTAGGGTATGATGGTATGTCTATCTCTACTAGTGTATGATGGTATATCTATCTCTACTAGTGTATGATGGTATGTCTATCTCTACTAGTGTATGATGGTATGTCTATCTCTACTAGTGTATGATGGTATGTCTATCTCTACTAGTGTATGATGGTATGTCTATCTCTACTAGTGTACGATGGTATGTCTATCTCTACTAGTGTATGATGGTACGTCTATCTCTACCAGTGTATGATGGTATGTATATCTCTACCAGTGTATGATGGTATGTCTATCTCTACTAGTGTATGATGGTATGTCTATCTCTACTAGTGTATGATGGTATGTCTATCTCTACTAGTGTATGATGGTATGTCTATCTCTATTAGTGTATGATGGTATGTCTATCTCTATTAGTGTATGATGGTATGTCTATCTCTACTAGTGTATGATGGTATGTCTATCTCTACTAGTGTACGATGGTATGTCTATCTCTACTAGTGTATGATGGTACGTCTATCTCTACCAGTGTATGATGGTATGTATATCTCTACCAGTGTATGATGGTATGTCTATCTCTACTAGTGTATGATGGTATGTCTATCTCTACTAGTGTATGATGGTATGTCTATCTCTACTAGTGTATGATGGTATGTCTATCTCTACCAGTGTATGATGGTATGTCTATCTCTACTAGTGTATGATGGTATGTCTATCTCTACTAGTGTATGATGGTATGTCTATCTCTACTAGTGTACGATGGTATGTCTATCTCTACTAGTGTACGATGGTATGTCTATCTCTACTAGTGTATGATGGTATGTCTATCTCTACTAGTGTATGATGGTATGTCTATCTCTACTAGTGTATGATGGTATGTATATCTCTACTAGTGTATGATGGTATGTCTATCTCTACTAGTGTATGATGGTATGTATATCTCTACTAGTGTATGATGGTACGTCTATCTCTACTAGTGTATGATGGTATGTCTATCTCTACTAGGGTATGATGGTATGTATATCTCTACTAGTGTATGATGGTATGTCTATCTCTATTAGTGTATGATGGTATGTCTATCTCTATTAGTGTATGATGGTATGTCTATCTCTACTAGTGTATGATGGTATGTCTATCTCTACTAGTGTATGATGGTATGTCTATCTCTACTAGTGTATGATGGTATGTATATCTCTACTAGTGTATGATGGTATGTCTATCTCTACTAGGGTATGATGGTATGTCTATCTCTACTAGTGTATGATGGTATGTCTATCTCTACTAGTGTACGATGGTATGTCTATCTCTACTAGTGTATGATGGTATGTATATCTCTACTAGTGTATGATGGTATGTCTATCTCTACTAGTGTATGATGGTATGTCTATCTCTACTAGTGTATGATGGTATGTATATCTCTACTAGTGTATGATGGTATGTCTATCTCTACTAGTGTATGATGGTATATCTATCTCTACTAGTGTATGATGGTATGTCTATCTCTACTAGTGTATGATGGTATGTCTATCTCTACTAGTGTACGATGGTATGTCTATCTCTACTAGTGTATGATGGTATGTCTATCTCTATTAGTGTATGATGTTATGTCTATCTCTACTAGTGTATGATGGTATATCTATCTCTACTAGTGTATGATGGTATGTCTATCTCTACTAGTGTATGATGGTATGTCTATCTCTACTAGTGTATGATGGTATGTCTATCTCTACTAGTGTATGATGGTATGTCTATCTCTATTAGTGTATGATGGTATGTCTATCTCTACTAGTGTATGATGGTATGTCTATCTCTACTAGTGTATGATGGTATGTCTATCTCTACTAATGTATGATGGTATGTCTATCTCTACTAGTGTATGATGGTATGTATATCTCTACTAGTGTATGATGGTATGTCTATCTCTACTAGTGTACGATGGTATGTCTATCTCTACTAGTGTATGATGGTATGTCTATCTCTACTAGTGTACGATGGTATGTCTATCTCTACTAGTGTATGATGGTATGTCTATCTCTTCTAGTGTATGATGGTATGTCTATCTCTACTAGTGTATGATGGTATGTCTATCTCTACTAGTGTATGATGGTATGTCTATCTCTACTAGTGTATGATGGTATGTCTATCTCTACTAGTGTACGATGGTATGTATATCTCTACTAGTGTATGATGTTATGTATATCTCTACTAGTGTATGATGGTATGTATATCTCTACTAGTGTATGATGGTATGTCTATCTCTACTAGTGTATAATGGTATGTCTATCTCTACTAGTGTATGATGGTATGTATATCTCTACTAGTGTATGATGGTATGTCTATCTCTACCAGTGTATGATGGTATGTCTATCTCTACTAGTGTATGATGGTATGTATATCTCTACTAGTGTATGATGGTATGTATATCTCTACTAGTGTATGATGGTATGTCTATCTCTACTAGTGTATGATGGTGTGTCTATCTCTACTAGTGTATGATGGTATGTCTATCTCTACTAGTGTATGATGGTATGTCTATCTCTATTAGTGTATGATGGTATGTCTATCTCTACTAGTGTATGATGGTACGTCTATCTCTACTAGTGTATGATGGTATGTCTATCTCTACTAGTGTATGATGGTATGTCTATCTCTACTAGTGTATGATGGTATGTCTATCTCTACTAGTGTATGATGGTACGTCTATCTCTACTAGTGTATGATGGTATGTCTATCTCTACTAGTGTATGATGGTATGTCTATCTCTACTAGTGTATGATGGTACGTCTATCTCTACTAGTGTACGATGGTATGTCTATCTCTACTAGTGTATGATGGTACGTCTATCTCTACTAGTGTATGATGGTATGTCTATCTCTACTAGTGTATGATGGTATGTCTATCTCTACTAGTGTATGATGGTATGTCTATCTCTACTAGTGTACGATGGTACGTCTATCTCTACTAGTGTATGATGGTATGTCTATCTCTACTAATGTATGATGGTATGTCTATCTCTACTAGTGTATGATGGTATGTATATCTCTAATAGTGTATGATGGTATGTCTATCTCTACTAGTGTATGATGGTATGTATATCTCTACTAGTGTACGATGGTATGTCTATCTCTACTAGTGTACGATGGTATGTCTATCTCTACTAATGTATGATGGTATGTCTATCTCTATTAGTGTATGATGGTATGTCTATCTCTACTAGTGTATGATGGTATGTCTATCTCTACTAGTGTATGATGGTATGTCTATCTCTACTAGTGTATGATGGTATGTATATCTCTACTAGGGTATGATGGTATGTCTATCTCTACTAATGTATGATGGTATGTCTATCTCTACTAGTGTATGATGGTATGTCTATCTCTACTAGGGTATGATGGTATGTCTATCTCTATTAGTGTATGATGTTATGTCTATCTCTACTAGTGTATGATGGTATGTATATCTCTACTAGTGTATGATGGTATGTATATCTCTACTAGTGTATGATGGTATGTCTATCTCTACTAGTGTATGATGGTATGTCTATCTCTACTAGTGTATGATGGTATGTCTATCTCTACTAGTGTATGATGGTATGTCTATCTCTACTAGTGTATGATGGTATGTCTATCTCTACTAGTGTACGATGGTATGTCTATCTCTACTAGTGTATGATGGTATGTCTATCTCTACCAGTGTATGATGGTATGTCTATCTCTACTAGTGTACGATGGTATGTCTATCTCTACTAGTGTATGATGGTATGTCTATCTCTACCAGTGTATGATGGTATGTCTATCTCTACTAGTGTATGATGGTATGTCTATCTCTACTAGTGTATGATGGTATGTCTATCTCTACTAGTGTATGATGGTATGTCTATCTCTATTAGTGTATGATGTTATGTCTATCTCTACTAGTGTATGATGGTATGTCTATCTCTACTAGTGTATGATGGTATGTCTATCTCTATTAGTGTATGATGGTATGTCTATCTCTACTAGTGTATGATGGTATGTCTATCTCTACTAGTGTATGATGGTATGTCTATCTCTACTAGTGTATGATGGTATGTCTATCTCTACTAGTGTATGATGGTATGTCTATCTCTACTAGTGTATGATGGTATGTCTATCTCTACTAGTGTATGATGGTATGTCTATCTCTACTAGTGTATGATGGTACGTCTATCTCTACTAGTGTATGATGGTATGTATATCTCTACTAGTGTATGATGGTATGTCTATCTCTACTAGTGTATGATGGTATGTCTATCTCTACTAGTGTATGATGGTATGTCTATCTCTACTAGTGTACGATGGACTGAATAATAAACATCTATCCCACTTTCCCCTATTGATTCCTATTAATGATACACAGACATCCTGCCCTTAAAAAGTGACTCTACAAGCTTGTATATATCGAGCATATAGAGAAAGAGCTCAGTCAGCTGTGTAGGATGCTTGCTCTCACTTACATGATCATGTTATCAATCTGAGCAGATGCTTTTACTGGAAAAACAACAACCAGAATGTTAAATTCATCAGATTACTCATCCCCTGATTGTACCTTGTGATATTTCAGTCTGATAGCTGCAGGTGTGGGGAGATTATACCTAAACCGGATATGGAAAGATTTAAGCTACTCTAGTAGAGTGATTGCATCGCTCACTATCTATCCACCGAGTGATTGCAGCGCTCACTACCGTATCAGTACCTCTACTGGGATATATATAATGTACTGTGACTTTTTTATCACTACTACACGGTAGGAATGTTTATCTCGTTTCCTCCCCTGAGGACTCATCCCTCCCTGCCCTGATATACTGATATTACTAATACAGTATAAGGCCTGATACCACTAATACAGTATTAGGTCATTTATCTCTAATATATACATGATACTAATGTTAGAGGTAATAAGCAGACAGTTTATATTACATTTACTTGACTCTATGATCGATTTTACTTGATCTGTATTTATAGATAAGTCCGATATATACACCAGTGTCTGGTTAGTTAAATCATTAGATATATACACCAGTGTCTGGTTAGTTAAATCATTAGATATATACACCAGTGTCTGGTTAGATAAATCATTAGATATATACACCAGTGTCTGGTTAGTTAAATCATTAGATATATACACCAGTGTCTGGTTAGTTAAATCATTAGATATATCCACCAGTGTCTGGTTAGTTAAATCATTAGATATATACACCAGTGTCTGGTTAGTTAAATCATTAGATATATACACCAGTGTCTGGTTAGTTAAATCATTAGATATATACACCAGTGTCTGGTTAGTTAAATCATTATATATATGCACCAGTGTCTGGTTAGTTAAATCATTAGATATATACACCAGTGTCTGGTTATATACACCAGTGTCTGGTTAGTTAAATCATTAGAGATAAACTGTACCATTCAGACAATGTCAATAACAATATCAAAATCATAGCCAAATACCGCAATCCCAAATATGCCGTGTAGGATGGTAATATTTCCCTCATATGCCAGTGTATGTTTTATGAACAGCTCAATAATTAACTCAACTGATGGCTATCCAGTTTGACTTAGTATTTATCTACTGCTCTGACTGTGTGACCAGAGACGAGTCAGACGAGTTAGGGGTCGGAGGGGTATACCCCAGCCCTTACTCATCTGACCTCGCCCTCCCCCCTGGTGTCACAGACTACGATCATTAAATTTTTTTGTTGAAGAATAATGTTCTTGATTCTAGCCAAGCCTGTTTTTCTCACCAGGGATTGTTATTTTCTAGATACTAATATTGTGCAAACTTACATAAGTAATGTATTTCTACCTTCTACAATTTATTTTTAAAATTTTCAATTCTATTCAAAACAATAACATTTTTTTAACTATTTCTACACTTGTAACGTGATAACTAAAATCCCTTTTCTTTGCCAAGGCTTACTTATTGTTGGTATTTAGCTATAAACATGTGATTCTATTAATAATTTATTTATTAGTTGGTTCAAACTATAAATTTGATACTAAATACTGAAATGGAGATATTGATTTCAGAATGTTCAGATAAAGTTTGAGCTCTGTTTGCTTTTCTGGCTCAGCCACAAAAGGTCAGAAATGTAATTTGGGTATTTTCCTGGCGTAGGTAAGCCTATTATAAAATGTTTTTGTGGCTGAAAAATAGTTATTTGCATGACTCTGTAAGGAGACATTGTCAATTATACAGAAATCACTGTTGAACGTGCTGCAGTATCTTGAGAAGTATAGAGATGTCTGCAGGGCTCCATCTAGATCGAAGCTGAAATAGTTTTTATGGGAATTATTAACTATTGAATAAGAATAATGTGAATGGAACGATAAGAATAATAATTAATGATCATTACAGGAATTGCACTTTTCAAATATCACTCGAATTGACTGTTGACTGTTGACTCCGACATCACATTGATAAACTCAAAAACTCAAAGAACCTTACCGGCATCGGCAAAAATAAGTTTATTAGAGTCACATGCTTCCATCCTTTTTCCTCTGGAGTTTCATATTTACATGTAGTTCCATTTTCTCAGGTGATGATGTGTTCTGGTTTGGTTTATTATAACAATCATTGTATCAACAGGCGATAAGATTGGATTGGTACATGAAAATGAACGTTTTAAATTCTGTTGTGAACTGACATGTAGTATGGAAAAAAGATTTCCTGTCCTGCACTTTGGTGGGCAATAGATGGTATGTAGGCGAGAGGATACCTTTGCACAGTTGGAAACAGCACGACTAAAAAGAGGATAGTCTTCATCGGACGTAATTTTGTTAAAACAGTTTTAGACATCTCAGTAATAACTTCTTTTTTTTTACGCTGCTGTTTCTGTTTATAAGTCGGGGAAGCAATAGACATTCACGGTTGACGCCGATATCACATTTATAAACTCAAAGAACCTTACCGGCATCGGCAAAATTATGTTTGGCCACGGTAAAGGCCATTAGATTTTGACTACAGTACTGAAGTATAATAATTTAAAATTATCGTCACATACTCTAGCTTCATCATACGTACTCAGGAACAACACCTATCTGTAGTTTGCATACTCATTTAACAGCACAGATCTGTTCTTCCTTGTGAAGCGACAATGCAATTAGCAATCCAATTTGAGCAGACTGGTTGTGCTCAGTCACAACTAGGAATAATTTTAAGGAAAAAAATTATGATGGTTGTGGTGCTGGTCCTTAGAACTGGCTCATCTAACTAAATATTTCTGTTCTTGTGCTATAGGTATTCTTTACATTTTTATAGTAGTGATGGAAGTTCTGAGGGTAAATGGCTGTATTTATTTCAATGTTCATTGGGTAATGATTGTCTCTTATCATAAAAATATCATCAAATTATTTATACCATCTCGTGCGGAAAGGTCTTTTACATACACTCACCAATTTTCTTTGTGTTTGAATAATAAGGGGCTGGACAGGGGCTGATATCATGCCCAGCGTCCCTTGATTTTTCACATTTTCATTGATGGATATATAGTAAACTATGGCTCACAGCACAAACTAATTACGTCATGTCGCGCTATCTAAGTGGGACAGTATTGAATGCTTTTGGCCTGTCTAGGTAGTATATTAAGTCTATGGGTATAAACCACCAAGTAGTGAAAGAGATGATATGTAAAAAACAAAATCTGTTTTCACCGGGATTCGAACTCGGGCCTCTCGCGCAACAAGCATGTTATAATTGTGGTATATATAAAAATGTTAGATTAGTCACATTCATGTCTTTGCTCTCTTTCGGTCACAACTGAACTTGGGCCACTTGTACTGTGATAACCACTCGGCCACCCACACTGCTGAAGCTAACTGATTTTCATTGATGCATGATGGAGAGATATGGGTTAAGTAGGCTACTTATTATTTTTTAATTAATTTCAAGCTTTCATGGCATAAATCAGACAAAAAAATATAAATAGCACACCCTTATCTGGTTTAACTACACATATGCGGTAGGACACATGACTGTGATTCAGGCGTTTTTCTATTCATTTCAAAAACACTTTGAAAAAGTGATATGAGGCACTGGATTGGGTTTTGTATACACATGCGTTTATCATAAACACAAAACTGAAGTTTTGTGGATAATGGACAAAATAAGTTGACATGATCAGGTTTGGACAAGAAAAAAGTCAGTTAAAAGAGTAGATAAACTTTAATAAAGCAGATTTTCATACATAAAAGCGCTGATAGTAGATGTATTTGAGATTCCCACACTACATGAATGATGAGATGAGGTACGAATCAACTGTCATAAGTGTCTTAGCCTAAGACTAAGCCGATATTTGGAGGTTGTCTAACTCATCTGCAGCGATGCAGACAATGCCCCTACCTTTAGACTAATTTGCATCATCCACTTTAGATATTGGGTAATGTGACTGTCACAACTTGACTGAGTAATGCCCAGTTTATACATCAAATTAAGACCCGAATTAACTTCATTCTTTCAAAATGCCGCATTATTCGAGTCCCCCGAATTTGCCAAAATGCTGCCTGAATTACAACCCAAATTGCTTAATTCATGGCTTAATTCGGCGTCACAAATTTAATTCAGGTGCTAATTTGTGATAGATTAAATGACAAATCCTAGAGGATACTCATGAACGGCCATTTTAATAAATCATGAGACCACCACAGCAACTAATTTATTTTGCATTTTTTGTTTTGCTGTTATGCATAACTGTGTGGATGCAATTTGTTTATGTCATTATCCAGCATAGGCAGAATCTGGTGGTCGCAGCAGCCCTGTTGCGCCATGAACTGCATGCTCTGGAATGTAAATATCCGCTGAATAACTTGACAGTGTACATGGTCTCGTATTAACTGTCAAATTGTGGTCGAATATTCATCACTCACTGTCGAATATACAAGTGGTCACCTGACACTCGAATTAGACATTTAGTGCACTCAAATTAGACCCCTAATTAACCCTAACTCGGGTGAGTTATTTTGATGTATAAACTGAGCATAAGCTAAGGTCAGCAATGAGATCAAAGAGTAACCCTAAGTTCTGGATGAGATTTAGGCACAATTTTTGTCTGTGTAACTAGTCGTAGTCGTAGTCGTAGTCGTAGTCTAAGATACTAAGAGTTTGAATTACCATTCCGCAAGTTTCAAGGGTGATTAAACTTTGAGTTATGAAACTCAAGTCAAAGTTCCAGCTGCAATCACAAGTTGTTTAAGGCTGATTAAATTCAGGAGGTTTTATCACACGCCACATCCCAAAGCATGGGTAGCACAATACAATATGCCTTGAGGCTAAGGCTATAATTGCTGTGCCAGGTTGCTCTCATTTGTAAGCATATCGGAGCACACCTGGGGATCGATTGAACATCAAGAAGTCCGGTGCTCTACCCCACTACCCCACTACCCCACTACCCCGACCGAGTTTATATTACTGCAGAGGGAATACTAACTATATTTATCTTTTCATTCTCCTTAGCGAGTAAGGGGAAATAAATCTGGGTGCGCTTTTTTTAACCTTTGTTAAAGGGCAACCAAGGTTTCACAGCAATGCATTAATGGGTAGTAAATAATGTGCTGGGCAGCATCAGCTTTATGTATTACGCGATGCAAAACTCATAGTAGTTACTGACTCTAAGCTGGGTAACACTTCTGTTTAGGGGAGTTTCCAAGACGTTGCTGTAATGATGATAGAGCACAGGCTAAATAATAACAGGAACAGGAAACTGCTCTGTGGTATTCTATTTTAGCTGAGTTTGAGTACCTGATGGAAGAAATGTTTCACAAGAATTCTGGCTGAATAATAATCCGAATTAGATTTTGTCTTTTTCCTTATGCAGAAGGTGCAATCTGCTATTAATCAATGAGTAGTTGTTTGAAACCCTGGTTGCCCTTTAATAGAAATTTTCATGTTATTATCATATAGAAATAGTGATTTCATTTGGTATCAACAAGGAGTAACATGTATTGACTTGGTATTGGTAATCTCTATAATGGTTTCTCAAGGCTGATTATTTGATTTTTTAGTCATGGCTGGAACTGAGCATGACTCTTTGCTGGAACTGCAGTACTTTCTGTATTATTTGTCGGTATGAAATTGTTTTACCAGATTTCAGAATATATCAGGTTCTGTAGCGCTTTTTTACTAGCATTCTTACCTGACCCAAAAACCCGAAACGGTCCTGATTCTTGGAATCCGTTCCTGCCCGTTTACTGCTATACATTGTGCTGTATACCGCTAGTAAATTCGTCATAATTTAATACCTGTTTGGTTTTCTCTGTAGTTAACTTCAAACAGAGAATTTTGATTACACAAACACTCAGAACTTGTTGATGTGAATTAAAGCCTACACAAGTACTAAAGGGAGAGGGAGTTCATTGTACTAAAGCAGCAATATTTAGTCGTGTAGATATGCAATAGTTTATAGAAAGAAAATACAAAGCTCTTCTAGGTACAAAATATGGGTAGAGTTAGAAATTGCACTCCTCTGCGTATATGAATTAAAGATAGGGGTATGTACTGTACGAGCCAGTAAACTGCCACTTTTTTCTGTTTTAGAGAACTGTAAAAGCTGAATGTGGGCTTAATCGGCAGCTTATTGGGCTTGTACAGTACAAACCTTATGTTTGCATCATAGATGATCAGGAGAGACAATTTCATTCCCTTTTATGGTAAACATATTGCATAACTGCTGCAGAATTAGCCGACTGAACTTTTATTGTTTTGGTCTCTGCGCAGACTTTGAAGTTGCTGACCCTTCAGTATACAAGTTCAAAATTTTCCAAAGTATTATCTATGTGAATTTTAAAATGCACCAGTTCTACATTTACAAGGATTTATTTATTCAGACTAACTAGCTTACATGACTAAATAACAATACACCATTCCCAGCAGGTAATGTATCTCACAGTAAGCTCGATCAAGTAACAGCTTCTCATTTCTATACCGTCTATAAGAAAGACCAAGTTGCACACAGAACAGAATAATTGGTATTTTTAAATTCAAAGTCTTTTCAGTCAGCAACCCAAAGCCCAATTAATTTTAGTTTAGGTTATTTCTTGTTTATTTCTTGTTTATTTCTTGTGACGCTTAGTAGTCTTGATGGTCTTCTTTCCTTTATGGTTTGTGACAGATGGAAGGATTTTACCAGTTCATAAGAACACAAAACAAGCATTTAATAGATTAGGAAATTGCTGCCTTAGAGTATTTCCCTAATATCAATCATTGTTTGGTGTCGCTGACCACTAAGCAGGTCGATCCATATGTTATTATTGTTAAAGCTGCACACGCTGAAGTTTATGTGAATTGATTTTTTATTCATAATCACAAATGTTACAGGAATACGATGATAACGTATTTTCGAATGAGTTATTTTCATCACAAAATTCGAAACACAATTATGATGCTTTGCACAGAAACTTATCTGATCACATCTGAGTATTACTTATTACCAATAATAAGCTGCTGGCTTCTCCATTTTTGACATCTGATTTTCATAATCATTCATTACAAAGATTAAGGGAAACTTGGTTGTTATTTTAAGGACTTGTCTTACGATCACAATTCTCTCTAATTATGCGCTACTTTGCATCATTCAGTGTTTTAAGCATACCCTTTGTTACTGCAGAGGTTATGGTAAGTAGGCTTACAAAACTTCTGATATTGTTGATTCGGGGTTTGAGCTAGTTAAGTCATATTTGTAATACTTTTGCTGTTGATGCAATTTATTGCTGAGTAGTGATGGACCTTCCTTGATGTGTACATGAGTATGTGTATGAGTATGTGTACATGAGTAGGTGTATATGAGTAGGTGTATATGAGTATGTGTATATGAGTATGTGTATATGAGTTTGTGTATATGAGTATGTGTATATGAGTAGGTGTATATGAGTATGTGTAGATGAGTATGTGTATATGAGTAGGTGTATATGAGTATGTGTAGATGAGTATGTGTATATGGGTATGTGTATATGAGTTTGTGTATATGAGTATGTGTATATGAGTTTGTGTATATGAGTTTGTGTACATGAGTAGGTGTATATGAGTATATGTATATGAGTATGTGTATATGAGTATGTGTATATGAGTATGTGTATATGAGTAGGTGTATATGAGTATGTGTATATGAGTATGTGTATATGAGTAGGTGTACATGAGTATGTGTATATGAGTTTATGTATATGAGTATGTGTATATGAATATGTGTACATGAGTTTATGTATATGAGTTTGTGTATATGAGTATGTGTACATGAGTATGTGTATATGAGTATGTGTACATGAGTATGTGTATATGAGTATGTGTATATGAGTATGTGTATATGAGTTTATGTATATGAGTATGTGTATATGAGTTTATGTATATGAGTATGTGTATATGAGTATGTGTATATGAGTATGTGTATATGAGTATGTGTATATGAGTATATGTATATGAGTATGTGTATATGAGTTTATGTATATGAGTATGTGTATATGAGAATGTGTATATGAGTATGTGTGTATGAGTAGGTGTATATGAGTATGTGTATATGAGTATGTGTGTATGAGTAGGTGTATATGAGTAGGTGTATATGAGTTTGTGTATATGAGTATGTGTACATGAGTATGTGTATATGAGTATGTGTACATGACTATGTGTATATGAGTATGTGTATATGAGTATGTGTATATGAGTAGGTGTACATGAGTATGTGTATATGAGTTTATGTATATGAGTATGTGTATATGAGTATGTGTATATGAGTATGTGTATATGAGTAGGTGTACATGAGTATGTGTATATGAGTATATGTATATGAGTATGTATCTATGAGTATGTGTATATGAGTATGTGTGTATGAGTATGTGTATATGAGTATGTGTGTATGAGTAGGTGTATATGAGTATGTGTATATGAGTATGTGTGTATGAGTAGGTGTATATGAGTAGGTGTATATGAGTTTGTGTATATGAGTATGTGTACATGAGTATGTGTATATGAGTATGTGTACATGAGTATGTGTATATGAGTATGTGTATATGAGTATGTGTATATGAGTAGGTGTACATGAGTATGTGTATATGAGTTTATGTATATGAGTATGTGTATATGAGTATGTGTACATGAGTATGTGTATATGAGTATGTGTATATGAGTATGTGTATATGAGTAGGTGTATATGAGTATGTGTACATGAGTATGTGTATATGAGTATGTGTACATGAGTATGTGTACATGAGTATGTGTGTATGAGTATGTGTATATGAGTATGTGTATATGAGTTTGTGTATATGAGTATGTGTATATGAGAATGTGTATATGAGTATGTGTATATGAGTAGGTGTATATGAGTATGTGTAGATGAGTATGTGTATATGAGTAGGTGTATATGAGTATGTGTATATGAGTATGTGTACATGAGTATGTGTATATGAGTATGTGTATATGAGTATGTGTATATGAGTATGTGTATATGAGTATGTGTATATGAGTATGTGTGTATGAGTATGTGTAGATGAGTATGTGTATATGGGTATGTGTATATGAGTTTGTGTACATGAGTAGGTGTATATGAGTATGTGTATATGAGTATGTGTACATGAGTAGGTGTATATGAGTATGTGTATATGAGTATGTGTACATGAGTATGTGTATATGAGTATGTGTATATGAGTAGGTGTATATGAGTAGGTGTATATGAGTATGTGTACATGAGTATGTGTATATGAGTATGTGTATATGAGTATGTGTACATGAGTAGGTGTATATGAGTATGTGTATATGAGTATGTGTATATGAGTATGTGTATATGAGTAGGTGTATATGAGTATGTGTACATGAGTATGTGTACATGAGTATGTGTATATGAGTATGTGTACATGAGTAGGTGTATATGAGTATGTGTATATGAGTATGTGTACATGAGTATGTGTATATGAGTGTGTGTATATGAGTATGTGTATGAGTATGTATCTATGAGTATGTGTATATGAGTATGTGTATATGAGTAGGTGTACATGAGTATGTGTATATGAGTGTGTGTATATGAGTATGTGTATATGAGTATGTGTATATGAGTATGTGTATATGAGTATGTGTATATGAGTATGTGTACATGAGTATGTGTATATGAGTATGTGTAGATGAGTATGTGTACATGAGTATGTGTACATGAGTATGTGTATATGAGTATGTGTACATGAGTATGTGTATATGAGTATGTGTACATGAGTATGTGTATATGAGTATGTGTACATGAGTATGTGTACATGAGTATGTGTACATGAGTATGTGTACATGAGTGTGTGTACATGAGTATGTGTATATGAGTGTGTGTATATGAGTATGTGTATATGAGTATGTGTATATGAGTATGTGTATATGAGTATGTGTATATGAGTATGTGTACATGAGTATGTGTATATGAGTATGTGTACATGAGTATGTGTACATGAGTATGTGTACATGAGTATGTGTATATGAGTATGTGTATATGAGTATGTGTATATGAGTTTGTGTATATGAGTAGGTGTATATGAGTATGTGTATATGAGTATGTGTATATGAGTATGTGTATATGAGTATGTGTATATGAGTATGTGTATATGAGTATGTGTATATGAGTATGTGTATATGAGTTTGTGTATATGAGTAGGTGTATATGAGTATGTGTATATGAGTATGTGTATATGAGTATGTGTATATGAGTATGTGTATATGAGTATGTGTATATGAGTATGTGTATATGAGTTTGTGTATATGAGTTTGTGTATATGAGTAGGTGTATAGTAGTATGTGAGCAGCACATTTCTGACAATTTTTCGTTTTGTAGACTCTGACCTCAGTTGTTGAGAAGGAGCTGTGTGTTAACCCAGACGAGCTCTATAGGGCCATGTGGGATGTAGCATCTCTTATGATCTGCAGCTCTCTATGTCTGCAAGACTTAGAATGCTCAGCTGTCACATACTATCCAGCACCTGCCAATCTGTGTCAGATGTCTTCCCATAACACCCTACACAGTTGTGACCATCTTAGCTCAGGTGGTGGCACTATCTCTTCTCTTCATTTCGATGATACTGGTGAGTTTTAGAGGCTTTGGTGTTCACCCCTACAGCAGGTAAACTGTCTCATCTCAGCTTTGGTATGATACGAACTGTAAATATACATCGAACAAAACTCTGTTCTCAGCCAATGTACAGGCGATATGTGATTGAAAATTATCAATGCCTATACTATGTAATCCAGTGTATTGGAATATCATCAAAGGAATATTAGCTCTGTCTTTGTTTTCAGATTCAATTATTTTTTATTCATTTAATTCAGAGTTAGAAGAGGAGTCAGAAGTACACTATGTTTTATCTGCAGCTAAGACTACATGGCACACAGCAAACCTGAGCTGTACCTCAGGGGGTGGGGATTTGGCAACCTTCCCTACTGCACAAAAGTTCACTGATTTCCTTAATATACGCTTCAGTAATATCTCTTATGAGCTAGGTAGGTAGAATGGTGTGCATCCTTGGGAAACCACACAAAAAATCAAAACTAAAATAAAGTTCATTGTTTGTGTGTTAAAAGCATCCTCGTATGTATTATGTAAACCACATCAGAACAAATTATCTGTGACTCTAAAATTGTACCATCAAGCTTGAACGATATAAACTCTACATTTAAAGCCATCCAATACATTTCACCTAAGACAGTACACTTATATATACACTGAAAACTCTAAGTCTGGCTGATGAATTTAATCAAAATATATTTAATGATGAAATTGTTGAGATTACAAGTTGTTCGCCCGATGAAAAGTTATCTAACTCTCCTTACTTGTAGTACTTATATCTTAAAGGGCAACCAGGGTTTCAAACAACTTTTCATTGATTAATAGCAGATTGCACCTTGTGCAAAGGGAACAATACAAAATCTAATTCGGATGATTATTTAGCCAGAATGCTTATGAAACATTTCATCCATTAGGTACTCAACATCAGCTAAATGGAATACCACAGAGCAGTTTCCTGTTCCTGTTATTATTTAGCCTGTGCTCTATCATCATAACAGCAATGTCTTGGAACCTCCCCTATACTGAAGTGTTACAGACCTTAGAGTCAGCAACTACTTTGAGTTTTGCATCGCGCAATGCACAAAGCTGATGCTGCCTAGCACATTCTTTACTACCCATTGCATTGCTGCGAAACCTTGGTTGCCCTTTAATCTATTATTTATGATTTTAATACCGATTCTCTTGTCGAATGATCGAAAAACTGACCCCAAATTATGATGAACCAAACTTTCATTTTATTGTATCTAAGAATCCTGTTTTGTTCTTCACAAATCATCATTTTTCTTGGAAAGAGTCAGTAAGAATACAATGAATAAATGGTTGAATGAATAGATGGTCAATCAATTTTTTCTAAAACTTTATTGGCATAACATTCTCTCATTAGAATGCTTTTCAAAATCAGCCCATCAAGAAAAAAAGGGGGAAATATTCGATCAAGATGTAAAAAAGATAATCAGAAAATAACCATTGGATTATTTATGCTTGATAGTGAACATAAAAAATGGGTTTATTGTTAAAAGCGGATGCTATAATATTATCCGCAGAAGTAGGATGTTGCTTAAACATGCCTCTCGGAATGAAGTTGGGTGGAAAATAAAAGCATTCCAGCAAAAGTGGTCTGGTTTGGATACTAATTCATCAAACAAGTTAAGATATAGGAAAATAAAAATATCAGAGCGAAGTGGTGATGAGGCCTACATGCGCAACAGCTTTGACAATGTCGCAGGTAGTCGAGGCGCAAAGCCAAATTGCCATACTGATTTCAGGTTGTATGTATGTATGTAGCTTTATTTCGACCATAAAACCATTTAGATGAGGTGACATTCAAGATTACCATTATACGTCTTCTGGTATAAAAAAATGGAGAGAGGGTCAAAAGTAAAAGGAAAAATAATTTTCTGAAATAGAAAAGTTGTGAATCTTAACAGCCAGAAGAGGGGACCTATAATAGCGTGCCTTGTGGGGTGCCATGTTTAGTCTTCAGGCTCGAGCTGGTATGTGAGCCAAGCTGTACACGTTGTGTGCGCTCTGAGAGAGAGCTATGTACGATAGACACTAGATTCTTGTTGGTACAGAGCTCAGCCAGCTTCTCTACTAGTTTTGATTTGTCCATCCTGTCAAATGCCTTTGTCATGTCCAAAAAACCTACTGGGATGGGTTTGGCATTTGGTTGATCTAACATTTCAGGTTGTCAGGCAGCTTTTCCACAGTGCCGCCATTTGATATGTGACCCTTCGTTGACTTGAACTTGATTTGGAATTGGGGAGATTTATGTTAGATGAGCAAGTGTTATAGAAATGTTTGGAATGATGGTGAAAATTAGAGGAGTGAAATGTTTTATGGGCACATATTAATGTTTTAAATTCATAAAGCTCATTAATCCTTAAAATATGTGATTTAATAAAAAGTGGAGTGGATGAAGCTTAATCTTTCTGATTTCTAAATGATACTAACAATTTTGTTGTTGAAACAACAGTATCTTATTGGTATGGGTTGCTGCTGCATTGCCCCATATCTCAATACAATAGCCCTACTTGGACATTATAAACGAATAATGAAATATGAATAAAACACATTTTGGCAGATATTGTGAAATTTTGTCGCAGGACTAAAAAATTTCATCTGATGTTCTATATAAGTTTTCCAAGTTAAATGCTCATCAAAATAGACCCCAAGGAATCTCACGCTTTTTACTTGTTCAATGGACTTTGTCGTATTCTGGAGTTGTCTTAGCTATACTTGATGCAAGACAACTCCCTATTTCCTATAACTCTGTAGGCACAGTGTTGCCTGTGCACATTCCTTTTGTGCTGTATCCTGTTTGGAGCAAGAAGCAATAATATAATGGCTCATGAAACACAAACAATATCAGTCTTATTGATGTATTACTAATTGCCATCAATACACAACACCACAATATAACAGACTTATTAAAAAATTTAATAGAGTTAGCCATCAATGATTGTTTGTTTTGGTGATTCTTAAAAACTGTATAGTTTATTTTCTCTAAATTCAAAGTTAATTTATTTTCATTGCACCATTCTGCTACTGATGTTAGAGCAGCGTTAATTTCAATTTGGTGCTGATTTAAATCCTTAGCTTCAAAAACAAATTTGTGTCATCAGCATAGAGAATTGGTCAAGAGTTTTAGTTGCATTGGCTAGATCAATAAATTAAACACAACCTTGCACCCAGAATAGATCCATGTGGAACACCGGTGTTTATAAAACATGGCTCGGAAAATATGTCATTAGTCATTTCTTGGCGATTACCAAGGTATGATCTGATTCGCTGAATTGCACACTGGTTTAAAATTTAAATGGGTTAATTTTGGAAGTAGGATGTGATGTCAAATGGTATCAAAAGCTTTGCTAGAGTCAAGAAAAAAACCTTGCACATAGTTTCCATTGCTCATGGCTGTTGACTCTTTGTCTGGGAGCATGAGATTGAGTGATTAGTAGTTTTATGTTTCCTAAAGACATTTATTGTTTTGCTTTAAAAACATTATTGTTTTCTAAGATGGCCGTAATTTGAGTATTAACCATTCGCTCAAAGATTTTGCTGCAAGTAGATATAATTGATATTGGGTAGTAATTTTTATAAGATTTAGTGCAACATTTTTTAAATAGAGTGAGAGAATTTGCTGTTTTGAAAGCATCAGAGGGCTCAGCTATTAATGGGGCTGCTAATTCAATTAGTTAAGCTGGAATGAGATCTAGTTCAATAGCTTTTTGTTGGTTTATTGCCATCTACTGTTATATGGTTACATCTATATCACCTTGTTCAAACGTGAAATTGTCGTCAGTATATTTTACTAATGAGGCTTCTGGTAACAAAGATGAATCATTATAAGCGCTGGCAAGGGTCTAAACAATTTTTGTCAAATAGCGATTAAAGATATTTGCTATTTTTAGACTGTCCTTGTGCACTGAGCCATCAGTATCATCTATAATATTTTTTAGGATTTGAGTAACCATTGGGCTTTTTTAACCTTTCAGTATTTAAAATGTTTCAAAATACTTCATTGTCTGTAGTTGACCTGAATAGTTCTTCATAATACTTGGCTTTCGCTTTGCGTGCCTCTTTTTAAAATTTCCAAGCTTTTATTTGAGGGCCTTGTTTAGGGTTTGACGGAAAAAAAATTAATCTTTTTTGTTGATCAGTTTCAAATTTTGCCAGAAATCCCTGGTTTTGATGGTTTCTTGTTTTTAATTTTTGTTTTAAAATTTTCAAAGGGTGTATGATTATTGCAAATATTCCAAAAATGTTCCTGCGAAATTGTCAAACATTTTATTGGAATCTTCATTACAGCTCAGTGGATTCGAATCGACTTTAATCAAGTCAGAAATAAAATCTTCAATCTTAAATTCTTTACTATGTACTCATAGTGTCTTAAATTTATCAGCAAAGTAGTTTGAAGGCCTTTAAACAAAAATGAATGTGGGGAGATGATCTGAAATGCCTTGGTTTATTTTTGATAAGTCATTATCATACAAGTATTATACATATTATTTTTAGTTCGCGATGAGAGGATCTGGATTGGACTTTATGACACCACAGGAGTACATGATTGGGAGTGGGTGGATGGTACTGAAGTTCCTACTGACCATGTAAACTGGTACCGTGGAGCGGAACCTAACCATGCGGACGAAGCTCAAAGTATGAATGAGCCTATTAAGTTTTGTGGGCAGTCGGGTGAGGAGTCAGTTACTGCTGGTAAATGGAGGGACACCTCATGTGTTAATGAGGCATACTATGTATGTGAATGCTAACCATGAATACTTAAGGTATGTTACTAGTGAACAGAGCCAACCTAGATATAATGGCTGATGTTGTTATTAGTTATAAATTTTTCACAATTCAACTGACCGTCTATCACACAGAAAAAGGTAAATCATCATTTATCATTTTGTAATATCTTGCCTGTGTCATATACAGCATTGTAAGAATAATTATGAAGCCAAGGAACACCATTGATAGCAGCTGTTTTTCCTTTCCTGAGGATTCCAGGATCGGTGCACGCTGGCCTCTTTATATGACATTTTTAAGTTCTGTAAGTTTTATGAGATCCCCCATGTCTGGAGACATACTTGTGTATTGTTACATAAATAGCTGAGCTGTGCGAGGTTATCGATGGATGTCTCATTGTGCATGTCACTACTCTTTGTTCGGGTAAAGTAATCTTTCTCGTTATTATGAGTTGGTGACATCTCCTTAAACTGCCTGCCAATAATTTCTGGTAGTCAGCTAGTCTCTGAAAAATGCTGAAGCCGACATTTTTTCTAGACATAAATTAAGTAAAAAATCAGTTAACCTCAACAGTTACCACATTTATAGTGAAATATCTGAAGATATCTGCGCTATGGTATATAGATTATATGATGGAATATATAGATTATATGATGGAATATATAGATTATATGATGGAATATATAGATTATATGGTGGTATAAATATAGATTATATGATGGTATATATAGATTATATGATGGTATATATAGATTATATGATGGTATATATAGAATTGCAACACTTCTGAAAGCCCAGTGATCGCTGAATGTCTAAATAGGTATTTTTCTAGCATTGGTGCCAATCTCAATGAAGAGGCTAAACTATTGTCCAATAAAAGTTACTCAGGCTTTGATAATGATAAAGCTTTCAGTTTTCCAAAATTTGCTTTTCAAGAAATTACATCGAGTGAGGTGTCTAAATATCTGCACACATTGAAATCACGTAAAACTGGGGGATTAAATCAGATCCCTGCCTTTATTTATAAAATCCTAGAGCCTTTGATTCTGAATCCATTGACACATATTGTTAATCTGAGCCTTAAATGTCAAGAGTTTCCAGATGTGTGGAAAAAAGCCTTAGTAATTCCAATTTTCAAAAGTGGCAAGAAAAGTTTGCCAAATAATTATAGACCAATTTGTAAAGTAAAGTCCTAGAAAAGATAATAAATTACCAAATTCGTGATTACCTGGAAATTAATGATCTAATAGCCTCTCGCCAATTTGGTTTCAGAAATGGAACATCCACTGATCAAATTTTAACTCAACTAGTCAACAAATTTCGTTCCCTGCTGTCAAAGCAGTGAAAGCACGAGTCAAAATTTGTCACAGTTTCTGCACTTGATATCCGTAAAGCTTTTGATTGCGTAAACCATAAGATCCTTGCCAGTAAACTGTTAACGAAACTCAATTTCCACTCTAATGCATCAAATTTAATTAAAAATTATCTTTCAAGTCGAGAGCAGGCCATGAAAGTTAATGGTTGTGTATCTGAATGCAGTCGAGTTATAACTGGTGTGCCGCAGGGGTCTGTACTTGGACCACTCCTGTTTATCATGTTTATTAACGATCTGATGGAGCTCAAAAATTGTTATCTATATGCTGATGACTGCCTACTAGTCACCAGTGGGGAAAACCCAGACATTTCCACAAAACTTATGGAAAAAAGCATTCATCAAGCATCCAGTTGGTACAGTGAAAATTGCCTTGTTCTAAACAGCGGTAAAATGGATGTCATGACCATTTCTAATAAACGTAACATCAAACCTCCGGAACTTAAATTTAATAATCTCATTTTCAAACAATCTGACAAAATTAAGTACTTAGGTATGATTCTTGATAACAAATTAAATTTTAAATCTCATACCAGTAAAATTAAACAAAAACTTTATCCAATAGTCACCAACTTTCAACGTAATAGAAAATTCCTGACACCTAAATTAGCTAAGCTTTGGTACATTGGACTTATACGTTCTAATCTGGAATACAGCTCTCCTGTTTTATTTACCACAAACGACTATGTCAAAAAAGAATTTTTAAAAATTGAGAATAGATGTTTGAAAATTATAGACTATAACAGTTCTAAAGATAATACTCGAAAGACCTACAACATCCCTGTTTTAACTTTGGGTTTCGAATATTTGTATCTGCTGACGTTTTATAAAATTGTTAATAGTTAAGTCCCAATAATTGATACCAATCTGCTCCCCGAGAAATTAACTAGTGAAACTCGGCTTGCTGAAAGTTCTGGGTTTAGACTATCCAAGGAAAATTTTAGATTTGCTTTAGCTAATTTCGGTGCTCAGAAGTTTAACGAATTACCCAATCATGTTAAGCTGAGTCAATCCCTTGCTACATTCAAAAATGCCGCTCGGAGCCACGTCCTCAAACTTCTCAATTAATGAGTCAGTTCTTATCATTTCATTTTAGCCTACTGCTACATTGTTCTAACTTTTCTTTTCCTAGCTATTGTGTATCAACTTGTGTAATGTTTTACTGCTAATTAATGCCTGCGTGTACGTTGCAATTTTACCTGTCATTGTTCTTGATTTTTAGTTACATGTCTTTTTGATTCTACACCATATTTTTATCAATTTTTCTGTTTTCTGGGTACAAGTCCTAAGGACTTATTCTTCTCCAGAATAAACATGGAATATATATATTATATGATGGTATATATAGATTATATGACGGAATATATAGATTATATGATGGAATATATAGATTATATGATGGTATATATAGATTATATGATAGAATATATAGATTATATGATGGAATATATAGGTTATATGATGGTATATATAGATTATATGACGGAATATATAGATTATAATATGATGGAATATATAGATTATATGATGGTATATATAGATTATATGATGGTATATATAGATTATATGATGGAATATATAGATTATATGATGGAATATATATATTATATGATTGTATATATAGATTATATGATAGAATATATAGATTATATGATGGTATATATAGATTATATGATGGAATATATATATATTATATGATTGTATATATAGATTATATGATAGAATATATAGATTATATGTTTGAATATATAGATTATATGATGGTATATATAGATTATATGATGGAATATATATATTATATGATTGTATATATAGATTATATGATAGAATATATATATTATATGATTGAATATATAGATTATATGATGGAATATATATATTATATGATGGTATATATAGATTATATGATAGAATATATAGATTATATGATAGAATATATAGATTATATGATGGTATATATAGATTATATGACGGAATATATAGATTATAATATGATGGAATATATAGATTATATGATTGTATATATAGATTATATGATGGTATATATAGATTATATGATGGAATATATATATTATATGATTGTATATATAGATTATATGATAGAATATATATATTATATGATTGTATATATAGATTATATGATTGAATATATAGATTATATGATAGAATATATAGATTATATGACGGAATATATAGATTATATGATGGAATATATAGATTATATGATGGTATATATAGATTATATGATAGAATATATAGATTATATGATTGAATATATAGATTATATGATAGAATATATAGATTATATGACTGAATATATAGATTATAATATGATGGAATATATAGATTATATGATGGTATATATAGATTATATGATGGAATATATATATTATATGATTGTATATATAGATTATATGATAGAATATATATATGATATGATTGTATATATAGATTATATGATTGAATATATAGATTATATGATAGAATATATAGATTATATGACGGAATATATAGATTATATGATGGAATTTATAGATTATATGATGGTATATATAGATTATATGATAGAATATATAGATTATATGATTGAATATATAGATTTTATGATTGAATATATAGATTATATGATGGTATATATAGATTATATGATGGATAAGCTCAAGGTTAAGATCCAATCTATTCAGATATTGTCGAGCACAAAGAGCCCCAGTCAAAGTTTAAGGCAGAGATGAAGGTAAGACGACCTATTGCTGTCACTGCTCACCGATGACCTCCCTACTGCCACACATTGCGAAGTGTTTATCGTTTATGTTTTGAGCTTTCAGGTCTCTAAAGTCTGGTCTGTCTGGTTTATCAATCCTGCAAAATATTTTAGATGTTGATTTTCTTCTCTCATGCTCCTATGGTTGACTTCATCTGCCGTATAAGGTTACAAATACGAAGAATTGATTACATCACACAGTGGACTTTGGTATTGCTCTGATAACCAAACTGAAAATCCCAAACTTTCCACATACAAAAAATGACAATATTGTAATCTGACAAGCCGCTCTTTGTCTGCATGTATGTATCGTTTTCTTTGATTGATCGCCCATTATAAACACAAACAGAGTTGTTTATGTATTACTCTGTGTCTTTGTTTGAAATACAAAAGCTGGTGGAAATAAATGTTTATCTAAGACAGATTATGGCTGTGACGTTGAATGTTGACGTTGATGTTAAATTGTTTCATCATATTAATGTTGTAATATGAGGTAAGCCTACGTAATATTAGGATTAACAGGATTATCATTGTTTCCCAACTTATTGGCCATTTACAAACAAGCCACAAATACATCAATCCATTCAGCCCATGAGGCGAGGTTAATTAATTCATAACTCGTAATCTATGGTCAATCTATATCTATAAAACTAGAGGGTGTTTTTGAAGCCATTCAGTCTCATCTTTGAGTCAAAAGGATCTGCTTAACTTCAAGGGAAGATAATCAGCCTCACAATAATCTTACACCAATATGGCACTCGCCTGGTAAGAGTATGATCAGCTCTAGGTTATTAGGTATTGTAGGGATTTCCATCAAAATTTTGGTGCCAAAATGCTTTTTGATATCATCCTTTAATAAAGCTACTCTACAGTAGCGTTTTGGTTTATACTCGTATTGCTGGCACCAGCAGGTATTAGCCATAGAGTTATCCCCTATAGTATTAGCACAGGGATCTCTTTCTGATACCTAAGTTTTCTAGCTTTTGTCAGATGATGTAGCTGAACTTCAATAAATCTATTGATGAAAGTAAAACACAATATAGCTTATCATGACCTCTTCATATTTTTATTCTATGACTACAGGCGAAATATCTTTTGTTTATCCCCAATTGATGTTCATTAGTAGATGGTTTCCTACCTTGCAGGGAAATCTAATCATGAATTGTTGGCTGTTTAATTGTAAACTCACACACATGCAAGTGCTTGTTCTCTATGAAATCACCGCCCGACTACTTATTAGTATCTGTTCACCATTGTCAGAAGAGAAGACAACTGGAACAAGTAAGAACAGACAGAGAGAAGCACAAACTGATCTCTCAGCAGATTCTACTCTAGGCAGACAACAAGTGTGTAAAGGATTAAAGAAGTTTTACCGCAGACGACCCAAACCAGCAGATAGATATAAATGTGTGGGGAGGAGAACTACAGGATGGTGCTGCAAAGGTAAGATTATCTACTGTCTCCATCATGTGAGCTGTGTCGTCATATAACATTCTGCACATGTGCAGCTCTGGGGCATGAGCTGATCTCTGCATATTTGAGTCTCAGAATTCTGAAGCCATTTGATCGACCAACTGCTCCTATTGCTTCTCTTTCTATGCATGGGAATCTACAGAAAGAGTTATCTTCTGTTGTCAACATTAGCTCATGTTGATTGTCAGTCTATAAGATCGTGTATGATGTATAATTAGCATTACGAGAACATCTCCTTTGTGGTAACGATAGCCTAGTCCCCTAGTCCCCTAGTTAGTCAGTGATCTACATACAGCCCAGTCAAGGTCACAAGGTCACAAGATCACAAGAGTCAGTATGGTCATATTAGCCTTGCCTCAATGTGTTTGATTTGGCCGCCTGCTAGAATCTCAATCTTAATTCAATGTGCTGATAGTTTGATACTTTATTTCAGAGCTGATAAGGTGTGAGTGTGAGAGCTATGGTAACTTTTATCGTCCGGTTAGTGCAGACAACTGTCAGTCATTCATACAAGCGACAATCTCAGGCGATGTGAGCGTCGGTACTACATTCCAATGTGCTGGTAACACTGTGTTTGATATAGAGAAGTGTGCC
Source organism: Membranipora membranacea (assembly GCA_914767715.1). NCBI lineage: Eukaryota > Metazoa > Bryozoa > Gymnolaemata > Cheilostomatida > Membraniporidae > Membranipora > Membranipora membranacea. Next base: position 25,666,643 of record OU612073.1, read on the forward strand.
TGCAGCAGTGAGATTGACACCTGTCCTAGAACCTGTCAGTCTTCACAATAACAAGCACCTGCCCAGCATCCGTCAGACTTCACACATGATGAGACAATATACTCCAGGTGTCATCAGCCATCAGCTTGCTCCTCAAACTATCTCTGCTCAATTATAAATATAATATTTATTTATGTAAATCAGACTTTGCCTTTTGTGTTACTGATACCATACCATTCATATCATTCATTAGTTTTATGTTTTTGATGAGGAAGGAAACGCTGCCGATATAATATAATTATTATTAGTACTACATCAGTTTTCTCTCAAAATGCAATGTAAAGAACTCTACACAGCGCTTATTTAAATACAATGTAAAGATCTCTACACAGCGCTCATTTAAATACAATGTAAAGAACTCTACACAGCGCTTATTTAAATACAGTGTAAAGAACTCTACACAGCGCTTATTTAAATGCAATGTAAAGAACTCTACACAGCGCTTATTTAAATACAATGTAAAGAACGAATCACTATGAAAATGACCCAGAATGAAAATGACCTGAGATGAAATTGACCTGGAATGAAAATGACCTGCATAATGAAAATGACCCGAGGTCAGGGTCATCTTAAGCTGTCCGACTCATCCCGATATTGGCAGGTCACAAAAAGTCTATTACCGGAAATGAAAATGACCCAACCAATCATAAACCTATATGAAAATGACCCAACCAATCACAACCATATATGAAAATGACCCAACCAATCATAAACCTATATGAAAATGACCCAACCAATCACAACCATATATGAAAATGACCCAACCAATCCCTGAAGGTGTTACAACATAGTATTTAACTTTTGTCATAGTTAAAGGTAAAGTATGGAATATATACATAGCTATGGTAGCAATGAACTAAACCTTTAGTTCATTGATGGTAGGCTATCTGGGGTGGGGTTATGGACCCCCCACTCCTGCCTGCCTACCAGTTCACCAATTCAAGAATTGTCATTTTTCTGTTAGAAGATTCAAAATATGTGGTGACACCTATTTGACAGGTGACACTACTATTGACAGCCAGTGTTTTTTTAGCAGAGATCACATCATTTTTCTTGTTGTAATTTATTCATAGGTTAAATCAAAATGAACTCAACCATGGCCCTTGCATATGTATGTGTATAATTAATAAATAAATATGTATTGTGTGTCTTGAATACTTTCCCATGCACAACAACATTTTCATGTACCAATCCAATCTTATCGCCTGTTGATTGTTATAATAACCAAACCAAACCAAACCAAAACAAGTTGATTCTGTGTTGATAAATCAAGTGAAGGCCAGCTGTGGACGCCATCACCGGGCTTAGAGAAGTTGGCGTCTCCACATCTAGTCTGATCACATTCTATAGATCGAGGATTCTGTCAGTGAACTCATACGTGGCTCCAAGTTGGTTTCCATACTTGTCAAAGGGGGACAAGGAGAGACTTGAAGGGCTTGAGAAATTAAGTGTTGTCCGTAAATCTTGCCATCTATGTAGAATGTCATGATGAGCGGCTTGCGGCATTGAATTTAACAGAACATTTGATGCCCCAACTATTGTATTGTATTGCATGTGTATTTTGAACCATCTATCATTGCAATAACCATCACATTAGGCTTATGAGTTGTTGTGTCTCATAAGAAACTGATAAAGCTGTTCTTTCTCTTCTCAGTCCTACACTTTTCAGCTCTATTAATCATAGGTCTGCAAGAGGATGTTCTACAAGTGTTGAATCTTATACGACTAAAAGATCGATGGCTCGGATTGTTGCTAATCTTTTTAAAATAATTTTGTGACATAGAAAATAAAAACTCATTGACAGTAGTCAAGTTTAGAAGTGATAACCGTTCTTCATAACATTCAATATCAGTATAAATAATCTTAGTGGCTGTCTTTTGTCAGTGTTCGACAATAAACTATGTCCATAATGTAGCAGAGCACACCAACCATCCATTCCACCATTACCTACATTCAAACCCTGTCACATCACAAAACCCCGGCCCTCCCTTAATTCAACACAGCTCTTTGCGGAAAAAGCCTTTTTTATAAATACACCTAACTACATCATTACCTTTTTTCTTATTGTTTCTTTTTTTGTTGTTGTTTACAAATACAATGGTCATATTTGCTCTTTGATTTGATCGGTGTTAAATATCATATATCAAAATTTCAAACTAAAAAAACCAAGAAGCATAGAAAAATATATCATAATTAAATAATAAATTACATAGCGCAAAATACTATTGCTGTTCGAAGCGCTTCTGTAGTCCTTATTATATGTTGTGCAGTAGCGTCCCGATTATCAATCTATCACAAATTCATTTGTAAAGTGACATTTATCATGTATATATCTGAGAGAGAGGGTCTTACGTTGATCGTAGAGAGGTGAGAACAATGCTCGATATCAGCTATAACATCTCATTTAGTCAGTAAATGACCTTTGTGGTTGCCAATGTTTGATGACTGAATTGGAGTAATCATTTGCTTGTTTGAGGACAAAAGTGACAAATGCACACAACATGACACCATGTGCAAAATGTAACAAAACTCTGCATAAAATGTGAAAACGTGCAAAACCCAACAACAATACAAAATTCCTTAACTATTGACCGCTTTCTGTTGCCATCATCGCTAGAAAATTGGAGTATGTGACGAGCAACATGACTGTCAAAGATATTACAGCAATCGGATAGCCTTGCCCCAGTTATTTCACCTGCAATAACACGCAAAAAATATATATGCTACTCAATGCTAATGTTGAAGTTGATATGTTTAGAGAATTATGAATAGTCATCAAAAAGTTAGGAATTCAGATTTTGTTTTGACTTTTGAGCTGCTGAAAATATCTTAAGATATCCAAAATACACAATGCTGCTATGTTATAGACAGCAAAATGTGTGGTGTATTCTTACTATGTATATTTTATCATAAAAACGATAATGTATGTCCACCATAAAATCAATGAAGAGGTTCATTGATCAAGAGTCAACATAATAGCAGCTGTTAGCAAAGTGAAACTGATACATGTGTGTAACTAGCCTAGGCTAACTCTCTTGTGTAGGGGGTTTGTAACCCCACCCCAAACAGCCTCCCAAGGCTGTGTAAATATTCCTCATTTACCTTTAACTATGAATACCTTCAAGGATTGGTTGGGTCATTTTCATGTATGGGTGTGATTGGTTGGATCATTTCATGTAGGTGTCTGATTGGTTGGGTCATTTTCATGTAGGTGTCTGATTGGTTGGGTCATTTTCATTTCCGGTTTTAGACTGATTTAATCTCCTTGCACCATTTTATATATATATGTCAAGGTCAACTTAAGGTTGTTTTCATACTCAGGTCATTTTCATTCTGGGTCATTTTCATTGTTTTCCTAAAGAACTCTACACAGCGCTTATTTAAATACAATGTAAAGAACTCTACACAGCGCTTATTTAAATACAATGTAAAGAACTCTACACAGCGCTTATTTAAATACAGTGTAAAGAACTCTACACAGCGCTTATTTAAATGCAATGTAAAGAACTCTACACAGCGCTTATTTAAATACAATGTAAAAAACTCTACACAGTGCTTATTTAAATACAATGTAAAGAACTCTACACAGCGCTTATTTAAATACAATGTAAAGAACTCTACACAGCGCTTATTTAAATACAGTGTAAAGAACTCTACACAGCGCTTATTTAAATGCAATGTAAAGAACTCTACACAGCGCTTATTTAAATGCAATGTAAAAAACTCTACACAGTGCTTATTTAAATACAATGTAAAGAACTCTACACAGCGCTTATTTAAATGCAATGTAAAGAACTCTACACAGCGCTTATTTAAATACAATGTAAAGAACTCTACACAGCGCTTATTTATCAATTTGTGTTTTGCCAATTAACTAAGGTAACTTCAGGTATTCAAGATATAAGATATTACAGCAATCGGATAGCCTTGCCCCAGTTATTTCACCTGCAATAACACGCAAAAAATATATATGCTACTCAATGCTAATGTTGAAGTTGATATGTTTAGAGAATTATGAATAGTCATCAAAAAGTTAGGAATTCAGATTTTGTTTTGACTTTTGAGCTGCTGAAAATATCTTAAGATATCCAAAATACACAATGCTGCTATGTTATAGACAGCAAAATGTGTGGTGTATTCTTACTATGTATATTTTATCATAAAAACGATAATGTATGTCCACCATAAAATCAATGAAGAGGTTCATTGATCAAGAGTCAACATAATAGCAGCTGTTAGCAAAGTGAAACTGATACATGTGTGTAACTAGCCTAGGCTAACTCTCTTGTGTAGGGGGTTTGTAACCCCACCCCAAACAGCCTCCCAAGGCTGTGTAAATATTCCTCATTTACCTTTAACTATGAATACCTTCAAGGATTGGTTGGGTCATTTTCATGTATGGGTGTGATTGGTTGGATCATTTCATGTAGGTGTCTGATTGGTTGGGTCATTTTCATGTAGGTGTCTGATTGGTTGGGTCATTTTCATTTCCGGTTTTAGACTGATTTAATCTCCTTGCACCATTTTATATATATATGTCAAGGTCAACTTAAGGTTGTTTTCATACTCAGGTCATTTTCATTCTGGGTCATTTTCATTGTTTTCCTAAAGAACTCTACACAGCGCTTATTTAAATACAATGTAAAGAACTCTACACAGCGCTTATTTAAATACAGTGTAAAGAACTCTACACAGCGCTTATTTAAATGCAATGTAAAAAACTCTACACAGTGCTTATTTAAATACAATGTAAAAAACTCTACACAGCGCTTATTTAAATACAATGTAAAGAACTCTACACAGCGCTTATTTAAATACAATGTAAAGAACTCTACACAGCGCTTATTTAAATGCAATGTAAAGAACTCTACACAGCGCTTATTTAAATGCAATGTAAAGAACTCTACACAGCGCTTATTTAAATACAATGTAAAGAACTCTACACAGCGCTTATTTATCAATTTGTGTTTTGCCAATTAACTAAGGTAACTTCAGGTATTCAAGCGAACCATTTCTTAAATACAGCAAACATGGAGCAAGAGCGTAATATATATATATATATATATATAACATATTACTGAAGATATCCGTGGATTTACTAGATGTCAATGATGTATTTTATTCTGTGTGGCATACCTGATTTGGTAGTTCTTAGAGGTTTTTTCCATCCCCTCCCTAGTTCCCTTTTACCTCCCTTTTTCCAGCTTCCTTCACCCAGAGAGTTGTTTAAGCTTTTTTTGCAATGGAAAAACTATGTTTTCCTACCTACGCAGTACATTTACCCATGCAATTGCTTATTATCTTTACCTAGCCTAACACTATCGTTAAGGCTGTACTCCGGGTTGAGAGTTCTTCCGCGTAGACCTCTTGTCATGTATGCGAGTGTGTGGTGTCAGAAAACAGCAATCTTCAGGTTGTGCATAGTACAGTCTGCTGCTGACCTTCTCACCCTGCTGCCTTAGGTCAACAATAACACAGGATAGGATAGCTTACCAATATTAAAGGTAGATTTAGGAGTCTGAAATCCAGTCAGTATCTGAATTTAATTTCATCGTTGATTTTTAGGAGTTATGCCGCCATTCTCCATGTCAGGACAATTCCGAATTTTAGTTAGATATTTGGACCAAAAGAAATGTGCTATCCCATAGCCTGTCTTGTCAAGCCTGTCAAGACAGGCTAGCTATCCCCAGCGCCCAAGAGGCAAACCCGAAATTTAAAGATTTACCGACACCACTTCAGCTTTGGGAATTCTGGTTATGGGTACTTTTGAAACTCTCTCATTCACACATTAAATTGTATTGTCACATTCTCTCAACGTTGATCAAAGCTTGGGTGGTGTCCTCTATTACACTAGTAGAGGAATTATTTTGTTGAATAAACTCAAGCTGCAAGATTCTCAAAAGTTCTGAGCATGATGATAATGATTGAGGGTAGCGGTCTTCCCTCCTATAAACTATAGCTTCATAAATATAAATAATGATTGTGTTGTCATGATTAGGCCTGTCATATAATTATCTACCATTAAGCACAGCACGGCAGGCTCACTAAGATAAGATAAGATTTATTGGTTACACAACATCAATGATGAGGTAAAACTAGTATGGTATGAAGGCTGCGTCATTTAAAATGCGAATACTGTTCGGCACAAAGCTGTTAAAAAAGCGTACAGTTCGCGATTTGCTACAAATAAAATAGTTCCTATGGCTCACATAACAGTGGTTTAAAATATGATCTGGGTCTCTATAAAAATCTGCTGCGGTTCTAAAATGCGTTGAGTGACTAGTTCCTTAATATCACAGTTGAATTTAGCACGGGTAAAGGGTTTGGGCAGCATGTTACAATCACCTTCGGTACATGAATAAAACCATAGCTCAGCATTGTACATAAGATTAGGTAAAATCAGAGTCTGGGTAAAATGCTGACACTGCTCATAGGACGGATTAAATGATTTAAATTTGAGGGCATTAATAGAGCTACACTACTCCTCCTGGATTTATAACTAGAGGATAGCACCAACCTTAGGGTCGGTTCCAATATTTGTCTATACCTAACTGAAGAAGTGAGATTACTACTTCATCTATGTTAGGTTTCAATGTTAACGCGTGAACTTGATTTAACCTAAACTGAAATCCAGTGTAAGATCATCACCATTAGAGGCTGCTATTAGACAACATTGTTGTGTTTTCTTCATTGCAGTGAAAGGAAGCAAAAGATCAATTTCCATTCAAGGCATTTTATTTGGTATAACCATTGTAACTTATACAAAAAATATGTTAGTTAAAATGCAAAATAAATGGCCAAATATCACGGCCTTGACTGCTAGAAATGGTAACCGAAAACACTGCGACCCAGAATAAATTAAAAGGAATATAGTGAAATTTTTAGCCTTTGTGAAAACTATAACAGACAGAAATCAGAGAGAAGACAACATTTTGTGTTTTGAGATAGTACTCTGATGATTAATACTTTCCTTTTAGTGGATTTTTGTTTCAGTGTTATATCACTACATCATATATAAACAATGACATTCTACAATAAAATCGAGATGACTTTGAATCTAGTATATGCAATGAGCGTTGTTCTTTATGCAAAAATATTCTGCCACATAGTAAGGAAGGTCAATGGTTTGGGTGGGAAGGTGGCCAGTAAGTAAGACACTGACGAGTATCTAGTCAATAAATATGGTCAGGACTATTACTTTATCGCTTTCAAGGCTTTATGCTTATCAGCTTATACTGAGTAATCAAACAAGGTCAAGGAACCGGCTCCATGTCATTTAAGTTATCTCCCATACCGAAAAAGAAGCTAACTCGGCTATACAAGAAGCAGCAATTTCGGTTTAGATTGCCTTGTTCTCTTGAACAAGACAATTCATACAAAATGTCTCAACCAGAAAAAAACACATTTTCTTCCTAAATGTTCATTTTTTATTCTCCCTAATTATATAACAACAATACGAATGGTGTGAGATTGAATATATTTTATATGTTAGAATCATAAAGATATACAGTTCAGAGTTGATTGGTAATGAAAACATAAGTTGTGTTATAAAAGGATTGGGGAACATAGTACCCCTGCAGTTTTGGTGAACAAATCACCACCGCGCTAAGATTCAGATTCAGATATAGTTTAGTGGTATTTTACCACTCCAGAAGTGGACTGTAGCCCACAGCACATTTTTTCTAGGGTCGCAGGCCCTTACCAGCATTTCTAGGTTCCCAACCTTGACCAGCGCAGAGAATAATTTGGGTCTTCAGACCCGAGCAGAGCATGCCAGCCAAAAGCTTGCATTTTTCGATATGAGTTGCATGTCACACCAAAAATGTATTCTCTAAATATTCTGTTCCTTCATCATGTTTATATTTTATGATCAGTACCCAAAGGCAAATAAGATCATGTTTTACATGCTTGTTAGAGTATGGAGTATCAAAGGTTAAAAAGTGATAAAAATTGGAGTATTCACTTAATGAAGGGTGGAATGAAGAACCACTTGGGAGTAGCTGGCAAAGATAAAACGTAAAATTACAAACTGGTGCTTGAGGCTCTGAGGCTACGATGACCAGGGCCATCTGTTGATTATGGAATAGAATGGAGACCAGCGCCGCAGGGGCGCCACAGACACCGATCTTAGATAGTACGAAGGACAATCACTGAAATTACTAATTCAAGGAATCTCCAATACTGGTATAACTTTTATTTTCAAGTGTCATACAACATTTCATTATTTTACCCGTTATAATATTTATAAAAGTTATACAGAAAACAATTATACTGCATGATTGTATTTATTTTATATTCTTGAATAATTAGTCTTTCATCTTTGCCTGCAAAAGGGGGCATTTTATATTTTTTTGTGTATTATTTTATCATTATAACATATAACACCAGATCATGCCTCAGGAATCGTCTTTGGTTGTTTCTAGGCTGCATCATGGCAACCGTGACCAGATATTAAAATGTTTCTTATTCAGAAATTAACGCCGTAACCCTAAACTCATACTGCTGACTACACATCATGTCTCATCATTCCTCAATACAGTTCAGATTATACAAAGTAAGTCAGCAGATACTTAGTATCCTGAATCAGCAAAATTAGTTAGTATATAATGTTTTATTAATTAGTAATAAATGAGACAAATACATAGGATTTGCTAGTGGAGATTAGTATGCTGTGTCTGTGAATCTTGAGTATATTTATCGATATCCAAACCCTATGACAGGGAAGCAGACAGGATACTTAGTGTCATAATCTCTGGGCATCTCCTTGTTAAATTTCTCTGATAACGACTTCAGCATCTCATGTTCCATCCTACAATGTGATAAACAAGGATATCGTCGATTCAAGGAATAAATTGTGTCCAAAAACTACAATGTCACTTTCAGGGACCGGTAATATGGTTCGTCTATCCGGCGATAGACTCTCAGCTGATTTTGGCTGTGTGGAAGTAATAATTGTTTTGATTTGGTTTCATTTTATTGGGTGGGAACCAGGGCGTAAAAGTGGATATGCTGAATCCTGAGGATAGACAGATTGTTTAGTAGGAATCTGTCCGTGTTTACTGATTTCCGGTTATTTACAATAAATAATTGAAATTCACACAATATCAACAACGGACATGAGTAAGCCAAGAGTTTCATTCCTTACCTTCCCTTCCTCCACACAAAAATAGTAATTCTTGGTACACACTAACAACACAAGTAAAGCCTGGTTCACACACAACACAAGTAAGGCCTGGTTCACACACAACACAAGTAAAGCCTGGTACTCACACAACACAAGTAAAGCCTAGTACTCTCACAACACAATTTAAGCCGGGTACTCACACAACACAATTTAAGCCGGGTACTCACACAACACAATTTAAGCCGGGTACTCGCACAACACAATTAAAGCCGGGTACTCACACAACACAAGTAAAGCCGGGTACTCACACAACACAAGTAAAGCCTGGATAGCACTCCTCGTTCACTCTGTCACACGGTTTGAGTATCAGATCCATTGGATCCTTGTAGGCTTGTGTACTATAGAATAGTATAACTAGGGTAACTGTGAGTGTGATAGAAGAAGTCATGATGCTCAGTGGAAGGTCCAAATTGGAATGTGAGTTATACATCGCTAACATCGTCGTGTCCGTAGTTCATGATCGGTTACATAATTACATATGGCTAGGTTCTCATCATCTGGGCGTTATGAAACCATCTATTCTACTAATAAACCTTAGCGTCGTGTTGATCGATGACGCTTCCTCTTAGGTTAATTTCATCTCGCTGTATCAAAGCTTTACTGAACAAGGGGCTGCAACTTGAGGTGATAACTCCCGAAAGAATTCAGAAATAAAATGTGAGGAAGAATATTACAAAACCAAGGGCTCATCAGTGAAGAGAGCAGGAAAATATATTTTTATATTTATAAGCTAGAGTAAAAGCATCAATTATAATTGACGACTTTAAAAGTATTATTTATATATATATATTTTATAGGTTTGTTTTTACCATCTAACTGCACAGATTATTGTTCATGCCCTTATTGTTATCAGGGACCTCCCTGCTGTGATAGACCCATTAGTCATGCCTTGAGGATTATTATTTGTGATTAATATGAGTTAAATTACTTATTTTTAAGAGCATTTCAACTTATTTCAATTTTACTTTGTCATAATTATCATCAGGACGTAGATAAGGATTACCTTGAGCCTCTTAGTGTGTGGTCACTGAACAAAGGTGTTATTTAGAGCACAGATGACATCACACAAAGAAGTTGATTCTATTAGTAGCATACTTCAAATTTTTGGGACAAACTTTGGACGGTTAGACATGATTGAAATTCTGCGGACCTGCAAACTCAATCAGTGAGCAAACAAATTCATACTTCTTAAGAATGCTGAAAAGTTATATGGATAACACCTATGTTTGAGCAGATTTCAGAGTTTGGGATTCTAGCAAAGCCGAATCTTCTGCTTTGTCAAGAAGTTAGAGTTAGAGTCATTTATAGTTTTGTTGATTACACTTGTGACCACCCCTCTTTATTCTAACTCCTCGGGCTGATGTAATGCACAAAAAACCGCTGGAGTTGGGGCAATTTTGATTCTGATGTCATCATAGTATGTCAATGTTGAAAAAATACAGTACACTTGATCAACATGACAAAAATTTTTCATGCAACCACATAATTTCTATTTTCAACTTTTATCATCTTGATAGAGCAAAAAACCTTCTTATATGTCAAAATAGTTATTCTTAAAGCTTATCTTCAGAAGTAATTAAGATTAAGAAATGCAAAACAGAAATTGGTTCTGTTGAAATTAGATTGTTTTTTGTTTCTCATAAGTTCTCTAATACTTGTCACGTACAGTCAGATTATGACCATACAGCCATTGTTCATGGGATTACCCTGCTAAGCGCTAAAGAACAAACAAGGGATTAATGTCTACCCACAATGTGGCAACAAGTGAGATAAATACTATTTCTGTAAATACGAGGATATTCTTAAATTAAAATAGAGATTTACATTCCTCTGTAAGATTGACATTCCTGAGTGAGTGGTGCTGATACTGTGAGCTGGGCCTATGAGCTGGTCGTCGTATATCCGGCTGATACTTTGTATCTATAAATACAAGAGTTGTTTAACAGGTTAATCATTCATCACTCAGAAGCAGAGTGATTTAGTCGTATATCTCAAATAAAGGAGACAAATCTGATCATCAAGAGTAATCAACAGTATGGCTATTATTATTACTAGGTAAGACATATATAACTGTTAGTACATATTCTAATTTGTTGTATTTGTCGATCTCATTGTGAAGGCATTCTGATCATTTAGCATCTACTTCCTGTTTCATACGATTGAGCCTGAGATGTATTACTGTTATAATCTGAACAAGCAGACATTTGGGTTCATAAGAATTAACTTTGAGTGCTTTAACTAAATGACCATCCCAATCTAATAAAGCAATGCAGTCCTCCCAGAGGTTTTACTGCTTTAACAGGTCCTCATTTTGATGAAAACCCCAAACATACTTTCAATAGCATACTGGAATAAGCGAGTGCAATGAGTCATGTAGGTTAAGAATTTTTATCTTAAAATCAAAAGGTTTGTTAAAGCTCAGGAAATCTTTAATATACGTTTTTGTGCTTTCAGACAGTATGTTGGTTTGATTGTTGGACTAGGACTCGTTTTTGCTTTTTTATGCAAAGCACAAACTCCAGACCATCATAGTAAGTTTATTTATCTTATATGTTAAGCCCTTGACCTTGCGTGTATGTGTAAGATTCAATATAAATGTATGTTATAGCGTTCCACAATATGTCAGGTCTTTAAACGATTTAAAGGCATTCAGACATTCATTCATTTCATGTCTAAGACATAATCATTTTTCAGTATTCAGCCCAACGGTCTATGGCTTCCATTTTTTCTTCTTTAATCTTAATTTAATTTTGTTTGCATGCTCTGGCACATTTGGGAGAAAATCATTTCGATGATAAAGATTGGTGTCAATAAATTTTTACAAAATATATAATAATATATTTGGTTTCAACTAACCAAGTGAAAATTGTAAATTGTTTTCTGCAAAGACATCGAAAAGACTTAAAATTGCTCAGCAAATATCACTTGGTTTGATGAAACATACAAGTCATTTCCTTGCAACAATTTGGACCTTCAATAAGGTCATACATTAATACAATAAAATAATTCGTATACAACAAGATTTAAAATAAAAACAATACAATAATACTTGTGTGTATATTTTGTTTTTGCAGAGCTAAGGACAGTTAGAAAGTGTCGAAAATACCGAACTTCTGTTACGCTAGATAAACTTCCAGCTGATCCTAATAGCTGCCAACAACTCAGGCGGAGACCAGATATGTACTGCTGCCCACCTGTGTGTGGAGGACTGGAGAGATTCCACCGCAGGCGACCAGAACCTGCTGAGAGATATATCTGTGAGAGGAGATTTACTATTGGATGGTGCTGTAAGAGTAAAATTATAATACCGACTGAGATGCCTATTCAAAGATTAAACAAGGAAGACGGAACAGGGGCGGCGAAGTGAATACACGGGAGCATGATTATTACATCGCTTAGACGCTGTACCATATTAGGGCTAAGTGTGATTTACTTTATGCTATGTACTGATGTTTCAGGAAATATGTGGCTGTGGTCTCATGCAATCAATAAATGATAACTGTATGGTACAAGGCTATTGGATTGGTGAGAGGTTTGGAACGTCTTGAATATAATCATGTTTTTGCAGAAAACTCAGGTTCATAGTTTATGAGAGATCAAAAGATATCTTAAAACCATGATAATATGAGTGTAAAATTGTGAGTTCTTGTCCAATGCTTGAAATATATTGGGAAATTTTTCTGATTGCAGGAATGTTTTTACTATTTTCCTTTAATTTAAACACTAGTAAACACTTTTTAATCATGTGTAACATAAAGAACAAAAATCAATTAAGATGTTAATAACAGTAAGATCTCCCTTCAAGATCACACCCTATATTATGCAACTAATGTCATATCATGTGGTAATTCTTAGGTTTCTAAGTTTGACATATAATTTCTGTTCGAGTTGATACTTGATATAACATACTGTGTTTATTTTACACACATGTCGTCACATGACACTCAGGGCTGCCACTTCAATAGACAGTTTTCTGAGCTCTGATTTAGGCCTCAATTCGGAGTTGTCCTCTCTCCAGTTTGGTACTTTTAACCCACGCCGCATAGGAAAAGCGTGCTGAAAAGAGGGTTATCTTGATAACCGCTTATAATAGGATAAAAAAAGATTTTTGATTCAGAATCTGCAGCATTGAAAACTCATATGAACATAGTTTGGGAAATAATTTTAGTATTTGGATAGTCAATTATAGCATTTTCTGCCTGTTTTGCGGACAATTTGGCAGAATTTTTCATGAGTTTCGTCACTAAAATTAAGATTTATCAACATTCAAGCCTCCAATGATTTGGAAACCCTGTCTCACAGGGTTTTCAATTGCGCAGAGTCTGAATAAAAACTCATTTTTATCTTAACATAAGCGGTTTTCAAAATAACCCTCTTTCAGCAGGTTTTTCCTATGCGGCATGGGTTAAAAGTACCAAACTGGAGAAAGGACAACTCCGGATTGAGGCATAAATAAGAGCTCAGAAAACTGTCTATTGCAAATAAATTTTAATGATATTTCATGACTAGTATAGTTTATGTACTCAAACTGCTGGTAGCAGGATTTTCTTACCACCTAAGGAAGGGATGGAGTTAATCATGAAACTACACACAGCCCAGTCATAGATTAAGCACATGGAGTAGGCTATAGATAATCTTTATTTGTTACTATAATCAACATTTTTCTATTTTCGTTCCATCTATGAAAATAGAAGATTTAATGGAAAAAGATCTTCTAAAATCAACGATTATCACAATCTGCATGTAGTCACTTGTGCATTTGGTTGTAAGCCAAGGAGAAAAGTTGACCTAATTTATTCATCACTTTTTGCGAGCTAGAAGATGAATAAAAATTTAATTTAACTCCTTACTTTACTTCTGATCGTATTGCCAGATGTGTTCTGTCTCTTTTCCTTATGATATTTTATCTGTACATCACCAGCTGCTGACAATGACCTGATTTCAAGGTGTACAAGTAGCCTGTGGAAACTAATTATAAAAGTGTCAGCAGCTTTTTTTGTCATTTCCTGTACAATTTACAAACGGTTCTGACTAGGCTTCTTATATGCAATACAATAATATTCAGAGTGCAAGATTTTGGGTTTTGTTTTGGTTATGCCTTTTAATGCTCTTAATTCTCACATCAGTGGTGACCACTGTTTCGTGTATTGCCAAAAATATTCAAACAAACACAGCAGGTTTTAACAATATAGGCATTTGTTTTGAAATAAACTTTTCTGCTGAGCAGCAAAAAACAATTAAACTTCTAATGGAATGCTCAACATTCATACTTGCCCAGACCAAAGAATAAGAGATTCTAACTTCTCGTCCAGACTGACTCTGGATTTTGCAAACTTCCTCTCTCAGTCTGGAAAATTATATGACAATGGCAGACAATATATGCCTTATCAGTCTACGAGTGGCAGCAAATTATGAAGTGAGCAACATATATTTTGAGTCTTCCCAACTTCAAACTGCAGTTGAGAGAAGTGCGGAGGGCATAACTATTTTTTCCTTTGCAAACACCTCTGCCTTCTACCAACTTGCAGAAAACTCTACCTACAAAACTGACATTTAGCTTAAGTGTTGGAGCAAAATAATTAATCTATTAGAATATTGCTGAGAGAGTTGAAATAACTTTATAGGTTGAGATTTTGGCATGTATTGATGGGAAAACACACAAAGATTTTGAACTGACTGCCAAAGAATATACCTGCAGTTGATTCCCCTGGTGTTACATGTGAAATTGTTTGAATAAAACAAGTGCTCTAAAGAGTAAATTTACATGGTTTATTCCATTGTTCTCAATGATAAAGTCAATGATAGAAGCACTAGCCAAGCACAACCAGATCTATTTTTTGTTGAGAAGGCGTCCGGGGTATTTATGGAGACACAATTGTATGTTTTATTTCAGGGAAGTCTTACAGCTTGATACTTGATATTGTACTCACCCTGCACTCATTACTCACAGCGGTTTTCATCTAACTGGAACTTTGCTCAATCTTTTTGAGTGTTACATATTGTGGAGGAAATTATCACATTGAGAATAGTTTGTATTGTATATTTGTGTTTGTATTGTATATTTGTGTATATTTGTGTTAGCCTGGAGAGTATTTTAGATTTGTATTGTATATTTGTGTTAGCCTGCAGAGTATTTTAGTATTGTATATTTGTGTTAGCCTGCAGAGTATTTTTGTATTGTATATTTGTGTTAGCCTGGAGAGTATTTTAGATTTGTATTGTATATTTGTGTTAGCCTGCAGAGTATTTTAGTATTGTATATTTGTGTTAGCCTGCAGAGTATTTTAGTATTGTATATTTGTGTTAGCCTGCAGAGTATTTTAGTATTGTATATTTGTGTTAGCCTGCAGAGTATTTTAGTATTGTATATTTGTGTTAGCCTGCAGAGTATTTTAGTATTGTATATTTGTGTATTGTATATTTGTGTTAGCCTGCAGAGTATTTTAGTATTGTATATTTGTGTTAGCCTGCAGAGTATTTTAGTATTGTATATTTGTGTTTGTATTGTATATTTGTGTTAGCCTGCAGAGTATTTTAGTATTGTATATTTGTGTTAGCCTGCAGAGTATTTTAGTATTGTATATTTGTGTTAGCCTGCAGAGTATTTTAGTATTGTATATTTGTGTTAGCCTGCAGAGTATTTTAGTATTGTATATTTGTGTTAGCCTGCAGAGTATTTTAGTATTGTATATTTGTGTTAGCCTGGAGAGTATTTTAGATTTGTATTGTATATTTGTGTTAGCCTGGAGAGTATTTTAGATTTGTATTGTATATTTGTGTTAGCCTGCAGAGTATTTTAGTATTGTATATTTGTGTTAGCCTGCAGAGTATTTTAGATTTGTATTGTATATTTGTGTTAGCCGGGAGAGTATTTTAGATACATCGGATCATACTATGCCAAGTCTCCCCATTTACCGTAAGGTCGCGTATAGGCCAGAAGCAGCCTAGCTGTAACTGCTCTATAAAAAAATGGCACGGACAATTTTTGATGGCAGGAAACTGATCGCATATTATACTTTATTAATGTTTCTTCTGAAAAATTCACCGGGTGTACCCAGTTGTAGTGGTCATATTTAGAAATTAAAAGGTGTTTTGTTTTTGCATTATATGTGTGGGGACATAACTCCTATTCTGTGTAATATTACTAATCTAGTCTTCAGGGAATTCCAGGTTGAAACTGCATTGTGGGGATATTGTTGACTTGCCAATTTTATACCAAGTAAACCTGCAGAAGTCTGCTCGTGTTAGATCAGGAAAAATTAAAAATTTTCAATAAGTATAATGTCAGATCTTTATGAGGTTAGTATGATACTGTCTTGCGGCAGCATATCCGCAATATTTCTCGAAATTGCATATAATAAGTGAAATGTTACGAATTCAATAAAAGGTGTTTCTAGGGTGGAACAACGTGCTGAATCCAATATTAAGGGTGTTCCCAGTTGTAGCGATCATGTCAGCGGCAGCGCGACAGCATATCCTCACTTCCTCTAAAAATTGCTTTTAATGAGTGAAATATTAAGAGTTTAAATAAAAGGTGTTTCAAGGGTATAATAACGTGCTGAATATAAAGAAATAAGGGTGTAACCTAGAACAAGTTTGATCCAATTGCCTGCATGCCTGTTCCTCCTGATCTACTGGTCACGCCGCGGCGTGACCAGTGGATTGGAAGCCACTTGGAATGCAGGCAAATTGACCAAACTTGGTCTAGTGTATCCAGTTGTAGCAATCATGTCAGCGGAAGATCGGCAGCGCGGCAGCATATGGCAAATTTTCTCAAAATCGCTTATAATAAGTGAAATGTTACGAGTTTTAAACAAGGGTATATCTAGGGTAGAGCAACGTGCTGTATCTAAAACTGAGAGTGTACCCGGTTGTAGCAATCATGTCAGCAGCAACGCGGCAGCATACCTGCAATTTTCTTCACAATCGGTTAGGTAAATGAAATGTTAAGTGATTAATATGGTCAGCAGGAAACACGACTAGATTTATGATTTTAACAAGATATTCTATCACATCATTTTAAAAGGTGGTCAGCGACAGCACTACATCTCAATGAGAACAAGACAAAAAGCAGCCTAGACGTGAGACAAATTTGATGTGGGAAAAAAGTGTGTGCCCAGTTGAAGAGGTCAGCAGCAGCACTACTGCATATCCCAAATATTCACACTATTGATTTTGATTAGTGGGAAGTCAAGAGTTTGATGCAGTTGACACGAGTCAAGACTATAGTCCTGGGTTCTACATTGTATATGTTTTATCATTGCATGAGGTGGTTGGTGAGAGACAGCACTACCGCATATCCCCATATCATGTCATTAGCATGTTAGGAAAGTATGCGAAGCTAGCATATCTAAGTTTTTCAGACTCTGACAGTTGGGTTTCTTTGCTGAAAAGTGAGGCACTCATTGGACTCTTTGCTCATGTGTTATGCAAAATATATCCAGCCAAAAAATGACATAAGAGGCAATTAAAAATGTTGTTTGTAATTGCCCCAAGACAGTGGTCTTAAGACCATACAATATTATACTAGTCCCATAAGAAGTTTGACATAATTCAATTGAAATTTTTCAATTAGTGCTGGTCTGATACGAGCAGACTTCTCTACAAGTTTACTTCGTGAATTAATTGCCATGTCAACAAATCCCACAATGCAATAATTTCAACCTGGAATTCCCTGATGATTAGATTATTTAGACTACACAGAATAGGAGTTATGTCCCCACACATATAATGCAAAAACAAAACACCTTTTAATTTCTAAATATGACCACTACAACTGGGTACACCCGGTGAATCGATGCAATGCTTATTATTATGGCAGACAGAAATGTATCATAATGTTTTGTTTTGAAGAAGTAAGTAGGACAGCTGTCGGCTGTGGTCAGGTCTGTGCAGTGTGGTGGGAGGAAGTTAGCATGTAACACATAGTGTGCACATTTCTTGATCATTATATTGCCTGGGCGGCTAGATATTATGGTTAAATGACAGTGGGCTTGCTGGTGTGATATGGCTAAAATCTGTGTTTTGTTTCCTAAATTAATCCAGGCCTGTTCACCAACAAGCCACGTGGTTAAAATACGCGACCTTACGGTAGGTGAGACCCTCCAGATTTTCATACCCACTTTCCACTTTTTGTAGTTCTCTCACTAGTTCCTCCAAATTTAAGAGAAAACAGCCCCATACCAATTTTTTAGTACCTCTAGGTCTTTGCACACAAAATTGAAAGGAATTGTGCTATTCAATAATGTTAACAAATTTACTTGATGTATTATAAATTGGGATGGGATGGCTTATACTGGACATTGGCAAAGTAAGGGTATGTAAGTCCCAGGGGTGATGTGTTGA
Source organism: Membranipora membranacea (assembly GCA_914767715.1). Classification (NCBI taxonomy): domain Eukaryota; kingdom Metazoa; phylum Bryozoa; class Gymnolaemata; order Cheilostomatida; family Membraniporidae; genus Membranipora; species Membranipora membranacea. The sequence continues at coordinate 25,685,211 of OU612073.1, forward strand.
TGGTAAGTGTTTAAAATGTATTACACCTCTTTTTGATATTTTAGAAATAGTACAAACATGATATTATTTGGGGCGAAATATACGTTTCAGCCCTTCCTAGTGGCTAGAAACAGAGCGTCATCAAATGAGGCACCGCCCAGACCCTTTTGGGGGCTCGCACCGCCCCAAGACCAACCAACCAGGTGGATAACTTGGGTAGAAATCTATCAGAGTTTGGCTGTCTTACATGCCCTAGCGTGTAATGAGCTTGAACTAAACCCATCAAAGAGTGTATTCCATACAACATAATAGTCTTATGAACTAGTGGTCTAATTTTGGCGACTTTAAATTTACAGCAAACTACTGATGAGGTGTGCGCATGTTAGTTCCCATCCAGCTGCAGACTACTGATGAGGTGTGCGCATGTTTGTAGTTCCCATCCAGCTGCACACTACTGATGAGGTTTTCGCATGTTTGTAGTTCCCATCCAGCTGCAGACTACTGGGCTCTGTTGTAGTCTAGGTATGCTCAGCAGCAGCCGTGACCTTAAGGCACTCTACATGTTCAGACTGAGGCAGAATACTCAATGTGCTGATGAGAGAAAGATATAACACTGATCTAAACAAGCAAACCCGCTTACAAGTCAGCACAGACAGGTTCAGCCAGCCTTTTTTAATTCATATAGTAATATGCGTTGGTATGATTATAACTGAGTATTACCAGCATCACCTCAGCCCTAAAATCTACACTATTTAATTTATGTGAAGGCCAGCATGCCATAGATGTACTCATATGGAGACTAAGAAGAATTAAAAAAATGAGTTTTTTCAACACTTCAAATGTGACGGCCATGCATGCGCGGTCAGTTACATTATCATGTCACCATGTCTATAGATTACTTATGTATTACTTCTTGTAGTTGGCCAGTGTAACTAGAACAGTTTGTAAAACCTATTTTTATCATAAAGGTTTAATAGATTTATGTACTGGAAAAGATATTTGTATGATTTTCTGTTTCTTTGTTTCAGATTAATTTGTTGTCTTTCGCTGTATTGTTTCCGATTATCTATAAGGTAAGTTCAGCACCGTGCTCAATGTTCTGGTATGATTGCCTCATTATCTCTATAATCACATTTTCTCTATCAGATCAGATCTCAGCTAAAGTTTGTATTCTGGGATTGTTATTGTCCTGACACATCGTCTATATACTAATATGCTCAGCCCTTATGTTTCTTTTGCATTTGAAATACAATTTAGGACATGGAAAGAAAATATTGTACAGGTATTATTGAATCTATTTATTTAGCACGCAATGGTAGGATGTGTCACAAATATATAACTAGATTACTCTTATATAAAATATAAAACTAGTTTACAGAGGTATAAAATAAGCTTCTCTGGATGTCTAAAATACGCAGCAACTCTCGACTAAATAATCATGTAAATAATGTCTCTAAATTCTCATGTAACACTTATTTGAGGGGAATTGATTTGAAGAATATTATTTAACAGCTCTTCACTAATTCTGACAGGAATTCTGATTGGTGCTCTATATGTCGCAATCATTGATGTAACAAGTTTTCTGTTTCAATGGCTGCTGGAGTGCCATGATCTATCGGTGCATGAAGTGAGCTCTACTGAGCACAATGAGCTCTACTTGGCACAACTTATGGAGTAAGAAGTTTCCTGGCGGTCATCTAAATAGTAAACATTCAAATATTAGATCATTTGATGTCAGACTCAAACAATGGGCAGCACAATATTAAGATTAATATAAAGGTATGATGTTTGCAGGACGACTTTGAATGTATAAAGTTATATAAACTCACCTGTTTTGTAGTAATCATATGTGGTGACAATTCCTGGTTTGCTGTTCTTGACCACGATCTTCTTTTCAACCTCAACATTGAAACACATTTGGGTTCTTGTCAACTACAACAGAAAATAACCCATTCAGTTCAGTTTATTGCTTCCTCATGTTTGTTTACTAGTTACTCATCACCATGTCATATTCAGTTTCTTGACAATGGAAATCCCTGAGTGATTAACTTACCCTGGAAACATAAACTTGAACGGAACCATTAGGATCAGTTTCTGTCCTTTTTATAGCGAGTGCTGAATTACTGACGAGGCTGTTTAGAACTTCTTTATCTGCTTCCCAGCCTGTCTGCATTTTAATCTCTATTATAGCCATGTTACTCTCTGTGGCTCTGGTGAGGGACTGAAATCTGTGAATCAAGAGAAACATCATCACTCCTCTGTTCAGAGAGAAAGTTAGTAACACAAGAAGAAATGTTTGAGATGGAAAACAGATATGAGGAGACAACAGGGTCAGGGGAAACAACTCCCTTTATATACAAACCTCTTAAATAACTACACCAAACTACGATACCACTCTGTGAAACACCTTGATTTTAATTTAATACAAGAATTATTAAAGCTCTATAACAGTTTGGGGCTCGGGAATGAGTTTGAAAGTAAAGCCCTAGGGCTAGGGTTATTATAACAGGTGGTTGTGGTATTAGGGTACGCCTGTTAAAACCACAAAGCAAAGACATGAAAAGGTGACAGTTACATCACACAGGGAAAGCATGAGCGGGGATATATTCAGCTGGAATAAGGGAGGAGCATCTGTCTATCACTATGACATATGAGGGAGGTAAAGGATGGGTGGTGAAAGTTCAATTTGAACATAGAAACATCTGCAGAGTTGAAACATAGATCAATTTACCCTTCATCTTCCATTGTGTCGGTGCCATTTGTGGAGTTTCCCATCGGAGGATCAAAGCTGAATTTTAATAATATATAAATCATCAGCGACAAAGATCACAAACCTGCTGGCTTGTTTCACCTGTGAATTTGCTTTGATGAGATGATTTCTCCATACAGTCAGTTTTGCGGTGAATTAATTTTAGATTTTATCACTGCTGAGCGGATGATAAAAACTATAAATAAACTCAGAGTCTATTTCTAGGATTTAGACTTTACACAATGTAAATTCTGGTTATTTAATTTGGATATGATTTCTATAGGAGTATGTTTTATAGTTACCTGGAACAAATGTAAAGGCGTTTTCTGCTGCATGGCTTAACTTCGTCACTTGAGTCAAACACGAGAACATTAGTCACGAAAGGCTGTCGATCAGAATCAGAATCTTTCACATTATACCTAACATTGGCCTACAAATAGATAATATAACATTAGCCTACAATAGATAATAGTTACATAACATCTAAATAAGATAAAATAGTAAAGCTTTACAGATGATGGCTTTATAATAATTATGTGTCAAATATCGTCCATTTTGCAGGAATTGAGCACAAAACGCGTAAGACAAATTCATAGATTTTACAAGGGCTAGCGACTTCATTTTTGGTTGCCTAATAATTGAGATAGTGTTTCAGTAATTACAGACATTGATCATAATGGAGCTATGAGAAAACGCTTACCTGGAAAAGCAAGCAGCCAGAACCAGAAGCAGTTACTGTCAGGGCTCTGACAGAGTCCACTCTCTCACTAAAATGTACCAAGCTGTTAGCTTTATTCACGGAGAAGGCTGCCACCTGTGTGTGTGACCTGTCAATATACTGGGTAACTCTGACATCAGCCATCAAGTTGTCCGAGTACAGACGGGCGCCTGCTTCAGCAAGAGCCTGCATCCCGATAACTGTGTCCTTAAAAATGGATTCGATCAATAATAAAGTGAGTAATTATCGGTGGTTAGGAATGTTTTGTGGACTTTAAGAACTTGATGCATAAAATATACGGTAACTGTAAATAGCTGAACAGGCTGAACAGACTGAACAGAATTTCTCAGACTACTATTTGTTTGATTCTTTACATGGTTGGCTAATTTTGCATAAGCATGGACAATTCCTTATATTCTGCTCATTAATTTATTTATTTTAAGTTTGGATTTGCTTTGGTTTCTTCCAATTTTATTCACAGTAAGTTTTTCGGCATTACACTAGTGAATGGATGGAAAGTAGCTTGTCTTGGCAAGCTTCATTGGGGAGGAACTCCTAGACCCCCCCCCCCCCCATACAAAAAAGCTGGTCAAGACTGGCTATTTCAGCTGGATAACGTTTCCGGTTTCCTGAACACCATCAGATTTTGTCAGAATTGGCAAATTGATTACTACATTTGCTTGGCCTAAATTGGTTATATTAGGTGCCAACAGGAACTTAGTGACTCATTAAAGGGCAACCGAGGTTTCAAACAACTTCTCATTGATGGCCATTGATTAATAGCAGATTGCACCTTCTGCATTGGGAAAAAGACAAAATATAATTTGGATGATTATTCAGCCAGAATTCTTGTGAAACATTTCTTCCATCAGGTACTCAAACTCAGCTAAAAGAGAATACCACATAGCAGTTTCCTGTTATTATTTAGCCTGTGCTCTATAATTAAAGTCTTGGAACCTCACCTAAACTGAAGTGTTACCCAGCTTAGAGTCAGCAACTACTTTGAGTTTTGCATCGCATAATGCACAAAGCTGATGCCGACCAGCACATTATTTGCTACCCATTAATGCATTGCTGCGAAACCTTGGTTGCCCTTTAAATCATTTGGCTAGGATGAATGTGTTTGAGAAGTGATAGTCAGCCAGAGCAAAGAATACAAATAATAATTTTAGTCTGAGAAATTCTGTTCAGCTGTTCAGTTCGTTCGGCCTGTTCAGCAATTTACAGTTACCGAAAGGATAGAAATAATAATTTTAGTCTGAGAAATTCTGTTCAGTCCGTTCAGCCTGTTCAGCAATTTCACAGTTACCGAAAAAATACAAATCATAATTTTAGTCTGAGAAATTTTGTTCAGCTGTTCAGTCCGTTCAGCCTGTTCAGCAATTTACAGTTACCGTAAAATAAATTATTTTTCTTTTATCAAAATGCTTTCAGAATTTATATACTGATATAATTCAATCAAAAGATTATTAGAATTGCAGTCTGGGGAGTTATTCCACAACTTGAATGAAGCTGATTCCTAAATATACCCAGCTTGGCTTGATCAACTGGGTTGTTTAACCAGATTTTATGGTTTTCGGGTTAAGCTAAGGTTAAGGGTTAAGAGACTAAGGCTTCTCAATATCTGCTTATATTCTCAGTATGAAGTCCTGGATATTTGTACTCTTCTTTGGGGCACAATCTAACTAGTTACCTGTGTTGATGAGAAACCTCCGTTTCCGTTTCTCTGCTTTGACAGCCACTTGACTATACTAGGCACATCAGAGGAGATCTCGTTATAACTTCCCATGAGTAGGGTGGTTAGGAGAGCATATGAGGTGGTCTCTACATCTGCTGATACTGGTCGATAGTACCAATATCTACCATATCTATTACTCTCATCTGACCACTGTGCTCTCCAGTAGATGTTATTACTCTCTATAACAGGTAGCATTTCATGATCACAATATATAAGTGTTTATGTGATTATGGTCGATTATGGTCCCTAACAAGGAATTTATTGGAAGTGACATCCAAATAAGTTATGAATTCAGTGTATAAGCAATTCTCAGTTCATTAAAAGTATTTTGGCTTCAAGTTGCTGTAGAGTTATCTTCTCATTTTCATACAATTTGTTCTCATTATGAACTAGAAGTTATCCCACTTTGCCCAATTTTACATATCCCGTCCTTGTATCCGGCTAAACATAGAGAATTCTTTACAGAAGAAGAATCTAGGATCAAAAATTGAACGTCTCCAAACATTATAAATTTTATCAGCATACAAGTTCTTCCTGTATACAGGGATTATTTCAAACTCCAAGCACCAAGCAGAACAATCAATTGTGTTAATGTCGTTAAAAAACTCTCCATTAACCCTTATACTTGCAAGATAATAATAGAATAGATAGCGATAGATATTTGATTTACAATTTCCAATCCAAATTCAATACTACTGCTTTTAATTTTTGCTGGACTGGGTAATAGTTTTTGAGCGGTTGGATTAAATGAGGTCGCATAATTCATCTACTGGTACTTGAATCAACCCACCTTAACCAGTGATACGAACAAAGTTTGAGCCAGGAATACCCATCAAACAATTATAAAATATTTTAATCCTACGAAATACACAAGAAGGTCTGACACTATCACATTTCAAACAAGGATTAATCGAGGAAACAATGTCAATTAAAAATTAGTGAAGTTTATCAGGGTTGTAAAATAAATTACTGTCTTTCAAGCAAAATGTTTAAGAGTAGATTGGGCAGTGCTTCTGATTTGAGCAAAAATAAGTGTCACATTTCAAATCCCAAATCCTTCCCTCAAAGAAGCCCTAATAGTAGTAGTATTGATATTATAGAGGCATATTATATCAGATATAAAATACTTTCTAGTTACTATTCGATTATGATCAGGTAAACACCAGAGAAGGCATGACGGGGATTTCATTTTGCAGCTTAATTTGAGCTAGAATATTCCCAAATGCAGTCACCAATAGCTCCTTGGCCATATGCCATCAACAGCTTGAAGTCAATATGGTTAGTTGGGTATCCAGATAAATAAAATCACAGTATGAAAGGTATTTACTATGGTATCTACCTGTCATGAGGATATTATTGTTCACTGTGTTGAGGGCTGTGATGCCATACAGAGAGCAAGGAGTTACAGGTAGCGCTGTCACAATTTTGTATTTGGCTAGGACTGCCTCGATTCTGATTGTGGCATCGATTTTCCCAATTTCAATTTTTCGATTTTACACCTTCGCTTTCAACCAACCCTTGTCCCAATTTCGATTTTCCATTTCTCCTTATCGGTTTCCTTACCGATCTCCTTTTCGATTTTAGGTATCGATATATAGCTATAATCTTTGAGATTAGTTAGTGAGTGAAGTGTGACAAGGTATTGTGTGAATGAAAAGAGGAATCGTAATAACCATATATCAACCATAGTAACCGTGACAATGAATTTACGGCTGTGCAATCAACTTCAGCTGTCACCTTATTAAATCGCGATAATGAGGTGTGATCGATTAGGTATTCCCGATATGAATGTATCGTGACAGCACTAGTTAATTAGCCACTAAATTATTAGCCATTGTTTTGTTAGCCTAATGCCAGCAATCACTACTAGTATGCCTACCTGTAAATATGAGAGCACTACATAGCAAATCATTTGATTGTAGGACTATACAGAGAGACATTGCGACAACGCAAACCAACACAATTATGAGATTATGTCCACTTAATCTTGTCACCAAACAATAGCTCATGCACCTGTTTTTAAAACAATTTTAATTAGCCACACAATTACACATCATTATGAAAAGCAGCACATGATAACCCTATATGAGAAGAATGCTGTGTGTATAGCCTCTGCTTACAATTGAAATTGCTAGAATAATAAATTATGCTGTGTTAAACATTGTCCAGCTCCTATCTCAATTTTAGCTTATGAATCCCTATGCTCAGTACCAAGACATGCACATATTTTGGTAACCTTCCCTTTATCATAATAGATAGATTGCAATTCAGTATTCATAGATCAGTTTCTTGCAAAAATCTATAATCAAAGAGTGACCCATGCCTGCCTATTGTCAAGCCCAGGGGACTAACCAAACCCATGACCTCCAATACATGCGTGCTTAGCGACTGACACTCTTAGCGTATACCACCAACTTCTTAGCATGCTTTTTGCATTTATAAATAATCGAAGCAACTAAAATATAATCTATTTTAGCCACAATTTCTAATTTTAAAGATGCATTGTAGTTTGACTAAATAAGCCATCACAAAAGTACAAGGAAGATCTTTTCGGACCGACAGAGTCAGTATATTGTGGAGGCATGTGTCATATGAGATTATAATAATATTAGTAACCATTCATGTCATGGTTTCACTGGCTTGCTATGCTTGGCTCAGGGAGGCTCTACTGGTCGTGGAGCAAGTCAATTGAATAGTATAAAACTCATGCACTTTCCCCGACAATCTGTTGTTTGACAAAGGCGAGCTAACCTATATATACATGGAAATTACAACTTAACTTCACATGAATAAAAAATCTTGTTGAGATTTTAAACATTGAAATAAGATGGGAAACCAAACAAAACCAATTTTGCCCAAGACTCATTTCCACATTTGATGTTGAATGATGAGATTTTCTGCTAAATTACTCGATTCGAATCAGTACCATCAATAATTTATTTTATAATCAGAATATTTTGTAAAATGTAGTGTTAACAATTTATAATCTTTGGTATTAACAGTATTAGGCAAACTGTAGTGGATTATAATTGTACTTGTGGCATTTGGGAGAAAGGATTATTGTGCCTCATACATTGATTGAATTAAACGCTTGTTATAGATGGGGCTTTGTTTAGACAAAGAGAGTATATCAAAGGCTAATGTCTCTGGCGTATTGCGCAATCGCTAGCATACATCAGGCATACTTTTAAAAAATAGATATGCATGTTACATTTTGCTTGTATGCAATTTGCAATGATGCAAAAATTGTCATTTTTGGACAGCCCTATTCTAAACGACCAAAAAAAATTTGGAAGAAATCGGACTATTGGAAGTAGGTTTGCGATACATTACCTTGTTAGTAAAGGCTGTTTTTTGTAGATTTCTTTGAGAAAAAATATTTTTTAAAATATTATTGTTGCTCATTGGGTTTATATTGGTATAATGCATAATTACATGTGGGTCTAGTTCACCTATGATAAATACACTTCCCTAGAGTGAAGTTCAAAGTTTGGTCAGGAGGAGATAATCACTAAATTCAGCCAATACTTTTAATGAACTGAAGATTCCTCACTCACTCACTGACTCACTCGATAATTTTGTTTTATTATATTTATCACTCATATCATTTCTCAATAAGTCACTCACCCCTAGTTGCTAGTCGCTTGAGTTGACTGAAGGCAAATGATGTGTTACTGTGAGAAGTATCGTTCAGAGCATAAGCATATGCTACCATCGAGGCTGTGTAAGCATTCTCAAATCTGCTCAATCCGAAGGTTTTCTCATACATACACTGAAGAGCTAGATTAACTGTGTCCTGTACCAAATTGAAAACATTAACTTAATTGTTGCTATATTATCGCTTTCTTTCAACAAAAATTTTAATTTAATCCGATTCACAAGTGGCAGTCTTGCAACCAATTTTTTCCATTCCATTTTTCATCAATACCTAAAGAGCCTAAAAATTATTACCGTTAGAAATTTTTGATTTTCGACTTGTTGGAACTGATCTTACCCTAGATGTCCCATTGATGTAAGAAGTTGGGCGAGCTTCAGCTTCAATAATGGCAATGGTCACATAAGCAGTCAGTGCCACATTGTTTGGGTTTCGTCCTAAACCTCCCTGCATCAGTTTGTTGTGGACCATTCCAAGCTTGAAAAAAAAACAAGATATACATGGGTTTCTTTTCAGAATAATGGACTTTTTTCAGTTGATGACTGTTAGTAGTAAGCCTATGGGGGAATACCAAGTTGGGAGAGTAATTCAGTCACATGGTTCAACCTCAACATTGTGTTTGACAGAATTTTAGAAAAACAAATGGCAGTTGTGCTTGCATTCACTCTACATTATTCATGGACAGCGTTTTGCATATGATATTATTCTCTACCTGGGGGAAACATCCATCTATGCCTTGGTTGTTCCTGAAGAAGTTGATAGTCTGGCTTTGCAGAGTTGAATCAATGAATATAAAAGGTTTGGCTTGTGCAAAACTCTTCATCACAAAAGCTGAGAGCCATGTACTACCGACATCATATCGGCTGTTGTGGTAACGATTTGGTCCAAATGCACTGAACGACCCGTCCCTGTGTCTGTAGTTTAATTCTCTCTGGTAACCTGTGTAACCAGAGACAATATAAATTACTTCAATATTTATATTCTATAATAGCACTCAAACATGATTTTTTATTAATATGAGCACCATTCATTTTTAATTAATTCAGAAGATAATAATTATTGTTATAACATTGTCCAAATTAAAAATTGAAGAAATGTTAATTGGACAAGCAGGACCATCACACAATATTCAAGCAAGAACAGATCTCTGTTTTCTAAGTTTTCACACCTGACTTCATGAATCGGATTGCCTTCTCTCTGATACCGGTGCTGTCTTGCTTTGTGGCTTCGAGATACTTGAGTGCAAATATATTCGGTGCAAAGTTGATCATATTCTGTTCCCCACAACCATAGGGCATCCTGAGAAGATTGTCTATATTATCTAGAGCCGGTCCTAAGATATCACCAACAACTCCAACAATTACTGTGAAGGGAAACAATAGGCTTAGTCAGTCAAATATATACGCCTAATATCCACATATATGGTATATTATCTAGATCGGGTCTTAAGATATCACCGACAACTCCAACAATTACTGTGAAGGGAAACAAAAGGCTTAGTCAGTGAAATATATACGCCTAATATACAGACATATGGTATATTATCCAATATTTTAATACTCAGCAAAGAAAAAACAGTGACACCACAGATTCCTCATTGACCTCAAATATAATCATTTTTCTATCTTCTTACTTTAGGATTGCTTTTTGTCATCAGATTACACATCAATTATATGATTCATGTTTGATGTGCTATACATATTCTAACCCCATACCTCTGTCTGGACCGTTATTATTATGACCCCATACCTCTGTCTGACCCGTTATTATTATAACCCATACCTCTGTCTGACCCGTTATTATTATAACCCATACCTCTGTCTGACCCGTTATTATTATAACCCCATACCTCTGTCTGACCCGTTATTATTATAACCCCATACCTCAGTCTGACCCGTTATTATTATAACCCCATACCTCTGTCTGACCCGTTAATATTATAACCCATACCTCTGTCTGACCCGTTATTATTATAACCCATACCTCTGTCTGACCCGTTATTATTAGAACCCATACCTCTGTCTGATCCGTTCACGAGTACATTAGAAGATGGTAGAGGCAGTGTGTAAGTCTCTCTGACACTTGTACTGACTACAAAAATAAAAATACAATCACATATATATAGTCTATAGTTTCAGCTAATGATCCAACTTTAGAAAAATGAAGTTTGAGGAAACCTTTGCTACAAATATATTATTCTGAGCTCAATATTAATTGTTACTAGAATAGAGTTGCGTGGTCTTACCGTTTCCTGTACATATGAAGTCACTGACTGTATACTCTCTGGCGACTCCTTCAGGTTCGACAATAAGAGGTTTGATTACTGTATCACTCAGTGCAGTAATACTGCTCATGTTAGATCCTGGTGCACAGACTACTAAATCTACTACCTCAGCCTGTTAACAAGGAGAGTAAGATATAAGTTCATGTCGACAACAAACATAAACATCTGAGCTACAGAATGTAAGTAACTCAACAAAGTTATTATTTGATGATTTGTCGATTATGATATACTATATAATATACTTCCTTGTCTGTGAGACAATATATACCGATGCTGTGGTTTGGTGCGTTTTCTTAGAAGTGCAGCATACAAATGGTACATCGAACAGTATATCAAACGCTATAGCAAACAGTATATCAAACGCTATAGCAAACAGTATATCAAAAGCTATAGCAAACAGTATATCAAACGGCAAGGGAGAATGCCAGAAATTCTTTGATTGACTCACATTAACAGTGACATTAGTGGTTCCTATTCGGTTGAGAATGATTTCATATTCTTTTGTGACAGTTTCGCTGCCGCAAACACATACTGCTGAAACATTGCTGCCTACAGCTCCTGAAACAACCTGGAAATCTTCTGATTCCAAAACAGAGAACTCGACCTGTAAAAGTGCCACTGATATGAAAGGAGGTTTTTATATTATGATTAAGCTGCGACACCTTGTACATAGTGCACTATAATCGTATCTCTTGCATGTGACGGTACATTTAGCCTGACATTTTGATGGAATGGCAGGACTACCCGCATCAACATAAATGCTTACCGTGAGGCATTCAGATAAGTAATTAGATACTGTAACAGTGATAGGAATTATCTCTCCACGTATTGCTGAGTAAGGCAGATTGACTGAGACAAAGAAAGGCTGGAATGCAGTGATATGAATAGGAGTTGCGACTCCTAACCCATCTTCTTCGTTGTTACACATGGCATTTCCGACCCACTGTGTGATGGTATGAGGTAACTCTACTTCAAGACTTGCTTCACCCATAGAGCTGTTTACAATATGAAGAGGAGACACGTATATATTATGATGATTGGCCCGAAGTGAGTCGTGTATTGCCATACAAGGTTATTTCAAACTGATTAGAAAGGAATTTTGAACTCACTTTGTTGACAAAATCACTGCATTTCGCACCATTGCAATACCTCCCGGAATGCACTGAGCTGGAGGGTTTAGTTCGCGCTGAGCTATGCGAGCTACAGCAGGCTGACATGGCTGAGCGGTTAGCATCAAAGACTACCATTGAAGTGGCCCAGTGTCAAATCCCAGTGGTGGCAAGTTGTTTTTGATGTTTTCATCTCAGTTCTATGTATGGTAATGGATGCATATTATTTAGAGGGCGAGCCAAGAGGTGACAACTCAGCTCAATCTGAGAAGACCTCAAAATCCACATGGAATTATGGCGATTGTAAACTGAGAGTAGTGTTGAGGAACACTACGCAATTATATTTCAATTTGGGTCTTGCCCAAACACATCCTCACTGAGAAATGAACACGCACATCGTTCAATATTCTATTAAATAACGGGTTATCAATACTGAATAGATATAAATGTAGTCGCTGTTTTGGTCACAAGTAACAAATCATAATTTAGGATGGGAACTAGGTAAATTAAACAAAGCAAAGACCAATTTTATACCTGAGAGGCTTGCAATAGTCGTTGCCACTCGACTTTGAGACAGATTTTTAGTGTGTGATAGAACCACCAAGAGGCCTAGCACATTTTTCATGGATGGTTCCAACATATTTGGATGTTTTTACATGGATACACCATTTTAGTTTTTTTATACCAATTCAGGAGTCCTCAACCGACTGTTTTGTTTGATACACAACGCATCAACAATGGCATACTAAATAAATCCGTAAATCTGTCTGATAACTCATATTATACTCATAACTCAAACTCACTCAGTATCGATAATATCAAAGAGCATAGTCTCTGGGAAATAATCCCGAACATCTACTATCTGTAGTACAGGCGTAGCTTCTACAGCTGGAGCAATATTACCATCAATACCTACAGCGACAGCAGAAACTACAGTGACAGCAGAAACTACAGCAACAGCAGAAACTACAGCAACAGCAGAAACTAGAGCGGCAGCAGTAACAATGTGTCTAAGTATATTTCATTATCAGTCAAATTCAAGTCACTTCAATTGTATTGACAAATTCAAGATATTGAATTCAATGACAGCAGTTTTGAATACAAAGTAGTCTGAACTACTTTGATAAGAACTAACAAAAATTTATTGTGTTTGGTGTGCATTAAATACCAATTATGAGACTTTCCTACCTCAATTAGAATTATTCACATCACTTTGATGGGCATTTTTGCGCAAACAGATTGTTCAGGTGAGGCAAAACCTTTCTAAATAGTGCACTTTAGTCTGAGTCAGAATTTGTATTGTGTAACTCACTGACCTGCTGAACCCGACTGACCTGGTGCTCCTTCATTACCAGGCTGACCTGCAGGACCTGGTTGGCCTGGTTGGCCTGGTGCTCCCTGTGCTCCTGGTTGTCCATCAAATGCTGGTTGACCCGCAGCACCAGGTTGACCTGCAGCACCAGGTTGACCTGCAGCACCAGGTTGACCTGCAGCACCAGGTTGACCTGCAGCACCTGCAGCACCAGGTTGACCTGCAGCACCAAATTGGCTTGGTGCTCCTGGCTGGCCTGCTTGTCCTGGCTGGCCTGCTTGTCCATCAAATCCCCAAAACCCTGTAATTTCAAAATTCCAACATAGGACATAGACTTGTTTGAATTGATCACATTGTCTAATGTTCTACCAGGGGTCATCACATCAGATGCAACATCATTTAACATATTATACTGTTTCTTTGTAAGGGCCAAGTATTAACTTGACAGTATTGTTCATGGTATAGGCTAAGGTTAAACTTTGCAAGCATAGCCCTATTTTTGGATTATGACTAAAAGCGCAAGCTAATCACGTAGATGTATTCGGTTAATGAGAGTCAAATTCAGCTGTCCTTGATTATCAAAGAACATCACAACATTTCAAAAACATTGTGGTGTGCCTTGAGTGCCAGTTTTGTTTCATTTCATTTATCTCATTATTTTGCTGAATTGTACTCACATCTTGGAGTAGTAGTAGTAGGTCTGAGGGCCACAAAGCGTCTTGTACATGGTGCCGTCTCTAACCTAAGATTTGATGCTACAGTGAGGCCACTCGTTTCAAACCATTTATGAGCATCCCGCCCGTAGTATTGGTGTGGATACTGCCAGTAGGATCTATAACCATCATAATTAGGTGCATTGGGGTGTGTTCTCTCACAGTATGTGTTGGTGTTTCCAATTCCTCCGGAAATACTGTAAATAAGCCAAGATTGACATGAGATTTATGTAAGCCTTCAAATTTTAAAATCTGGTGATGGAAGATTGCACATTGGATTATTTTATTACAAATTAGCCAAATAACGATCTGACTTTGTTTAAAGTTTGATGAAAAATCCCTTCTCTCCCAAGCTTTTAGTTTTGCTCCATTAATAGGTTTGTTCACCAAACTTTACAGCGAGTTTCATTATGAAACTAAACCACATATACCTGTAAGTTGGCAGAAGATATTGTTCGAGGCGTTTAACCACAGAAGACAGGGTTGGATAATTCTGTCCTCCCTGTATGAATACGCTCTTATCGATAACACCGTATCCGCATGTTGAGTTTGCACTGGTGTTGAACGACAGCTGAACAATCTCACCTGGTAGTGCTTCTGTCTTACTAAATTTCAGGCTGACCTTAAATGTAAGAAAGTTCAAATTCACACAGCATAACCAGCAGATTGAACCAAAATAAAAAGAATTAGAAATTAATTATTGGTCATGTTGAAAAAAATTGTTTTCATTTAACTCTTTGAAAAGCCAAAGTGTCACTTCTCAATTATACCTGAAGTTGAGCTGGAAATGTATTGCCAGTGATGGTTTTTGTGTTTTTTTTAAACGCATCTCATTCTAAATTCTTTTACAAAAATACTATTTCGATTCAAACTACTATTTTCTATTTTATCTCAAAAGTAGGGTAATTCCTGAGGGTAATTCCTGAGGGTATATCATTGTCTCCTTGTCACATTATTCACGTAGTAAAATGGGTTTAAAGACATTCAGTGTTCCCTTTCACTCCTCCCATCACTACATGTATAGTTTGAATATTCTGAGTCTTGTTATGTTAGAATATGATATATTACCTTGTTCTCTGTGCAGTCAGGTATGGTGAGTTTGAGAGAATCTGAGACCACTTCACCATCAGGTCTCACATAATACACAATGAGACTACCACTAGGTGATATGTCTGATGTCACAGGAAAACTGACTGTGAAAGAGCCTTTGTGTGTAGCAGTCACTGGATTCAGACCTGGGTTAAAGTCTAAAAAAATTTGAAACAATATTTTGGCATATTTGCTAATGTGTAACTGAGAGAATCAAATCTATTAACAGACCAACAAGATAAGGGTTGTTCGATCGATTCAGATACTTCATGCTGATTGATTTGCTACCAACTGCTATTTTGACTCAACGCCTACACTTCTTGGTGACCATTGAAGGACTGAATCATTTGCAAATCACACAAGAGCGTATGCATCATAATTTTGAGCTTAAGGTCAAGTTTTTGTAAAAATAACCAAAACAGACTTGCAGCGAGTTTAAATGTTTTCAGTTGGTCTTATTGTGTTATCAGCTCAGTATTACTGATTAAGGAGCTCCATTAAATTAATTGATCACAAAATAACAGGAGGCCTGACATGAACCTAAATTCATACCATCTGGTTTGTTTGGGTCTCCCAAAATGGGATTCCTCTCATCCTGTCCTGGTGGTCCAGGTGGTCCTTGTTCTCCTGCTGTTCCTGGTTGCCAATCAGCTCCTGGGGCACCCGCCTGTCCTGGTGGTCCTGCTGCTCTTGCCTGTCCTGGTTGTCCTGGTGCTCCTGTTGGTCTTGGAGAACTTGGCAGTGCAACACATGGAGGATCTAAGCAGAAGCAATAACACAACTAACTGGAAATGCTCATATCCCTCAGCTTTCTATTGACAAACAGATTTACATCTTCAAGGGTTTAACATAAATGAAATTATGTTAATTATAAAAAAAAAAACATCAGCACCGCTGTTAGAATCATAAATGAATATAATCAGAATCAGAGCTGCATACCTGTGCATACAGTTGTCCATGCGTGAGTGACGTCCCAGACAAAACTATCTGGGTCCCTTGTCCTTAATTGCGTGGTTATAGATACTGGCTGACGATATGTGGATGTTATATCTCCAACCCCTATCACCTGTGAATAAGGCACAATATTATCATACAACCCCTATCACCTGTGAATAAGGAGGCACAACGTAATCATACACAAACCCCTATCACCTGTGAATAAGGCACAATGTAATCATACACACACCCCTATCACCTGTGAATAAGGAGGCACAATGTAATCATACACAAACCCCTATCACCTGTGAATAAGGCACAATGTAATCATACACACACCCCTATCACCTGTGAATAAGGCACAATGTAATCATACACACACCCCTATCACCTGTGAATAAGGCACAATGTAATCACACACACACCCCTATCACCTGTGAATAAGGCACAATGTAATCATACACACACCCCTATCACCTGTGAATAAGGCACAATGTAATCATACACACACCCCTATCACCTGTGAATAAGGCACAACGTAATCATACACACACCCCTATCACCTGTGAATAAGGCACAATGTAATCATACACACACCCCTATCACCTGTGAATAAGGCACAATGTAATCATACACACACCCCTATCACCTGTGAATAAGGCACAACGTAATCATACACAAAGTAATATACTTATTTTTACCACCACCCAATATATCCAGCAGAAGATCAACTTTCTTTTCAAACTTTAAGCAGGTTTTGACTGTCTCAAATAATTATAATCAAACCTCGATATTATTTGGAGGTATGTGCATTTAGAAAACTGCTCTTTGTTGGTAAAAGTGGTTATCACACAATTAAGATTTCCCTATGTAAAATAATTGCGACTTTGAACAATTCCTATTTCCGCATAAAATCCTCAATTAATTGGAAATACTGAGCATCAAACATTTGAGATACAAACAAAGGTGTACCAGTTTTATCAGCAGGAAGAGTGTTCTTCTACATTAGTATAATAATATCAGTTATACGCTTTGTTTATATTGTTTGTTGAAGATTACCTTGTAATATAAATCTACATCAGACGCAATGCTTGTACTGTACTGTACTCTGTAGGTGACATTTTCTCCACAGTTTAAAATATTTGATTTCTCAGGAAATATGTGCAGGAAAGACCCACTTGGAGAGTAGTAACCTTGGATATATAGGGAGTCGGATACTTCAATGGCTGTTTCATTCACCACCTTGGCCTACAATTCAACATAAACAAGATATGCAAATTTAAGCATTTTTTAACATAATAAAGTTATTGGTATAACTGATCAATAAACAAAGAGAATCTCTGATTTAGCAATTTGTAAGGAACGCTTCATGCGAAGATGTTTTCTAGCTAATGGGGGTATAAGTGCACTGAGGGTAACAACAATCAATCTAAATAAAGTTCCCGCCGTAAAACTTAGACCCATGTCTCCTGTGGCATCAATCGCTTATCAATGAATAGCCAATACTGAGTACCGATTGCATTGTTTCACATCCCTAAAAGAATTGGCTGATGGCTCTAATCTATAGTCTGCTACTCACTACTCTGAGTTGTGCACAAATTAACTGCATTCCACCATTGCCACCACAGCCAATATGTTAGAGTTAATCACTCACATGGATGTTGATGTTCTTAGCAGCATATGGGGGTATAGTAACATAGATTACTCCGCTGCCATCAGACATATAATTCCTTGAGTAATCGTATGTTTGGTTGATGTAAGACTTTGGTACTCTGATATTAACGTGGACATCACTAGCAGGTCTATCATCTGGAGTGGTCACCATAACCTGAGGAATATAACACACTTATATTAATGTGATCATTATGGACTGTAGGTGTTATTAGTCATGACTTTTAACAGGTGGCTGACAAAGAATTATTCTAATTTCTCTCTATGCAGAAGTATAGGAGATGATCTAGAAACCATCTAAATTTGCAGACTGAAGACAAACAGATAACTTACTTGAGCGTAATAGGGAAGGCCCTGCTTATATCCAACTGGACCCTTTATTTCTATCTTATACATGGCTTGTGTAAACTTCATCTCACTCTGAGCATTCACTGCTAATCCTGTTAAATATACTTATATTATTATATGTGACGACTCATCAACAGATGACACTCCTGTTAAATATACTTATATTATTATATGTGACAACTCATCAACAGATGACACTCCTGTTAAATATACTTATATTATTATATGTGACAACTCATCAACAGATGACACTCCTGTTAAATATACTTATAATATTATATGTGACGACTCATCAACAGATGACACTCCTGTTAAATATACTTATATTATTATATGTGACAACTCATCAACAGATGACACTCCTGTTAAATATACTTATATTATTATATGTGACAACTCATCAACAGATGACACTCCTGTTGAATATACTTATATTATTATATGTGACGACTCATCAGCAGATGACACATCGCACATCGCACAGAGATAGTAAGGCCGAATGGTTATGTCTGGTTAGTATTTTCCCATCTAGATTTTTCCACTTATAATATAATAAACACTTGGGGATGTTTTTGGGTGAGCCCCTGTTACTGGTTACTTAAAATGTGCATATGGAGTTGTACATCTTATTATAAAGCATAGTAGGGTTGACGCACTAGGTTGACATTTTATTCTGACGCTTTAAGGCACTTTTAGCGGTACTCAGTCAGATGTGCAGGCAGATAAGCCATCCAAGATAACGATACCCTGACCCCTTAGCTCTCACAATCAGGTGGCTCAACACTTCCCTAGTTGGGTGCTGGCTGTCCCTTTGCTAGTGATGTGAGGTTTGTGCCACCAAAGCATACATCAAAAATAAAATGAAAAATGAATAAGGAATAAGCAATTTAAAAGACAAAATTTGTCACCAGCTATATTGTACACCTATAACAAATTGATCTCACCTGTCGCATTAACTGTGACATTAGCATCAAATTTTACACTTGTTCTAGACCAGATGTTATACCTGTAATCCCAGCCTACTGTATCACTGTCTGCAGTTATGTTAATACATCCCTCAATCTATAAAGCAAAGACAGGGAATGGATGTGTCATTACGATTGTAATGGTGCTAATGATATAACTTAACTATTACTCCAAATAGAAGACATTATCTGATTTTGAGATTTGCTAGAAAGCCGTTCTCTCCAAGGATTTAGTGATCGAAACATAAAACTTATGAGCATAAATGTGAATCAATGACCAAGAAGTACACTGAATGAGCAGTGCACTTCTCACTCAGTGCACTAAATGAGCAGTGTACTGCTCATTTAGTGCACTGCTCACTCAATGCACTGCTCACTCAGTGAACTAAATGAGCTGTGTATTGCTCATTCAGTGCACTGAATGATAAGTGCACTGAATGAGAAGTGCACTGAATGAGAAGGGCACTGAATGAGAAGTGCACTGCACTGGTAGATGGGATGTACTGATATACTTACAGGTGTAGGTGGGATGTACTGACAGAATGCTGACTTTGGGACAGATCTGTAAGTATATTTCTCATTTAGACACATCTTACCCTCCAATACACCCTTAACAGGTTGTCCATATGTGTACCTGAATAAAACAATGTAATGTAGTAATACAATGAGCTGTCACCAACCCCCATATGTATAGCTGAATAAAACAATACAATGTAATAATACAATGAGCTGTCTGCGACCCCCAGTAACATGCTGTGCCAGATCAACACTGAAATAATAATAATAATAATAATAATATATATAATAATTCTTTTGCTTAAAGTGAACTTGGAGACAAATGACACAGTTTCTGACAAATAGGTCAGCTATTGAATCCATAGCATTCTTGCAACATTGCATAACCAAGTAAATACAAAAATACTGTGGAAAATAACTGGTATGAAATATCAGTGTTGGTTGGCTATGACTTTGAGTACTGCAAACATCATATATCATCTATTGACTTACGTTGCGCAGATTTTGGCCCTTATGCTCTTATCTTTGAGGGTTGCATATCCCTGTGGCTTAATTGAGACCTCAAAAGTTGGCAGAACTAAAAAATTAAATAATATTTAAGTAGCATTCAACCCTGGCACCACTATAATGAATCAGCGTGCAATTTGCCTTCATGGATATGCAACATACTCTTCAATTTGGTTCTGCATCACAGGGCAGTCAACAACCCCTACACCCTAATGGCCGAAATATAATGAATTAAATTGGGAAGCTATATTTTGATTATAAACTCATAGAAATGTGTAAACAATTTTTATTGAAAGCAATAATATTGTTTTGTAGACTATTTTATAACTGAGATGACTGTTTATGTATTTAGATTTCAACAAACACAAGATTTCTAAAAACAAATACATACAAATACAGAAATTGACGTTGTCAAAAAATATAATTATTGCATGATCATATTGGGTGTTCTTGTTACTGTGGCAGAATGGTGGAAGAGAGTGTGTAATCGAAATAATTAAGATTTTTAATACTTATTGAACATGCAAATTTAGAAGGAGTACACAATTACCACCAAATATCAAAATATAACTTTTATGGTTGTCTACTACTTTTTTTAATAGCATATTCAATATAAATTATCAATACTTGTTTAAAATCAAAATAACTCACGAGGCTGTGCCCAAATATGTAACCATAAAAAATTGCAAAATTTGGAATTGCAACAATTTTTATATTTTAGTAAGTATCAATAATTGATTCATCTTGACTACTTTATCAAATTAAAACAGAGCGGATACAGCTTTTTCAGTCTGAGATTAGCAGTATTTTTTTTCCAATACTTTAGTTAATATGGCGAAAATTCCCAGTCTGCATGAATTCAGCTGCTTAGAAGTTAACAATCTGACCATAAAATATCAGCAACAACTTTTTGATGGATAATATTTCAAGATGAATGAACTAGTTAACCGATGACTCAATGATAAGTCAAGAACTCAATTTTCGATATCCATGTGAAGTAAAAGGGTGGATTTAAGTTAGCTAGCTTGAGCTATTACAAGCATACACAAAATGGCAAGTTTTTCCTCTTGCGTATACATTACTCATCTAGGGTTAGATTGGTACGATATATACGATTGGTTATATTGGTACGATTGGTTATATTGGTACGATTGGTTAGATTGGTACGATGTAGTATTCGTAGGTTGATACGAATCACTTACCCTTCCTTGTTATTAAGAGATTATCTGGTATACACTGAGTGTTTGGCCTCTATATGATTCAGGTGAGAGCGATGGGGAAATCGCAGTATTACATTACGAAATAACTAACACCACCATAATCCTAGCAAATATTATATTATAATTATCTAGACCAGGAAATGGGCTATTAAAAAATTATCAATGATTCCTATTAATGGGCTTGTTTAGAATGGACGTGTTTTGCTTCAAGGTTCCTCTGACATGAAGTTTTATTTTGACTTACCATACTCATCAACAGTAAATGTCTTCCCTTCATTTCTACCATCAGTCTCTAGGGCTATATTGTAAGTACCAGTCTCAGGTTCCTCAGCCAGTTGGAATTTCAATGCAGCCATACCTGTTAGAATGAATAACATATACTTTAGATACAGAACTCTGTTATAAGTACCTAGACTGTCTTATTAATGACCAAATCCGGCCTGCCATTATAAGTAGAAATATTGTGATCTTAAGAGAATTTATTATGTCAATATATAGTCTTTTTTGTTTAGGTGTTTAGTGAGTATCAAAATTTGACGACCAATCTTAGGCTGCAATGTATAGAATCTTAGTTGGTCCTCTCAAAGCATTGACAAGTCCAACTCACTGGATTTTAGGGTTGTGTTAAGGTATCGTTCGACAATGATTCCACTCGGTGTAGTTATTGTTACGCTGTCAATCTAAAAGACAACAAGTTAAAATATTGACAGTTTCTGCAAGTTTAGATAGCATACATAAAATGAAGAGTAGAACCATGACAGGTGTTACTTCAGTTAATATGCTTCAAAATGAGCTGAATAACAACTCAATTGGGAAATCATTACTGAACTTAAAACTTATCGGAGTCAGAGTATTAGGATTATAAATTTTCATAAACTTTTTTTGTATAGGTATACCATTCGGAACTTTGGACTTTGGTACTCCCATCTGATAAATCTTGGCTTGAAAAATTGATTGAGGTAAAGATGACCCACGTTCCAGGATGAGAAGTGAAGGAATAGCACTTTTACTTTTCAATATACGAAAAATACAAGATCTGGAAAGGTGAAGTTCATCACCTCGTAACCGATCTCCTGGTGATCATGGAGGGTCAGCAGTCTGGTTAATCACCAAACAAAGCATGTGAAATGGGGGGGGGGGGGGGGGTTCGGGCGTATAGTTCGGTTGCATTGTTAGCTACCCCTGATGTGGGCATGGCTGGAGCCCCTGACGCCAAAGCATTTGAATAGAATAGAAATGTGAATGGAGATCCATACACAACATTTACTTAAGCTGATTCTGACATGGTTTTATATATATAGAGTATTATGCCATTTAATTACTCTATGTAAGATAGGCCGTGCCTCCCTGCAATTCTGTGAACTACAGGCTTATAGATATCCTGTATCCTGCCATTTATCAACGAGATAAGGACATACGCAAAATATTTAAAGATGCTTCTTCGCTAGGATTACAGCTTAATTATGATCTCGACACTCTAGTTAACACTCATTTAAAAAATCGTGTAATGCAGATATTCACTGATGACGAACACTTTATCCAGAACTACCTCGAACGGTGCCCCTCAGGTCGGCTTAGACACCCTAAATACTGCACTGCCTGGGGCAAAGACTGCTTTTTAAGACACATGTGCATTTATATTAATAATACAATTTTTTAGCTAATTTTTAATAATACTATTTTGGCATGCAAGGCAACTTCATTATTTTTTAGCAGAGTACGTGTACCAGCAACCCTTTTCTCGCAACTCTTACAGTTAGTGATAGAATACAAAATCAATCAATCAATTCTAAGTTAAATGAGTAAATATTTGATAATCATAGTCAGCCCCTCTCTGTGTTTGCCTTTGACACCAGTTTGTGACAACTATATAATAAACTTACCATTTCATTCACAGGTCTGAGTCTTGTGTCTAATGTCATCACCCGAATTTGCACTACAATGATTATATAAGAACTTGACTTAATAGTTTTCAATCAAATTTGATAAAGATTAGATAACCACATGTTTTAAGTGGTGTCAATCGATTAATACTGTATTCAGGATGGAAAAGCTGGCTAAAGGTTTTGTTAATGAAAGCTAATATTCGAAGAAAAATAATTATATTGATGGAAACTATAACATTACTCAATATAGATATCGGAGCTAGATGAAGTCATGTACATCTTTGTAAAATATATGTAAGACATAATTCTGACAGACATTATAGTATGGTATGGTATGGTATGGTATGGTCACCAATTATAACCTTAGATGAGCTGATCAAGTTTTGAGTCCTCGATTCCAACGACAAAATGACAATATATTGGTAATTATTGAAATCGAATTGCAGTCGAATTGCCGACTGTTTTTGCACTTTCTTTTTGCAATGGCAAATATGTTAGTGATATAACTCACCAAGCTGACCAGGTTTGTATATAGGTTTATCAGTTTGTATCAGAGTAATCTTATTGTTTGTGTATTGATTCAGAACTCTAGCCAATGCAGTGTCTGTGAACTCGTAACCGAAACGGTTAAAAGGTATCTCCTCGCCTCGTATGTTGATCGCTAGGTAAGGTGGATCGTTTTGTTCCATCTGTGGTATGACAACCTGTACACACCTGGACTTCTCTATGAAACAAAAGCACATAATGAGTGTGAGCTACAGAATGAGATGCAAATTGAAGTGACATTCTGATTGTTCAATCTTTTAGACACTTAATCTGGTTAGATGGCACACAGAGTTCAGTCATCTCTTTCACCGATATTACTACAGAAATATTTAGTAACTAGAGTTGAAGTTCACTCTCACTAACAAAGATCAGTACCTTGTAGGGTTATTTTGATGTTTACAGTGTCCATTAAGTGGTTAAGTCCAACACTCATAGAGTCACTTGATCTAGAACTGAATGTTCTAAATATCAGAAGCTGAATCTGCATATCTGTAGTCATGTCGATCAGGTCAACACATATCTTCTCTTGTCTACCAGGTATGAACTGGGATGGAGCAGTCATGATATATCCTCTATAACAAGAACGATACATGACTCATATCATAATATCATCATGGTGTTTGAGTGATGGTAAAAATTATATAATTTTCCAAAACTGGAAGCATAATGTTATTGAAGCTATGTCATAACAAGCAAAAAGAACAAATATCTCAAGGAAAGGTGAAAAAATACCTACTTCTCAGCATGAATCTGAATAATAGAGAGGCATATCAACATTGCTGTTGATAGCAGAATTTTAGTCGGGTGCCAGGATCCCATGTTGTACTATCCTGATGATTTGCAGGGTAAGCCAGAATGAATATGGAATACAATCAGATGGGTTTATATAGCGGTACCCATAGCAACAAACCAGCTGATTAAATACATCTGTTGTAAAATGAACGGGTGGATCAAAACTTGCCCTTGTAATCAGATGTTATGTAATGTAAATGTTATTGTAATGTATTGTTATCGTAATGTAATGTTATCGTAATGTGATCAACATAACGAGATTCAAAGAAGTGAAATAAAAAGCGTCGTAAAAGCAAAATGTAAGTCACTAGTATTGTGAAATATTTGGCCTCACATAAAAAAAAAGCACAAATGTTTCAGGATTGAGGGGTAGAATAATCTAACCCATCCCTTTTTAGGTTGTGGTTTGAATTATAATGGTATGTGGTTGGTTTTCCGCAAGCATGGATAACCAATGATCAGATATGCAGTGTGTAGGCCATGAGAGGTGTTGAATGTATTTTCATCTGTAAAGCTAAAAACCTAAACGGGACGTC
The DNA here is from genome assembly GCA_914767715.1 of Membranipora membranacea. Classification (NCBI taxonomy): domain Eukaryota; kingdom Metazoa; phylum Bryozoa; class Gymnolaemata; order Cheilostomatida; family Membraniporidae; genus Membranipora; species Membranipora membranacea. The sequence goes on from OU612073.1 coordinate 25,710,480, forward strand.
CACAAATGTTTGCTGGAATTAGACCGTGTTAAATGTGGAGTGGTTCTCAGTCTACTGATCTTTAATTTTTATAGAGATAACACTAATCGATAATTCATTGTTATGGTATTTAAGGTTGTCATGACAATGGTACGTTTCCTCATAGCTCAGTAGGTGTTTCCTGATATCATGTTAACCATGACTGATGTTTCCTGATCGTTTCCTTGTACAGTAGACATGAAGAGAACACATTTATGGTGATAATTGAGAGTTTGAATAATAACACAAGGAAATACATGAGTGATGGCAGAATTATCCATTAAAGATTAAATGTGGGTCTTTACGTAGCTTAACTAATAACTCATACACATCACGTAGTGTAATAAATCTAGGATCTTAAACCAAACATAGTCACGGTCAACGATGGTTTTCTTTTAACTGTGTGTCATTAGCAAAGAAAAAATGGTCATGACAAGGTGCACCAAAAATATAATAAAAAGTCAAATTGCTGACTGTGTGAATTGTCATGATAAAATATTGGAGAAAAATGGTTAGAGCATTCTATAAGCAGCGCTGTCCCCAGGATTTTCAGTGGAAAGGTGGAAATTGTCAAAAGCACCAACACCCATATTGATGGTTGGGCTCTCTGTGTACAAGAATATCCGTAACATGTAACAAATGGTGTTGGTGGATTCATTGTGTAAGATTGCACCAAAACTCCCTTGAATAAGAATAGTGGAAAATTTGGGAAATCAGAGTCAGTTTTTATTCATTCCAGCCCTTTTTTAGAAGAAAATTGACAAGAAATTGGCAACAGGCTTTTTAGGGTTATAGGGAAGAATACGATCGTATTCCGACTGTGATTGGTACTTAGAATTAATTGTAAAATATCATGTAGAGTGTTGAAAAAGGTTGCACAGTAAGAATAATGTAATGCTTACAGTAAAGAGGAGGATTAACAGTCATTCATATATGTGATGTTGTTAAATTGTCCATGAATCGAAATTCTGATGTTTTTGACAACCGCAGAGAAGGCTTCTTGGATGAGATGCCATGGACTTGTCAACATCGAACTTTTTTTTTTATTAGGTATTAGGTTTATTTTACATCCTCTATCACAATTATGCGACAAAACTGGATCCTTCAAGAGCTGTTTGGCAGTTGAAAATTATTGTAAATAGACTAAACTGTTGTTCCGAAACATCATAAAGTAATTGAAAAAACTATGTTGCCTTTTCACTGTGCGGCATCTGGTAGGTCTGAAAAAGTACTTCAAGCGAGAGGACAATCTATCATGGTTAAAAATGATTCGGTCATACAGAGGATGGTGTACATTATTCAAAATCTTACTAAAATGACATTCAGAGATATCAAATAAAAACTTATTTAGCTTTGGTAAATCAATAGCTATTAGGGCCTCATCATAATTGAACTCGGGTAATATAACATTGATGCATGATTTCTGCATATTCTCTAGTCTCTGTTTGTTATTATCAGATAAAAAACAGTACCAAGCTGGGGCGCCATAGGTAATCACAAATCTGACATTACTGGTATACAAATTTTTCAATCCCTCAACATTAAGAGATTTTGACAAACTCAATCTCCCTCTGCAACCAATTTAGAACATGCAATGTTCAGAGGCTGTTTGTTCAAGTTTGGCCCAAGGCATGTTTTAGGACGGGCCATGGAGTTTTTTCAAAATTGCTCTCCCGAAAATTGGTAGGGCCATAGCCCCCTGGCCAAGCCTATGAATACACCACTGCTTTTTTCTTGCTCGTCATTTTTACCCACTGGCATACAAAACGAAATCAGCTCAAGATCTTTCTAGCCATGGATCTGGATTATACTAAATCTGATTTGTCGAGGATTTCAGCAAATGCCCCAGTAAGCCACAAAAAAATAAAGCATGAGTTTCCTGTTTTTTTGTTGAGGAGGGTAATAAATACTTGATTTCATAGCAACACAGATGTAGCAATTGAAGACAAATCCTGAAATGGGATCTTTAGTTTGAATATTGATTTTTCATGATGAAAATGATGACAGACAATATAAATTTGGAAAGGCTCCTTGTGTTAGTGGAAAGGCGTAACGCCTAACCCCGCCTTGCTGGGGACAGCACTGCTATGAGTGATTGTGAATCTAAAATCAATAATATAGCAAAGTAAAAAGGGCATCGCAAACACACCTGTTCAAGCAGCTATTAAGTGTTTGGTCATAATCATTGTTTGAACTGAAAGATCAATGTCAGAAATATCTCACCACTTTTTTGTCGTAATGAATCATCTTATACCGGATTAATCTCAGCTTATTAAACTGCAACCTGCAGGCAAGCATAGAACAGTGAGAGGCAGCCACTTGTGTGCAGAGTATGCAGAAATTAGTATATTACAGTACGGCCATGAATATACTGCCATGAATATACTGCCATGAATGCATGTGTTCCCAGGTACTGTAACATAAAAATTAGCAGGATCTGTATATTACACATAAATATCTCTGTCGCAAGAAATCTTATCCTGTATATTGTATACTACATATTATATATTATATATTGTATATCGTATATCGTATATTGTATATTGTATTGTATATTGTATATTGTATTGTATATTATATATTGTATATTGTAAGTATGTTATACTTCCGCTACTACATTGCAGATAGTGCATGCTTCGACCACAGTTCATGGTGCTATGCCATCCCTTCTAGCACCAGACCTGTTTAATTGTGGCAGATATAGGAAAGTTTATGCTTGCCATGGCCATAATGTTGCGTGTGCCAAGTTTCTCTCTGAATTTGACCACGGAGATGGCCACAACATCGGGTGTTTTACCTGCCAATTTATATGAATCTTAACCATCTTATGTCACTCTCATCTGCAGGCACCACTGCTGAAGACTGGAGGAGAGGGAGGAGGAGGAGGAGGAGGTGGAGGAGGAAGACGATAGGACAAAAGCAGCACTATTAATCTAGATTGTGCTGAAGGTGATTATACCAGAGCGAGAGACTACTTTACTTAAATAATTCCCCTGTACAAAGTTTATTGTTCCCAGCATATTCAGTTACATTGCTCACTATTCCCTGATTATACGAGTACTTATAGAGGTGAAGAAGATGGGAGACATATCTGCAGGGCAGCATAGAGAGCGCTGTGTAATTGTTGCCGTCATCCCCATATTGATATACGTGTTATCACTGTCGTTTGTCTAATTTCCATGTATGTTGTTCGAACAAACAGTGTAGACAGTGTAATCAGTTTTCAAGATATGACAGTGCCAATATCCTGATCCATATATTCTTTGTATGGCCTAATTTAATATGCTTTTGAAACAGATGGTGCTTGACTATCAAGGTGTTACAATAAGACTGCTCATAATCTTCGGAATCTGTAGCTGTTGGCAATTATTTCCTGGCTATTCACTGATTAATAATCTGACTTGCGATGAGATGCATGCAGATTTTTGTATGTAGACATAAAAATATGATTTTCTCCTTAAATAGTAGACCCTAGCCAAGGAGGATATGCTAATGAGAACCAGTTCATTGGCTGCTAGACCCTGTTGCATCCATTTCCCTGACTGAATAACTGTTTTTGTAAATCATTGTTTAAGGTAGATACATGACTTAACAATCAAGATGTTACAGGATGTTAGATACATAGGGTGTTAGTCAGAGCGGGACAAGCTGTGTCTGAAAATATTGGAAGTCGCCTGACCAAATGTTGTTGTATGATGTAGTCAAATAATTTGATTATGTAACCATTTAATTGCCATATGTATATACGATAAAACTTATATTTCCTCTCTATAATAATCAAATCAAAATATATTTTTCAAATTGTTGCATCTACATAATTTCAGAGAAATTGAACACTAGTTTTACACATTAAGTTTTATTCAATGATTCCAAATGAATAAACGGTTTTTAATTGTATGTCTTCCAATGTTAAAGTGATTGTAAAGGAACAGGGTTCTTGGTATCATTTTTGAGCTTGAAATGAGATTAAGACAGCTATCACACATGCATTTGCATGAAAAATAAGTCTTCAGAGTTACTTGGTCTGGTAGGTTTGGGGGTCATAAGTTAACACTATTGAGTTGCCTACTCATGCACAGCCCAACTTGTCCAGGCGATTTGTAATGAGCCTATTATGGGGGAAATACAGTAATATTAGTGACTATTGTGGTTAGATAAGAACTTTTGCGAATACATGACAAAGTCACTCACAAGTCTGTCGATGACATAAAAGTTCAAATTTAATGAGTTGAGACCTCTAATCAAAACAACCTTCATTTCTGTTATGAGCCCATGTTGATGAAGAGATTAGAAGAACCACTGTACCAAAGATTATAAATACTGACTGTACATAACAATCAATGACTATGACCCATTCCCTGTCCACAGCTTTTCAAGCGAGTGATTTTCATTTCATACCGCTGCGCTTGTTTGCTCTGTTTAAATAAGATTACACTGGAGCAATGGATTCTTCCTGCTGACAAAGCCTTGCTTATTTCAGATTTACCTAAAAATGGTCCATACAATGCTTTATGGTTAGTACCAAATATTGCGATAATATCCAACACAAGCCCCCCAAATAAGATCCATACTGATGAAATAACCCAAAAACTCGACAAATTAATTTCCTATGTGACTGATGTGTGCTTTGACATAGGTTCTCATATGGCCTGCTGCACTCAGTCAGTAATATTGATAGTCCATGTTTAGATGTGCTGAGTATCCGTGATGCACAGATGGACAAGATCTGATGTGAAATAATATAGAAAGTTTCTCAGGGTATTCCACTGCTTACACGATTATCAATACTCCTCTCTTTAGGAGGCAGTCAAATTCATTTACATTTTTCATCACCGTCAAGTCCGAAATAACTAGATGACAATTTTATTTACTTCAATTTACTTTGTGACTTGTAAATTCCAGTTTTTGATGTAAACAAGAACGTTTACCCGAGAAAATCTTGTGAGTCCAAACATCAGAATATTTGCAAAAATTGTTGTAAAGATTCTCAAAACTTCAAATCACTCAGTATTAATCATCGCATGCTTTGGATTTTAACATCATCCTAATGCCTGAAATGTCGAGATTTAAAAACAAATTATTTTAGATTTTTGTGCAAATTAGAAAAACATCCAGTCTACATGTGTAAATTTTGTATCTTCCATTGAAATTCTATTGAAAGCCACTAATCATAAAGCATAACGGCTGAAGACAGAGTTTGATTGGAATGTCATATCTTAGTATTTATAATTCAATACAATCCATGTAGCCACAATCTCATTTATTCATCAAATAAATATAAACAAAACCTTGAAATACTTTAGCGATGTATTGATCTGCCTTTGTATTGCCAATTTCTATCTCGAGCAGTAACCATGGTTAACAGAAAATGTTGTATCTGTCAAAGCACTGTGGGTTATTTCAAGTGGCCGAAATCATACAGATTTAAACTTGAGTGGTGTGACTACCTCAGGAACATTTTCCCTATGATAATCACATGGACTCGACGTCGATTTGCTACAATTGCCTTGTGAATGATATTCAATCTCGCTCTCACTGGATCTGTTAATCTCCCTATAATTTTCACTCTCGCTGTCGGATGAGCTAGAGTTGTAATTTGCTGTGCTTGATTTCGATCGATCGTTTGCTTTGTCATTCAATTATGAAATTTTATACACTCTCCCATTTTACCAGCTAAGCCACATAACATGGGACAGATTAACTTTGCATTGTATTCACTCATTCATTCAATAGATAAATTCTGTGTGGTTTAAAATTGTATGCAGGGAATATCAAAACCACTGTGTATCAAAACCACTGTGTCAAAACAAAAAGTCTTATTTACGAGATACTGTATTATTCCCATTATAATCTAAGGTACTAAAAAGGTACTATTTTCTACAAGTGATCACAACTCCAAAGGAGAAAAATAGTACCTTTTTAGTACCTTCTCATCCCAACTTTGAGTGAAAATAATTCTTAACTGGGCCACAGGCTGCTTTTGCACATAGCATAATGTTCTAAACTAGACTGAGAGCTCTAGAATGATACCAAAAACCTGTTCCCTTTACAAGCACTTTAATCAACGAAACATGGAAACTAAAAATGGCAATAAATACCCGAAATCTTGATATGCGGATTTTTTAAGTCTCAAGTTAAACTTTGACGTATAAAAAACGTAGCACAAACAAAAAGTCTATCATCAATTTATTATCTGCTTTGTTTTATATTGACAATCATGACATGTTTTGATATGTGCTATGATGATCCTTATGTTCAGGATTGAAACAAAATAGCTTTACGGATCAGGTGTTAATATTTTTCTGATTTCCGCAGTGCTTTGTTTTTTTTTAAAGAGGATATTTAGGAATCGTACAAAATTTTACTAGCAACATGATTTCATAATTTTTGGAAACATGTCATCAAGCCCTGCATCTTGCCTTGGGGTATGGATATTTCTTCGATTTGAGGCACTATAGAGTGGGTAGCTTTTGGCTTCAAATATGCTTATCGTTCTGTCTTGATTTTCTTGATAGTTCTTTTTTGCCTCGTTTTCATGTAGAGCTCTAGTCTAATTTTTTGCTATTACTTTCTATATTGTAACACATTTTTTATGTTTTCTCCAGGGCATCAAACTTTCTGATATATGGAGGAAAAATTGAAGCCTATCCTATTCCTATCCTAACATTAGCTGCATTGTGTGATGTTAATATTAACTAGGGCGTTAGATGAGAGCCATACCAAATATGTAACATCTGTATTTCTTGATATGAGTAAGGCATTTGATATGATAGAGAGGGGTAAACTGACAATCATGTTGGCAGAGCGTGGCATCTGCACTAACCTGCTGCGCATAATCCACAGCTTCCTAGACAATCGACACCAACCAGTAAGGATTGAAAAACATGCAGTGACAGCCAGTATGTTGGAAACGGCACACCCAGGGAACATTGCTGGGACCAATGTTTTGGCTTCTATATGTGGACACTCTCATACTACCCTATTATATAATAAAATATGCAGATGACTTCACCTTGACTGGGCATCCATCTAACATCTAGATAATCCCCACAGCCTACAATCCGTGATTGATGACATAGCTCAATGGTGCTCTGATCACAACATGGTTGCAAATGCGAATAAATCTGCCACCATACACTTCACCAACATGCAATCCCGATCAGATACATCAACTGCTCCACCAGTCCCACTTAACGCTGAAATAACAGCACAGTACCAAACCAAGTTCCTCGGATAAACAATCAACTACAACCCGACATCCAGTCAACACATCAATATGGTGGGAGAAAAAGTCAGTCCATTGACCTATGTGCTCACCAATCTCGAGCACACAGGGTTACCAAATGATCTCCTAGTGTGATTCTACACAGGCTAGACCTAAAATGACATATGGCTGCCCTGCATGGTACCCTATGCTCAGTTCACATCGACGGAACTGCTCTTTTCGCTTTGAGAAATTTGCGCTCAAAATTATCAGTCAAGCATCGGGTGATTACCATGAAAGAATACCTTCATTAGAACAAATGAACTAAACCTAGGTTAGTTCATTGTTAGAACTCACACCACTGGATGACTATATCAACTAGAAATGCAGGAAGTACATAGACAAAATCAAAATTCCTGATCATTGCCTGCAAAAGCTGCTACCCAAAGCACAAACTGAATCTTGACGATCTGCACGGCTGAAGCTTAGGGCTGCCATCAACTGCAGAACCGAATTACGCTAAGACACATTGTTACTGTCATGTGTTAACTAGGACATCATATCTTACATAGAATAAATTTTTACTCCTTAAAATTTATTTTTACTGAATTTATAAAAAAACACTTTTAAAGGTTGAATCCTCGGTGTGAAAATCAAAAGTCAGAATAAAGATAATAATAATAATAATAATAATAATAATGATAATAATAAACTGGCGAAGGAAGACCAGCAACTCAGCGAATGAGCTTTACTAGGGAAGATAACATCAAAATTATGGAGTGCTACTATTCTAGTGATCCAATGAGGAGAGGATACATGTCAAGGATGGCAAAGATATGGCAAGATCGAGGGGGATTTGAACTCGCGGAGAACAGACTAGCGATGCAGGCAAGGACGATTATCAGAAAGGAATGGCTTACAGAAGAGGAATTGGATGAGATCAGGATAAAAGAGACTGAAGATCAGGGAGCACCGGCAATGGAAGAAGGACAGACGACTGTTGAAGTGATCCCACCAAGTGTACTAGAACGCATTTACCAAGGTCGGGGAAGAGAATATGACCATCCAGTGAGACAAGAAGACATCATGACAGAGAGTAGATTATCAGATGAGAAAAAGGAATTAGTTGAGGAAATCAAGATACATAGAGGAAGGCTGCAGATGGGTAGAGAAAAGTTGACTAACATCAGGCATATAGACAGAAGGAAGATGATGGAAGAACTAAGCAAGATCAATGAGGTGATAGAACATGTCCCAATTGATAACATCACTGAACTGAATGATACATTTTACGCTAGTGCAGCAATTGTCACAAAGAAGTTGGCAAAGAACTGGAATGAGAAGAAAAAAGAACCACCATGGAAAAAGAGACTGAAAGCAAAGGTGATGGAGTTAAGGAAAGATATAAGCAGAGTAGTGCAAGCAAGAAACAAATCGCGCATTGATGGATTTAGAAGAAGGATAGAAGTGAAACACAACATCAAACGCAAGGGATACCAACTTGTGGAAGAGGAGTTAAAACAAAGATTGAAGGCAACAGCAGCAAAGATCAATTGATATGATGACAGAGTAAAGCAGTACCAACAAAACAGAATGTTTGAGAACAACCAGAAGAGATTTTATAATGACATACAGAGTAATTTGGAGAGTGAGAATGAATTACCAGGTGGAGAGGAATCCAAGGACTTCTGGACAAGCATTTGGGGACATGCAACTGAACATGATGGAAAAGCACCGTGGATAAACCGAGTCAGAGGAAAATTGGAAGGAAGACAGCAGGGTGAGATAATCATTACAGAAAACGCGCTCAAAAGAGCACTAGTGAAATTACCAAACTGGAAGGCTCCGGGCCCAGATTCTGTACAGGGATTCTGGATCACGAATCTGACCAACCTGCACAAAAAGCTTGTTATATACCTGAATGAATGCCTGGAGACAGCACAGACACCAAGCTGGATGACAACCGGAAGGCTGTACTGATTCAAAAAGACAAGACCAAAGGGACAGCACCGGGAACTACGGACCCATAACCTGCTTACCTATTGTATGGAAGCTGATGACCTCAATGGTGGCTGAAGAGATCTATAGACACCTGGAGGATAATGATCTCATCGGAGAAGAATAGAAGGGATGTAGATCTGGGTATAAGGGAACCAAAGACCACTTGATGCTGGATAAGGTGATACTGAAGGATTGTAAGAACAGGAAAATTGGTTTTGCCATGGGCTGGATTGACTACCAGAAAGCGTACGATTTAGTATTGCACTCATGGATCATTGAGACACTGAGAATGGTAGGGGTGGATGAGAAAGCTTGGAGATTCCTTGAGACGAGCATGAGCAAGTGGAATACCAATTTGGAGTGCGGAGGCAGCACACTGGCAAATGTGAACATCAAGAGGGGGATCTTCCAAGGTGACTCATTATTGCCGCTGCTTTTCATCGTGGGCCTCATACCTCTGAGTGTGATACTACGAGAAGCGAAGCAAGGGTATACACTTTCCAGACCTCAGTCAGGTAAAATAAACCACTTGCTCTTCATGGATGACCTGAAACTATACGGCAAAAACAAAAAAGAACTGGAGTCATTGGTACAAACAGTCAGAATTTTCACCCATGATATAAGAATGAAGTTTGGAATACAGAAGTGTGCTACAGTAGTGATGAAGAGGGGGAAACGTGAACAGGATGAGGGGATATTGTTACCTGATGGAGAGCTGATGAAAGACTTAGGAGAACAGGACTACTAGTACTTGCGGGTGCTGGAAGCTGACGACATAAAAATGAAAGAGATGAAGGAGAAAGTAAGGAAAGAGTATTACAGAAGACTAAGACTACGGAAGACGAACGATGACATAAAGAATTTTTTGTTTTTGCCAAGAAAAAAATTGTGTGTCATCGCTCGTCTTCACTATTTGCTCGGGCTATGACAGGGAAAATTTTAGTAATCAGCAGGTAAAAAAAAAGTATGTCATTATTCGGCAATGTGAAGAGAGAGTATAACTCCCAGTAAGGATGAGTTATCCTAGCCTGAATAAGAGCTCTTATGCAATCGGTAACAGGTTTAGTGGGCGTGTCTTTTCTTGACAGCTATAACAAAGTCACGCAGTTCTCTGAAAGTTGACAATAGAATAGCAAAGCATCTCAAAGTAGGTAGTAGTTACAGTCAAGCTTGAGCAGGATAAGCCAAGAAGAAGATGAGGAGCTGGGAGTTCTATGCAATATGCAAACCAAATATAATAAATGAGTATGATATGATACTATATGGCTATCTATATGTGCTCGAAAGTAATGAACCGATCTGATGATTGCAATGAACTCCCTCCTCTTTCATTGTTCATTAATGTAAGTACATGGGAGGTGCAAATCACCAATCCTTATGTGGACATGAAAAAATCCATTATGTGATGTGAGTAGTCAGTAATAATTGTAACTACAGTAAATGCACAGGACTAAGTCACATACATGTGACCAACCTTGGTGTTTTGTATTGGTCATATCAAGGAGTAGCCTGTTAGTGTTACTCCAGTCCTTAGTCATATGTATGTGACTACACACATAGATTACATGATGATGATGATCGGAGTGAGTCACTGGAGCGATAATAATATTCAATATTGTGATTGACAATGATATTTATCCACCGGACTCTTGCGGAGGGTCACCTCCTTTGGAGCATAGCTATATGTATTTTTATTTTGGTGATGATGTGTCACTGCCGCTTCTAAGTCTGATTTCTTTCTTTGTAACCAAGCGGCACCTTTTTCTCATCTAACCTACAAATCTACCAACGTTGAGATATTGACAACCTACATTACCAGACATCATCACTGTAATCTGCTTATCATCTGCCTCATGCTTTCCCCGAAAGGCCCGTCAGAGTATCCTTAAGTTAGGTAGAGTGCTCTGAAGCCATCAGCATGCGCCCCAACCATTAGCTACTCTGGCTGGCTGGCCAACATGAACTTGATCAGCTTGGATGATGATCACGAATCTCAACAGCTAATTGCTTGATCGTAAACAAACTTTGCGTGAATCACAAGCATACAAATTTAATAGACAGTTTTGTTATGTGAATCTTTCAGGTGGAACTTGTGACTTGTAATGATGGTAATGTTAATGACTGCCCTGGTTTCCAGTCGACAGATGAGATCACTATCATTGCCTCCATGAGGCCGCTGCTCTCTCATCAGCAGCAGGCAATGGTACAGTTCAAACTCTCACACCCTCTCATCCTCGCTGTCGCATTGGTTAAATTGATTATTTGTATATAGGCATAGCTGTTAAATCCATATTCTCGACAGGGTGGTGTAGAGGTTAGAATTGGAGAGTTGCAGGTTCAAATCCCAGTCACTACTCATGCTGGTAAAGGAGGTGAGCTCTCCGGCCAATAGCCTAGCTTGCCCACCCTAACTTTGAACAAGTGTGTGCTGATTAAATGAGTTGTATCATTAATCTTATGTGAGCATATTCTCATTGCCCCCCAAACCCCCCCCGGTAGGTACGAAAAACCGAACCACGAACCACGAACTCACAAGCTACGAACCTTTAAAAAACCGAACCTTCAATGTGTCTGATAACATAATTTCGGCCGATGATGTGTTTGTAACAAAAAGTCAAAACTTTGATGAACAGTTATCCTCTCTTGCACTTTGGCAAATGGTAGAGGACAACTCCAAGACATAAGAGCAGGGAGAGGGGAGGGAACAGGGAGGGGAGCAGGGAGTTTGTCCCCGACTGAACAAAGAAGGGGATTTTGTTCTAGAAGAGACACCAGGCTAGATCATGGCCTGAACGATTTCCAGATTGAGACAGAGGTTCCGGAGAGCTGGGAGCCACCAAGTTCAAACTTAGTGATTATTACCATGGTGGTGCGACTGATCCTGGATAATTGAGTGATTATGCACAAATGCACGCAGTGATGCTTTTACTTACTAAATGATGCTTGCAAATACTCTGTTTATGTGATCATTGCACTGTTTGAGTGATAAGGTGATCCAATCAGATAACATAAAATTATTATATGCGCATTCAAATAAAGGTAATGGTTCAGAGAAGAGACTGTTGATGGTGTTTACACGTGTATTCAATGAACTTATTTGTATATTATGGTGCCTGAAAAAGCGGCAAAATGAGAGGCAGAAAAAAAGGCCTGAGAGAATAGTAATGGCTCAGGTGGATTAATACTGAAGTGTGAGCATTCATGGCTGTGAATACACATGTGATGGTAGACCATCGGGGACATAAAGCAGTTCCTATCCAATCGTAGTGGCAATGTACGTTGTTAATGACAGTAAGCTGACTATCAAGCCATCACTGTTGCATAACAGCTATCACTAGGATTGTGCTGTGACTTCTGGTACTGCGTAACTAAAAAAACAGAAAATATCACATTCAAATTCAATGAGAAGTGCTTGATATCATATGTCATGATATTATCAGTTAAAATCTAAAACTCACTTTTTGCTCACTGCGCTCTACTCATAGCTTTAGGGCAGCATGAGGAAAGCTCTCCGTTTCTTCATTGCCGGTTAATATTATTTGCTTTTTTTTATGGCCAGATGGTGACTGGTGAAGCTCACACCACATTACATTATCAATCATGCTCGACTGGGATGAAATGAATAATACACCAATTAATTTTGATACATACCTGACCCAAATGTAGTTGTTTTACACGAGGCCGTTTCAGAAGACTAGGATATTATCATTATCAGTTTAGTCCGGGCCACCACAGCTTGAACCTGACTTCGTTACACAGCTATAGTACAACATGTTAGTCTGACCATCGGACCAAAATAATTTTGTATTCTGTGGTACGAGTCAGAGAAATCAATAGCTGAGGTTGAAATGAGTAAGGGCCCGCATTGATATCTACAAACACAAGATTTCTTATGTTAGTTATTACAGAATATGCAGTTAATATATAGTATTTGCCTAACCACTTTCATACTAGTAGGATCATTTCATAGATGATGAAGCCTGATCAAGCTAATGTAAATTTCAGAGAGGCAACACTGATCTGATATCTCTTAGAGTAGCACAAAATGCTGTATGTAAGACCTAACAGTTAACCGTTTAGTTATATATATAGTAAATAAGCTCAATTTTTTATAGAAGAATTTTAATGTATATTAGAGGTCCTACTTTCCCCCTCATGCTTTGTTTGAAACCAAAGAAAAGCCATGAACTTTCAAAACAATATTTCAAGATAGGCCAACACCCATAGTACATACTTGTTAACTCTGTTGAGAGGTGATGATTCAGGAGGCAGCCTTCTGCTCCTCCTGTGACGAGTCAAAGGGGCTCCAATTTACTAAACTGTGACCAATTCTAATAAATAAGTGTGGTGTGTCCTCCATTACAGCCTTCTGTAGTAGCTCCACATACTTCCATCATTTTCAAACTTGCAGGAATATATATATAGTCAAACCATTCCTCTCTCCAATGCAAAAGTTCATTTGGATTCATGATGACTAATTTGACAATGACATCTACTTGGTGTGTACCAAACTGTGCCATCTTGCTCTCCATAATTTTTCATCAAGTGACCTTGAGCTAGTGCACCTCACGCTGATGACGTGATATACTATTGCATGTATATCTCTGATCGATAGAGAGTGAATTAATTCACTTAGCTTGAGTGCAGCTGAAATTCAGTATTTAGGAGACGTATGGATGATTACCCAAACTTTTGGATATACACTTATCATTTTCTCATTCTTTGTTAAAATATTCTAATTTATATTCAGAAAATCTGATATCACCTTTTAACAGTTTTAGAAGAGCATTTAGCACATGTTTTTGACAAGAAAAGTGACATCGAAACTGTGTATTGCTAGCCTAAGCTCAGAAGAGAGAACTAATAATGCAGAGCTAGGTAATTCTGTTTCGATCATGTCTGTTTGATAAAATTAAAGTTGTCCTCTTTTTCAGCCAAATGTAGGTGCTCATTATTTGCGACAGAAGCTCTATCGATCAGAGATACACATACTCATAGTGTAATCTCGAAATCAGTGTGAGTGCACCTATACTCCATCAAGAGTTAACCTAGCCCCCCCCCCCCCCCCCCCCCCCCGAAAGTGGCAATGATTGCAAATAAAGTGAATATTATATATTTGACAGCTCTGATTCTTACACACATGTGTCTCACAGCTGAAGACTAGATTGGATTTTATTTATAACAAACGAAATGATTATAAAAACTTGAAAACTGTTGAAGAGGCTGAATAAGATGCGGATTTATTACATGAAAAGCGACACTCCACTCCCCCAACATGACAATCTCGATTAGAGCTTTAGTCTGTTTATACTCTGTATGAGACATTTAAGAACATCTCACCCACCAGAATCAGACTATGTACAGTCCAACACACAGTGTCAAGGCCCCAATAAGAGGCACAAGGTGTCTGAATCTCCCTACTTAGTTCATTGTTTAGTTCTTTGTTCTTATCTCAATTATTTTTCTTTGAAAAAATATTTCCGCATATGTCAACAGTCTAATCAATCAACATTCCCTTTCCTGTGTTTTTTGATCATCGTATTTCTTGAATACCTCCCTACGCTCATTTAGCTGTGTATAATCCAATATCAATTAGTTTTCTTTCAACAGAAACCTGCTAAATTAGCTGAAACTACAGCAAGGAGAAACCCTTCCATCCATGCAAGCTCTTACCGGGCTGCCTCTTATCCAGCAGCACCAGGAAACACCAAACAGGAACAGAAAGCAACCAGAGACTTAATCAGCTGAAGAAAGAGAACTCCTAACAAATTTCCAGAGCAGGAATCAATGTTTGCAGAGGGTAAGGATACTGAGCTGAAAATATTATATGGGAGACTAATTTTGTCGGCTCAAACTTTGCTTGGGTCACTGGAATTGAAATTCCATTTTCATTACCCTAACCGAACCAGTGTTGGGTTAGGTTAGGGTTTCAATGATGGAATGACATTTCCAGCAACCAAAGCAAACTATGCGTTGAGCACTCAAACTAGTGTGTACTGTATACTCTCTGAAGCCTTACTTTGCGATGTTTTATTATCAGGGTACAATGTGGTGTGTAGTGGTGAAATAGTTCAACAGTGTGTATTCAAGGTTTTAAGAAGTAGGATATACACTTATTTGAAGCATATTATGCTGTTCTTTGAAGCTGGAGCAAACAGGCCCACAAAAACAGCTGGAGAACAAGCTTATCAAAAGGTTTGAGCAAGACAAAGCAGGTTAGTAATAGTATGATGGGTGTGCAATGATTGCGTATTGAAGCATCTTTTTAAAATAAAAATAAGTCTTAGCCCTGACATTCTGTCCATGCTATAAACATACAACTCCTATTTTTACACTATTCAGTCAATTCATTAGGACTTGGCAAAAATTCAAAACTTGGGAATTTGTCTTTTGTACTAGTACTACCCCTTTATCATTTACAGATAAAATCTTGGGGACTGGGGCCTTCAGGTAATCTCTAAACACAGAGCGAATCATAGAGATACTTATGTTTGTTTACGATATTAATTAATTATATTAGCAAACTCAATCAGGGTGCTTGGTCACTGGGTGCAGGCCCCAGAGAACTGAGAATAAGGTTCATTGCGTAAGGCAGCCCTCGCACCCTGTATTGCTATGCCTAATCCTGCATATGTTCCCAAGATTGTCATTCTGTGAGAGTGCCATGAAATGGGGACAGACTTGGGTTTTTTTTGTGTGAGAAGAGTAATGTATTGGGATTATTTTTCCACATTTCATTTTGAAAAATGACCACTGTGTGGAAGTTAACCTGATGTTGAACAGTGATGGTGAACTGAGGGTAATTCATCAATAGCATATAAATAGACTTGTATTTTCCTGTCCTGTAACAATGTTTGTATGTGCCTCCATTTCAAAAAGTTGACAAATCAACAACCAGATTTATGAAACCTAAATTTGTTACAGTTAGAAAACACAGCAAGAACTCAATACTGTACTGTACTTATCTAAAGCACCGTCAAGCTTGGAGTTTCTGTGTCTGAAGTTTGCCATTGTTCAGCCAAAATTAACCATGTGAAGTGTGATTTATACCCAAAAAGAAACATCATATACTCCAGGAAAATTCATGATTTCATGAATTTTATCAGGTTGCATGTATTTATTGTTTCAGGCAGCACGGAAAAAGACATTGGAATGTGATTGCTGGTGATTGCGGTCCTAAAAGAATGTTTCCTGTACCTTTGCATTTTCACTAACAGGCCTTGTCCATCTAGGGTGCATCTATTTTCTGAGTGTATGTCACACTCGGCCAATGTATGTTTTGGATAAAATAAGTTTAAAAAAAACAATTATTAGATGGTTCTGCAATAAAATTTACAAACAGAAGCTCATCAATATTGGTTCCTTGTCTACTATCAATGGCAATGTTTGTGGGTAGTAATTATACAAGGCCTTCAGTATAAGGAATAATATGATTGTATATCGATCAACTGTTTTTGTCAGGTTTTCGCAACCTATGTACCTGTTTATGTGAATTGTTATATCATTGACTACTCATTCAACTTCCACCTTAAGTTTTACTACCTGAAGACATGACAATGAGTCCCTCTCACTCATTGGATGCACTACCAAGTAGCAAATGGCTCTTTAACTTAACTTAATCTCTTTCGATTAAAATGGTGATGTAGCGGTATAACTGTGTCTCTGCTAATAGTTGCATGACTATGAGCCGTGAAGAAAAATCTTGTTTTGGCTTTGGATCTCTCAAATTTTTGCTATTTTGAAGACTGAGTAACATGTATCATATTTCGCAAAAGGTCTCTGTCTGTGCATGTTTATGCTTCCATTGGCGGTTGGAGATCTCCATTACTGTAAATTGTAAATACTGTCCTGTTATATTTGAATCAAGCACCATATTCAGTTTGATAACAGATTGCAGAAGAATACACTCTTGTTGAACTGTACTTGGATTGGATTTCCACAAAAAAAAAGGGGGAGATATGATGGCATCATCAGATCAGAAAAAAGGGTATGATACACCATTCCATTGGTCTAAACAAGGGTTGCTATATCTGTGACGAAGCCCAAGGACTGAAATTGACTAATTCCTTGCTGTCACTGCTGAGGTGTGTACTACTCATCAAAAGTCATTGGATTGCACCTGTCAATGTCCAATTTAAAATCTTGAAGGATGTTATGCGGTTGATTTAAATGTCTGCTTGACAAAAGCAAGGTGTAATCTGAGAACAACAAAAAGATAAGCCACATATTACACTTCGCATTTAAGCCACACCCACAGCAATTACATTATTCCGATTGAGTAATACTTATATGACAGTCTATGAATTAGAGTTGTCCCCTCTTTGTGTGTAGACGAGGTGAGTCATGTGAATTATTTTAGCTGCAGGTATACAAAATTTTATATGTCATAGTCCGGGCAAATACCGAAGCCGAGGGATGACACAAATTTTTTTTCCTGTGTAGAAAATAAAAAAGTTCTTTATGTCATCGTTCCTCTTCCGTATAAGACTACTATTAGAATCAAAGCTTAATGGAGGAAACGTCATCAAAGCAGTAAACACATGGGCGGTTGCTGTCCTCAGATACTCTGGAGGAATACTTGACTGGACGGAGGAGGAGCTTGAGGTTATGGACAGAAAAACCAGAAAACTGATGACTATAAACAGAGTGCTACACCTGAGGGCTAATGTGGCAAGGCTGTATTTGGCAAGAAATGAAAGAGAAAGAGGATTGAGAGCAGTGGAAGAAACTATCAGGACAGAGGAACACGGACAATCAGATTACATAAAACATGAAGACAAAGGACTCAACAGATACCTCAAGAGTTTTGAGAAGAGAAAAACCAAACGAGAGTATAAAGACCGCAAGATGGAGGAGAAACAACAGGAATGGAAAAACAAAGCATTACATAGACAGTACACCATGATAGCAGATCGAACAGACACCAAGAAAACGTACAAGTGGATAAAGAATGGCTACATGAAGAAAGAAACAGAAGGACTACTCATGGCTGCACAGGATCAGGCTTTACCAACACGATAGAAGAAAGTACATATAGAGAAACGAGGAGGTCCAGCACTGTGTAGAATGTGTAATGAACTGTGTTTCATATACTCAGTGAGTGTTCAAAAATAGCACAGACAGAGTATAAGAAACGCCATGACAAGGTGGCACAACTGATTCATTGGAATTTGTGCAAGAGATATCAACTAGAACACAGGAGAAACTGGTACGAACATCGGGCAGAGAGCGTGACAGAAAATGAGAAAGCAAAGATCCTGTGGGACTTTACAATTCAAACAGACCACATCATACAAGCCCGCAGACCAGACAACGTTGTGCAAGACAAAGAAATCAACCACACTTGGATCATTGATAGAGCCGTCCCAGGAGATGCAAGAGTCACAGAATCGGAGAGGGAGAAGGTTGAAAAAATATCAGGATCTGGCGAGAGAAATAAGAAAAATATGGAACACATCAGTGACAGTTATACCAATCATTGTAGGAGCACTAGGAGCTGCGGCTAACCTACATGAACAAATGGAGATGCTGGAGATAGAGAAGAAGGAAATAGACAGAGTGCATGCAGTTCTCTGCTCTACTAGGATCGGCAAGAATACTGAGAAAGGTGTTGGATATCCCAGGTTAGAGGTCCTAACCCGATACCAATATATCACCGGCTGAAGAGCTGAGGAAATCAACAGGGATATATAATAATAATAAAAATAATCATGGGGTCAGCTCAAGTCACTACTTCAACTGAAAAAACCCAACTCTCAATGTCATCTACCACCCGAGATATTGAATAAACATTACACCAGGTTTGAGAAAGTTATACCTCCACCCAACCTCCCTCAAACTACACCGGACACTCCATCAGTCTCCAGTGACAAAGTGCTGAAAAGCTTGAGATCGGTCAATATAGGTAAAAGTACAGGACCTGACAACATTTCGAATAAGCTGTTGAAAACTGCAGCGTACAGCCTCTCAGAGCCTCTATGCGATAAGTTTAACAACTGCATTTCTCAGGGAGTCTTCCCTAATGTATGGAAGTTGTCTACCATCATCCCTATTCCGAAGAATGCAGGGGCGAGCGAGCCAAAAGAGTTCCGTCCGATCGCACTCACCCCTACAATATCTAAGGTATTTGAAAAGCTTCTGCTACAGTTTCTCAAACCATGTCTCACCGATAATACTCAGTTTGCATATCAGCAGCACCGCTCCACTGAAGATGCACTAGCATCCCTACTAGACATAGTCACAGAACATCTTGACAATAATGCGAAGAATCATGCGAGATGTCTATTTATAGACTACTCAAGTGCATTCAATACTATCAGCCCTACCACACTCTGCAACCAGCTGCAAGAAACCAGTCTGAATCCCGCAATACTCAACCTTGTATATGACTTTATGACAAACCGCTCTCAGAAGGTTCTCACTGAACAGGGCCTCTCATCTGCACTAACTACCTCTGTCGGAACTCCACAAGGTTGTGTTATCAGTCCCCTTCTTTTTTCAATATATGTACAGCACATGCCTAAGCCTAGCTCTGGTAACTTTCATCTGATTAAATATGCTGACGACACAGTATTGATTGAGCTTTTGTCGAGAAGTGATGTTTCATGTATGGGTAATGCTGCCCAAGACTTGGCTGGTTGGTGTCATGATAATGATCTATTTTTGAATGTGTCAAAGACAAAGGAGCTTGTATTGTGCAATCTTAGAGACAATCCTGTACATGATAGCTTAGTTATCAATGGTAATAATGTAGAGCAGGTTGACAGTTTTAATGACTTAGGCACTATTATTGACAAAAAGCAAAAGTTCCAAAACATTCCATTGAAGTCATCAAGAAAGCCCGCAAGAGACTTTACATAATGAAGAAGGTGTATTCAATGCATATAGCTGTGCCTCTTAGAATGCAATGCTATACTACTTTAATTCAATGTATATTTTTGTACCACCTTAGCACTCTATATGGCCACTCATCCTCGTCATCTAGGAAATCGCTCAATAAAGTTATATGGCTCGCAGGCTATCTAGGTAGCTGCAAGTTTGACACCATCGAGGCAATATACGAAAGAGTGATGAGAACAAGATGCCTCAAACTCGTAGCTACTGACCACGCTGACCATGTATTTACATACGAACTGACTGTTTCCCAGTGATAATTCTTGCTGTTTATTTATTTTTTTTCAATTTTTAAAACCAACCAGGCCAAAACTTTTTAATGTTTACACCATAACTTTTATTGCTCAGCGAAAACAAAATATTTCTCAATCATGAGATTGTAATAAACGATGAATGAATGAATGAAATAATAATAATAATAATAATAATAATAATAATAACTTTTGCCGTTTTATTTAAAAATTTTTAAAACTTTTACTGGGTGCATAAAATAGCTAAAAAGGATACCCCTTGATTAAGGTAAAAAGAAAAAAGGAAATGAATAGATATATAAAAATCAATACTAACTATGCAAAATGTAAATTGTGTTACACAGTAGAGCTTGGCCTCATTTATTTGTTCTCGACTTCGATATAAAAGAATCGATGAACATGCTGGTTGATCGTTTAGGCCTATTAAAATGTGTTCTCAACTAATCTCTTCCTCAATGAGTGTTCTGAGTGTGATTTCACCTAACTTGCGTATTTATGGCACCGTTGAATAGTGCCATAATCCTGGGAGACTTGGGAATTCGAGCTGGTTCAGTAGTTGATTTTCCACAATAAATTTTGGTCAGAAAAATAGTCAGCTAAGATAGAAAACCTGCAACTGTTGAGATTCATGGGGTTTGTCCTAGCATAAGAAATTGCTGTTGTCTATGAAAGATGTTGCGCGAGATTGATAATGTCTCTTGTAGAGTTACATACCTAATTCCAATTACACATTTGTTCATCATCATCATCAGTAGTATATATATATATATATATATATATATACTACTGATGATGATGAATAAATGGAATAATACAACCCGGGGTCCGGGGTCCGGGGTCCGGGGTCCGGGGTCCGGGGTCCGGGGTCCGGGGTCCGGGGTCCGGGGTCCGGGGTCCGGGGTCCGGGGTCCGGGGTCCGGGGTCCGGGGTCCGGGGTCCGGGGTCCGGGGTCCGGGGTCCGGGGTCCGGGGTCCGGGGTCCGGGGGCCGGGGTCCGGGGTCCGGGGTCCGGGGTCCGGGGTCCGGGGTCCGGGGTCCGGGGTCCGGGGTCCGGGGTCCGGGGTCCGGGGTCCGGGGTCCGGGGTCCGGGGTCCGGGGTTCGGGGTTCGGGGTTCGGGGTTCGGGGTTCGGGGTTCGGGGTTCGGGGTTCGGGGTTCGGGGTTCGGGGTTCGGGGTTCGGGGTTCGGGGTTCGGGGTTCGGGGTTCGGGGTTCGGGGTTCGGGGTTCGGGGTTCGGGGTTCGGGGTTCGGGGTTCGGGGTTCGGGGTTCGGGGTTCGGGGTTCGGGGTTCGGGGTTCGGGGTTCGGGGTTCGGGGTTCGGGGTTCGGGGTTCGGGGTTCGGGGTTCGGGGTTCGGGGTTCGGGGTTCGGGGTTCGGGGTTCGGGGTTCGGGGTTCGGGGTTCGGGGTTCGGGGTTCGGGGTTCGGGGTTCGGGGTTCGGGGTTCGGGGTTCGGGGTTCGGGGTTCGGGGTTCGGGGTTCGGGGTTCGGGGTTCGGGGTTCGGGGTTCGGGGTTCGGGGTTCGGGGTTCGGGGTTCGGGGTTCGGGGTTCGGGGTTCGGGGTTCGGGGTTCGGGGTTCGGGGTTCGGGGTTCGGGGTTCGGGGTTCGGGGTTCGGGGTTCGGGGTTCGGGGTTCGGGGTTCGGGGTTCGGGGTTCGGGGTTCGGGGTTCGGGGTTCGGGGTTCGGGGTTCGGGGTTCGGGGTTCGGGGTTCGGGGTTCGGGGTTTCGGGGTTTGGGGTTTGGGGTTTGGGGTTTGGGGTTTGGGGTTTGGGGTTTGGGGTTTGGGGTTTGGGGTTTGGGGTTTGGGGTTTGGGGTTTGGGGTTTGGGGTTTGGGGTTTGGGGTTTGGGGTTTTGGGGTTTGGGGTTTGGGGTTTGGGGTTTGGGGTTTGGGGTTTGGGGTTTGGGGTTTGGGGTTTGGTTTGGGGTTTGGGGTTTGGGGGTTTGGGGTTTGGGGTTTGGGGTTTGGGGTTTGGGGTTTGGGGTTTGGGGTTTGGGGTTTGGGGTTTGGGGTTTGGGGTTTGGGGTTTGGGGTTTGGGGTTTGGGGTTTGGGGTTTGGGGTTTGGGGTTTGGGGTTTGGGGTTTGGGGTTTGGGGTTTGGGGTTTGGGGTTTGGGGTTTGGGGTTTGGGGTTTGGGGTTTGGGGTTTGGGGTTTGGGGTTTGGGGTTTGGGGTTTGGGGTTTGGGGTTTGGGGTTTGGGGTTTGGGGGTTTGGGGGTTTGGGGTTTGGGGTTTGGGGTTTGGGGTTTGGGGGTTTTGGGGTTTGGGGTTTGGGGGTTTGGGGTTTGGGGGTTTGGGGGTTTGGGGTTTGGGGTTTGGGGTTTGGGGTTTGGGGTTTGGGGTTTGGGGTTTGGGGTTTGGGGTTTGGGGTTTGGGGGTTTGGGGTTTGGGGTTTGGGGTTTGGGGTTTGGGGTTGGGGGTTTGGGGGTTTGGGGTTTGGGGGTTTGGGGTTTGGGGTTTGGGGTTTGGGGTTTGGGGTTTGGGGTTTGGGGTTTGGGGTTTGGGGTTTGGGGGTTTGGGGTTTTGGGGGTTTGGGGTTTGGGGTTTGGGGTTTGGGGGGGTTTGGGGTTTGGGGGTTGGGGTTTGGGGTTTGGGGTTTGGGGTTTGGGGTTTGGGGTTTGGGGTTTGGGGTTTGGGGTTTGGGGTTTGTGGGGTTGGGGTTTGGGGGTTGGGTTTGGGGTTGGGGGGGTTTGGGGTTTGGGGTTTGGGGGTTTGGGGTTGGGGTTTGGGGTTTGGGGGTTTGGGGTTTGGGGTTTGGGGTTTGGGGTTTGGGGTGTGGGGTGGGGGGTGGGGGGTTGGCGTTTGGGGTTTGGGGGTTTGGTGTTGGGTTTTGGGGGTTTGGGGTTTTTGTTTGGGGGTTGGGGGTTTGAGGTTTGGGGTTGGGGGTTTCCGGTTTGCGGTTTGGGGTTTGGGGTTTGGGGGTTTGGGGTTTGGGGGTTTGGGGTTTGGGGGTTTGGGGTTTGGGGGTTTGGGGTTTGGGGTTGGGGTTTGGGGGTTTGGGGGGGTTTGGGGTTTGGGGGTTTGGGGGTTTGGGGTTTGGGGTTTGGGGTTTGGGGTTTGGGGTTTGGGGTTTGGGGTTTGGGGTGTGGGGTTTGGGGTTTGGGGTTTGGGGTTTGGGGTTTGGGGTTTGGGGTTTGGGGTTTGGGGTTTGGGGTTTGGGGTTTGGGGTTTGGGGTTTGGGGGGTTGGGGTTTGGGGTTTGGGGTTTGGGGGTTTGGGGTTTGGGTTTTGCGGCTTGGGGTTTGGGGGTTGAGTTTTGGGGTTTGGGTTTTGGGGTTTTGAGTTTGGTTTTTGGGGTTTGGGGTTTAGGGATTGGGGGTTGGGGTTTGGGGTTTGGGGTTTGGGGTTTGGGGTTTGGGGTTGGGGTTTGGGGTTTGGGGTTTGGGGTTGGGGTTTGGGGTTTGGGGTTTGGGGTTTGGGGTTTGGGGTTTGGGGTTTGGGGTTTGGGGTTTGGGGGTTGGGTGGGGTTTGGGGTTGGGGTTGGGGTTTGGGGTTTGGGGTTTGGGGTTTGGGGTTTGGGGTTTGGGGTTTGGGGTTTGGGGTTTGGGGTTTGGGGTTTGGGGTTTGGGGTTTGGGGTTGGGGTTTGGGGTTTGGGGGTTTGGGGTTGGGGTTGGGGTTTGGGGTTTGGGGTTTGGGGTTTGGGGGTTTGGGGTTTGGGGTTTGGGGGTTGGGGTTTGGGGTTTGGGGGTTTGGGGTTTGGGGTTTGGGGGTTGGGGTTTGGGGTTTGGGGTTTGGGGTTTGGGGTTTGGGGTTGGGGTGGGGTTTGGGGTTTGGGGTTTGGGGTTTGGGGTTGGGGGTTTGGGGGTTGGGGTTTGGGGTTTGGGGTTTGGGGGTTTGGGGTTTGGGGGTTTGGGGTTTGGGGGTTTGGGGTTTGGGGTTTGGGGTTTGGGGTTTGGGGTTTGGGGTTTGGGGTTTGGGGTTTGGGGTTTGGGGTTGGGGGTTGGGGGTTTGGGGTTTGGGGTTTGGGGGTTTGGGGTTTGGGGGTTTGGGGTTTGGGGTTTGGGGGTTTGGGGTTTGGGGTTTGGGGTTTGGGGGGGTTTGGGGTTGGGGGTTGGGGGGGGTGGGGTTTGGGGTTTGGGGTTTGGGGTTGGGGGTTTGGGGTTGGGGTGGGGTTTGGGGTTTGGGGTTTGGGGTTTGGGGTTTGGGGTTTGGGGGTTTGGGGTTTGGGGTTTGGGGTTTGGGGGTTTGGGGTTTGGGGTTTGGGGTTTGGGGTTTGGGGTTTGGGGGGTTTGGGGTTTGGGGTTTGGGGTGTGGGTTTTGGGGTTTGGGGTGCGGGGTTTGGGGGTTGGGGTTGGGGGTTTGGGGTTGGGGGTTTGGGGGTGGTGGTGTGGGGTTTGGGGTGTGGGGTGGGGGGTTTGGGGTGTGGGGGTTTGGGGTTTGGGGTTTGGGGGTTTGGGGTTTGGGGTTTGGGGTTTGGGGTTTGGGGTTTGGGGTTTGGGGTTGGGGTTTGGGGTTTGGGGTTTGGGGGTTTGGGGTTTGGGGTTTGGGGTTGGGGTTGGGGTTTGGGGTTTGGGGTTTGGGGTTTGGGGTTTGGGGTTTGGGGTTTGGGGTTTGGGGTTTGGGGTTTGGGGTTTGGGGTTTGGGGTTTGGGGTTTGGGGTTTGGGGTTTGGGGTTTGGGGTTTGGGGGTTTGGGGTTTGGGGTTTGGGGTTTGGGGTTTGGGGTTTGGGGTTTGGGGTTTGGGGGTTTGGGGTTTGGGGGTTTGGGGTGGGGTTTGGGGTTGGGGTTTGGGGTTTGGGGGTTTGGGGTTTGGGGTTGGGTGGGGTTTGGGGGTTGGGGGTTGGGGTTTGGGGGTTTGGGGTTTGGGGTTTGGGGTTTGGGGTTTGGGGTTTGGGGTTGGGGTTTGGGGGTTTGGGGGTTTGGGGTTTGGGGTTTGGGGTTTGGGGTTTGGGGTTTGGGGTTTGGGGTTTGGGGTTTGGGGTTTGGGGTTTGGGGTTTGGGGTTTGGGGTTTGGGGTTTGGGGTTGGGGTTTGGGGTTTGGGGGTTTGGGGTTTGGGGGTTTGGGGTTGGGGTTGGGGTTTGGGGTGGGGTTGGGGGTTTGGGGGTTTGGGGTTTGGGGTTGGGGTTTGGGGTGTGGGGTTGGGGTTTGGGGTTTGGGGTTTGGGGTTTGGGGTT